>OX276337.1:124953058-125303802 GCA_946251815.1 Dasysyrphus albostriatus | reverse complement strand
TCGTCGCGTTTACAGTGCACTACTCAGTTTAATTGCAATGTCCATTGTCTCGTTAATGTTAAAACTACTGTATTGAGGTTTGTCATTAACTTAAAATGCTTGCAGCGATGGGAAATAGGTTCTTTATCTTACCCAGATTGTTTCCATGACATTGATTTGTGAGAGCTTAAGTTAGAAAATAACTATGGTTGGACGAATAAGAATATAAGTTGCAATTTATAGTGGTTTGTTGGATATTAAAATTTTTAATTATTAATGGTTTGTTTCAGCGATCATAGGTTAATTATTGTGTGGAGTATGCTCTAATTATGTTTTGTTTCTGAAAGCCAAAAATATGTTTTATCGACTTAAATGCTAAGTTAAGCCTTCTTGTCTTACTTAAATAACTCTAAAAGACATGCATTTGCCATATATATTTTTTAATTTAATTTTTGCGAAACCAAAATTTTCAATCGCATTTATTTCGAAACAGCAAATATTGAGAATGACGGTGTTTTTTTTAATGAGCGTTATGTAGCTCATAAAATTACGATTTTACCGTAGTTTCACATTTTGAGCTGGTATATTTACAGAAGCATGTAGGCAGTGGTGGATCCAGGAGGCCTTTAGGGGCTGAAGCCCCCCCCCCCCACAGCCAATTCTTTTGATTAATTGAGAAAGACGTTTCAGTCTTTAATTCAAGATCGGGGCTATAAGAAACGTATTATCTTAGTTGTGTTTTACCAAGCCCTTAAGAAGTTATTCTATCAATACAGGGTTGGAGGTAATAAATTTGAAAAATAAAAAAAAAAAAAAAAGACGGACAATTTAAGTTGGGGCTTAGCAAATTAAGCCTAAAAAATTTTATTCAAGCCTCAAGAGAATTGGATGTTTAAATGAGAATGGGACTAGATAATTTATACGTTGGCTGCTTTTTTCCTAAGGTCTAAGGATTATTTGTGTCAATAGTTTTCGAAATATTCGCATGCAAACTTAAAATTTTGATTAAAAAAAATGATAATCAATAAATCAAATAATTAACTTCCATTGGGGAAAGGCAAAACATTTCATACTAAAAGGTGAAAAAGCCTCCAAAACTCGATTTATTTAATTCTAAAATGAAAAGCTTATGAAAAGTTTTACAATTTTGAAAATATAAAAACACACATTTACTGTTAAGGTACTGTAAGATTAAGGTCTTAAAATACTGTCAGCAAAATAATTGTTATAAGAAGTTAAATTTCAAGTAATTTACGGTAGATTTTTTATATCGAAAATTATGTTTTTAGTGTTTATTCAAAATCTATTGCTGGGGGGTGGCAACAAAAATTGGGCCCAGGGCGCAAAATAGCTTAATCCTCCCCTGAGTGCAGTGCCTTTGTCGTGAGGTGAAAGAAATTTATAACTATCACGGGTGGATTAGGTGATTTAGTTGAACAGAATGAGAGACGGAGATGCAATAGATGTCAAAAATGCTGCAGTGAAAGTTAAAACTTGTTCAACTCTTGCAGCTCCAGCTGAAGCATTTTTGGCATCTATTATAGCTCCGTCTCCAGTTCTGTTCAGGCAGTTAGTGGTTTTCGATCTATACTGTGCTGTGCTGTGAGTTTGTGACACAAGTGTCTCAGTTTGCCTATATACATAATTGCAGTTCTTCATTTCGATCAGTGCCTTGTTAAAGTTAAGTTAAGTTTAAGTTGTTCTTTCAGTGCCACATTTTCTTTTTTAATGACGTCACTTTCGGTACCAAAAATTGAAAAACCGTTTATTATTTATTAGCACAACACACATGTTAGTAAAAAGAAATTAACGAAAATCAACATTTTTAACTTTAAAGCTGGGAAACGAAAATTTATTATAAAGTGATTTTGCACGTAGATCTGTACCCTTCTTCAAACTATTTACCAATACAAAATTAAATAAAATGAAGTAAGATAAAGTGGTAAATTTAAATTTGTATTGTCTAGGCTTTAAACATAATTGTTATCTACAGGAAATGTACATTAATAGGATTAAAAAGCATTTTCCTTCAAATCCACGCAGTAGTGCTTGAAAATTTCATAAGGAGCCAGCTTAACATTCGAAAATGGCAAATGGGTATTGAAAAGCATTTTTTTTGTTTGTTTGTGCTTACTCTTGAAAATATTTTTTTAAACAAACTTAACCCGTAAACTTCCACACTAGCACCGCATAAGTTTGGTGGGAACAAATCCATCGTACTTTTGTGTAATTATTTCACATTTGCATTTACTTTTTTGATAAAAACTGAAAATCGTTACGACCATAATGAAAACATGATCACAAAGTATAAATTTTGAATTTTTAAAAAAATTATAAAAAAAGTTATAAGGTTTTATATAATCTCCCAAAATTTCAATTTTGGACTTATTCCCTTCTTCAAACTGCCGACTCAATTGAACTTTTAAATTAGATAATGTCGGTTTCAATTAAAGGCTACTTTAAGTCATGTATTTTTTTTTTAAAGAAGTGATCTGATGTACTTTATTTACGAATAGCTTCTTTAGATTGTGACATTTCGACAAAGTGGCTTTTCAAAGAGAAATCTTTCGGATGTTTCGATGTGATTTGTGTGTTATCAACTAATAAAGAATTTTTTGTCTGTTTTGGATCTGCAAACTGCTGCGGTTTACAGACATATAGGTACTCTTTATAATATTTTTATATGTACCTATTATAGTTAAAGACTTCTGTGGTCTGGGTTGTGAAGGTTCGGTTGTAAGAGTTAATTTATTTATTCAGCGGTTATTTGTAGTTTACCTTTTTCTTTTTCTGCAAGATTTCAATTTAAATGTCAAATTTCGGTAAAATATATGTATTAAAATTATTTTTTGGTACTCGTATAAAGAAAACTTTTAAGCCAAAAAAAATTAAAAAATTGGAATATTCATAACTTCAATGTCATTGATGACCAATAGATTTTATTGTTATAGAAGGTTCTCTAATTTCATCTAATATTTCCTTCGTAATAGTAGATTTGCTTTCAAAACCCTTCTTATCAACCTTTACTACGATTGGAAAAGGGTATATTATTGTTCCTCACCTTCTGAACTCTGTACTTCTAAATATTCATTTGTTTTAGTATTATAAGTACCTACCACTTTAAGATTTTCAGTAGGTATGGCATTATATATTTTTAATTTTTTGTAATTTTACTCGTTGATAATTTAAATATTTATTTTTGAGACGTTGAGAACGGAAAATCGATAAATATTTTGGAGCCATCATAAAGTTGTCATCTTTAAGAGTTCTTCACGCTTAAAAATTCCGAACATATAAAAATATTGTTTTAATATGATCTATTAAATAAAAGGGATGACTGTAAAAAAATCAACAAAAGGAGAAAAAACGTTAAAAATGTGAAAGAAATCCAAACAAATTTTAAACTAAACGAGCTAATTTCCTCGGATAAAAATTTGGCCAAAAACAAGGAACATTTTGGGAAGTATAGGACATCCTTGGTTTTCTTTCCGTATTGTTATAATTTAATAAAATTTAAAAAAAAAATAACATGATTACAAATTTACAATATTAAATTGGTACCATTTTCAACGAAAAGTTAGCAATAGAACAGGAGTTTCAATATAAAACAAATAATCTCTGGATTGATGTTAGCATTGGATTAACATTAACACCATTTTACAGACACTACCCATTTGTAGTTAAATACACGAATAATCTTCTCACCAAGTATTTAGCTTAGGTGGTCGTTCAGTGACAAATCCTGAACACAAAATTCACATGAGCTTATGCACGGTTTTTAAATACCAATGGAATTTAGACTAATCAACTGTTTGACATCTAAGTTTACTTGCTAATTAATATCCATACACACAGCGGTAACATAATTTATTTTCATTGAAGCTTGAAAAGAAAAAAATGAAGGCTAGCCTTAAATGTTAACATTTCTATTGCTTCCTAAACAATGACAATGGTTCAACACGACTATAAAAATACCTAAGAAATGAAGAGTACCCGAATTAATGAACATTAGCATTATTTCTGCTAGTCTTGTTCAAGTTGACTTGGATAATGGTGGCCTATACTTTTGTTGGATGAGCAAGTAATAATGTTAACATTTTGCGCCAACACACCTGTAACAATAGTTCCACGACTTGCAAAGTAAAGAGAAAAAACTACAATTTGTCTTCAATTCTACAGATAGGGATATAAAATGTTTATTCTTTTCAAATGCTTTATCTTTTCAATTCCTCCTTATCTGACTTTCTAAATTACAATAATTTTATTTCTTTTACAAAAAAACACGGCGTTTTTCTTTTTTTTTTTTTTGCTTAGTGAAATTGAATGACTGTATCTACTTGGCATCCTTGGCTTCCTTGGCGTCTTGCAATGATTTTGTGATAAATAACTTAGCCAATGATTGAGAGCAGAACTGCGATATATGTTGGGAATAAGTGTTAATTTGTCCGGAAGTAATTGTTGCGTTCAAGCGAATTGGCACCGGCAAAGGACGGAACTGCTTGAGAACCTCCTCTTCTGGAATTGGAAACTCGCCCTTGGAAATACGAACTGCATTCTCAGCATTGTTTTTAGACAAAGCACGATGTTTCTCCTAAAATTGGGTGGCAAAAAGAATCATTGTTTTTAATGTAATAATTGATTAGATGGAGGGGAATTATTTCTAAATACCGTTTCTTGTTTGAACACCATCTGTTGGTACTTGTTGTACTTCATGGACTCTTGGTAAAGTTCATCAACTCTGTCTATCAAACAGCGCATATGATTCTCCAAAACCGATGCTGTTCCCAAATCTAGGAAGTTGTGGCCCTGATCCTCGGGTACCATTTCGCTCAACTCGCTCATCATAATGTTGGTCAGAGGCGAGTTCTTGATGACAATTGGAATTTCAACAAAGAGTGTCTCATAGCCGACCTTGAGCTGTCGCAAAGCATCCGGAGTGAAGTCGTTTTCCTTGTACATGGCAATGGCCTGTGGAGTCAGACGATATGCCTTGAGCGTCAGGAACCCACGTGCCGACTTCTGAGTGTCGTAAATGACTACAACGGATTCTTCGATGCTGGTCTGGTAATGATATTGGGATTCCAACAAAGGCAACGACAAGAAGTTACCTACGTCGGAGCTCTGATACCATCCGACGTGAAAGTGATCGACGTTGACGCGGCGCAGACGACGCATCATGGTCAGTTGATACATTTCCTCGTCCATGAGCTCATCACTGCTTTTAGGGAAGGGAAAGCAATTGGTAATCTCCAAACGCTTGTCCACCACTAGACCGAGGAGGGCGCCTTGGGCCAAGTCCATGTTGCTGGACTCCTCCTGGCAATGTTTTACCATTTTCATAACAGCCTAGAATTATTAAAAAAAAAAAAAAATTCTATCTTGAAAAAATATACTAACTTTACTTTACTTTTACTTTATTTACTACATCTTTTAGTTGTGTTTCACATTTTGTTTAATTTAAAAAAATGCAAATTCGCTAACCATAATTTTGGTATAGACAAGTTGTGAGCTGTCAAGTGCAAAACGTCAATCTCGTCGAAAGAGGGGTTTAACCACAAACGTGACACGAAGCTTTTCAATTATTTGCACTTTTTCAATTTATATTTGTGCAACTTTTATTAATTTTTAGAAGTCTAGTTGTTGTTTATTTTATTTACTTACCAATCCATCACATTGTACGTGAGTAATTGTGTTATCAGTTTCTTGTTCACGACGAGAATTTCCACCGCGGCCAGCCATTTTTAACCGTGTCAAACGAAAAGAAAATCTGAAATGAAGTTTGTTGCAGTTTGAAATTTTTTTCATCGTTCTTATCGATCAAATTTAACGAAAAATTTTCTTAAAGTGATGCCAAAACTCGTATTAACAATTTAATACTTTTTAAGAGCCGGCCTATGTTAAAGGCCACTTTACACGATTATAGAAGTCATATGATTTCTCAAATGAGCTGCCAAACAAATCAAACCAAACCGTCTGAACACACTCATAGATCTCATATGACTTCTCAAAAGCAAAAAGCATATGACATTTTTGACATTAGAGCTGCAGCTAATTCCATTTGAGAAGTCAAACAGGAATTGTTGTTTTCATGGAAAATAGTGAATTCAGAGTATTGAAAATAAAAATATTTCTACAAAAAAATTAGAATTTTGAATGAAAACAACAATGGATAGTTCCAAGAAAGTAATTTTGCTTTACAAGAATGTATTTGCTTACGAGTTTTTTTCTTTTATTTTGGTTTTGACAGATAAGAAAATCAAATGAGAAGTAAAGACGTGTAAATATAAAAATATGATAACCGTATGACTTGACTTGAAATGACAGCTCATATGAGAAATCATACAGAAAAAATAATAGACAAGTCATATGACTTCTATTATCGTGTAAAGTACACTTTAGCAGTGGTTCTTATTGCTTTTTTATACCCACTTAGAAAAAAGCGGAGCATATTAAACACTACAACCATTGGCCTACTATATATGGACTGCCAGGAGGCATCTTCACTTCTGTTCAGTCTATTACTATACGCCAATAGCGCTGCCCTCTGTGTAACTTTTGACAAATTAATTGAGTGTTTCTTTTGTTTTTTATTTAAAAAAAAAGTAAAAAAATGAATATAAAAGTTGATATAAGGTTTCGTTAAGTTTAAACTTATGTGGCGCTGGAATTGGGTTGAATATAAAAGTGAGTATAGCGTTTTATTGGTACTTGAATTGCTGCGCTAGCTATAAATACCAATAAACCACACCTTATGTTACTGGATGCCCCTTTCAGTAAGAAGACAATATGTAGACAGGCACTTAGATGGTGTTTGATGCCTGATGGTCAAACAAAGTGAGGATCGGTGGTAGTTGCAAGGGCCGGTTGTACAAGCATGATCCAAATTATGATCCGTCGTTCAGCATCACCGATTTCGGCGAGTTAAATAAGGTTCACTGATGGTTCAACGTTCAAGTATGTTATAATACCCTATCCCTAAGCCACCGTTGAACGCCAATTAAGGACTGGTTGTACAAACGTGATTCAAATTTTGATCAGTGGTTCAAAAATTTTTACTGGCAGATTTCAGCGGAATAACTCAGGTTTAACAATGGTTCAAGGTTCAATTTAATGAATGAACTATCTTTGAACGTCAGTAAGTTTGCTAAAGTCAGTGAGTTAAAATTGCTTAACCACGAGTTAAATATTTGTACAACTGGCCCTACCCCCCCAAAATCGGTGATATAAAATTTGAACCACGTTTTTGCAACGGGTGTTATCCTAGGGGCCAGTTGTACAAATATTTAACTCGTGGTTCAGCAATTTTAACTCATTGACTTCACCGAACCTGCTAAAGTTCAACAATGGTTCAGGCACTTAATTGACTACTATAACATACTTGAACCTTGAACCATCTATGAACCTAAGTAATTCCGATGAAATCAGCCAAGCAAATTTTTGAACCATGGATCAAAATTTGAACCACGTTTGTACAACGCTTATTACTCGATGATTCCTTGCTTCTGGGGTCGGATTCTTTTCAAAACTCAATGAGTGCAAGTGCGAAATCTTTTTTCTCGTTTGCACTCATAAAAATTTGAAAAGAGTCAGACGCAAAAAATCTACGATTTATGATTTTTGGCTTGACAATTTATTAACAAAATTTGACCTTCGGTGCCGCGTTCTTTCTAAGCAAAGATAAAAATGCACTGAAAAACAAGGCTACTATTTCTCACCGTGCTAAAGCTTTAACTTTTTAGTGTTTATATTTCTGAGATCTCAGATATATAAACTGGCTAATGCAACAACTTTCACATTTCAACTAGTCTCGAATGAAGAAGCGCCATCTTTTGGAAATACATTATTCAGACTAAACTACGAAGAGCTTTGGTGAGCTTTAAAACTTTGGTAATAAATGTCAAAATAAAAGTTCGACAAAGGGGAAATTAAGAGAAATTTCCCCTACAAAAAGGTCTAGAAGTAAATACCAGAATTCAAGCTATTTCGGGGTTATGTTTAGTAAGTTAAAAGTGCATATCTGGCCAATACAGTTTGTTTTTAATCGTAAATGAATAAAGTTGTAAAGTTGGTTCTAAAAGAGTAGTAAGGCTTGCCAAATATAAAGCACGACTCATTAGCTGTATTGAGGTTACGGCTTTAATGAGTAAATAGTATGTAAAAAATGCAAAAATCAAATATTGGGATATAAATACTTGCATGAACTTAAATTTTTATACACAAATCCCAAGATAATGCTCCCCGTATCACAAAATGTTTCCAACCATTTTGTGGCGGCTGTCAGACCACTTGAAAAGTGAAAGAAAGAAAGTATTTAAAAGATAAAGCGGCCTCCTGCAAGGGATGTAAAGAAGGGTTTAATCCCCCCGTTAAAGTTGCTAGGAAATTTTCCAAGAAATTGCGACTTGATTTAAAAAAAAACGGAAGGTACTTACAATATTATTTCATAGCTTTTTTCAAAGCCGGAAGTCCATAATTTGTTATTGGAGTAAACCGTTTCTGAAAAAAATATTTTTAACTGAAGATTTTGAAAAGAAAATTAAAAGCAGTTCACTTTTATTTCCAAAGATGCATGAATACCCATATCAAGTGGGAATTCGTATTAATTAAAGTAAGTGCACAGATTTTTTTAATCAAAATAATCAAAGTCGTAGGAGTAGTTTTCAAGAAAAATTTAATTTTTCTCAGCGGTCTTTTTTTTTTTCTTAATTTTTAACATTACTTGAAGTAATTTCTTTTGGGTTTTTTTGAAATCTTTGAGCGTTTTTTAAGAAGACTAAGATTTTGTTAAATAGCTACCTACATAAAAAATCTGATTCAAACCGTTATTTTGGGTTCTGTATGTATGTATATATGTGAAGACGCTAAAAATATAATGTACATACATAACGTTAATAACCTATCATTTATTCAACAATTTATCATAAGATAATAACTATAACTTGCAATAATTTTTGGTAAACTGGCACTCATATAAATAAAGCCTGCATTCATCCATCCTTTCCGCACATAACAAATTACATTTCAAAACTGCGCATGACCTTTTCTTCGTGTCAATAATTATTAAACTCTTGTCAACTTATTCCTTTTTCCATAAAACAAGATGTATACAAAGTTCTATTAACAAAAATTAAATTTATTTCAACAAATGCAAAAATGTCAAAGTTCATAGCAGATATCAATGAGAGATTATTCTATTATGTATCTACTGGTGATCTTGATAATGTTATCAAACTCCTCCTAGAAGGAGCATGTGCAACAAAGAAATCTTCCTGCGGCCGGACAGCTGTCGGACAGGCGGCTTTAAAAGGATACTCTGAAGTTTTGGAAGTCTTGCTTCAGTCGTGCGAAGAGGGTGACACGGTTTTTAGTGAGTACCCTTAAATCATAGTACTATTTCTGCTCTTACCAGCTCAGTATAGATTCCAGAACTGTTGCTAGATGTTCGGATATGGAAATCGACTATACACCCGATGGCATGGATAATCTGGAATGGGATGACGAAATCGATAGTGATTCTTGTACGGCATCAGAACCTGATGAATGTTCATCGTTGTACCTTTACTATGCTAAAACATTCGAACAAACAGGCGCAATTCTTGTAAATAATAACTACGGATCTAAGCGTGAAGATCCGCATTCAGTTGATGGCTTGAGTCGAGCTCCTATACACTATGCTGCAGCATATGGTCATATTGATTGCCTTAGCATATTGTTGCAACACAAGTCTCCGGTCGATATAACCACAGCCAAGGGTATAACACCGTTGCATTTAGCTGTTAATAATGAAGAGATTGTTCGTCTTCTAATCAATCATCGAGCCAATCCAAATCGAAAAACCTTTACTACCGGCGAAACTGCTTTGCATATTGCAATTCGTCAAGGCAATCTTCAAGTGGTAAAATAAATAAATAATAAGTTATTATAAAACCTTATCCTATCTCATTATTTCAGGTGGAATTGCTACTCCAATCAGGTGCTTACATAAATGAACCAAACAATCGGGAATACACACCTCTTATGTGTGCTATTGAATTGGACGCCGATGAAATAGCATTTAGTCTTGTGAGCAAAGGTGCCAAACTAAATCTGGAGGACTGTAATGGTCACACGGCACTTTATCTTGCAGTCGCGCGAAACAAAGTCAATCTTGCTGGGTATTTACTGCAACATGGGGCTCGCCTACTCATCTCACACTACTTGCTGCACAAGTGCGTCAAGCACGACTATCACGAAATGGCCAAACTCCTTTTAGCCCATGGTGCCGGCGATAATTTGAATGTAAGAGATTTAGCTGGATGTACCGCTATATTTTTGGCCATTTATAGTTGTAATGCCGAGATATTGGAGTGTCTCCTGAAGAATGCCAATAAAAGAGGCCAACCATTCGATAGAAGTTCAAATGAATTGTATTATGCAGTTCAGTATGCAGAATCGGTTCAAAGATTCGGGAGAGTGGCAAGAGTTCTTTTGGCGTATGGTGTGCCCTTGAATAGTAATGCGACATCTTGTTGTACTACTCCTTTGACTAGAGCTATAGCGTTGAAAAAGCTCGATATTGCCGAGTTCTTGATCAAAGAAGGTGCTAATGTGAGCATAATTTGTACAGACCACGTAGCTGATACGCTGCGAGTAGCATTGAGGGCATCGTACCTGAATTTGTTGATATTGCTGGGTAAGAAAGAAGTACATTCATACATATAAGCAAGTAAATTGTTGTTGCTTTTTTGTAAAATAACTAGTATTCGTATTTATATTTAACTTATTTTTTAGTTGAAAGATTTTGTTTGAGTTTACTATAAGTTCCGTTTTTTAATTATGTCCTACAGTCCATGCTGGTCTCAACAAATCACTCTTTCAACCGGTCAGTCGTCACAAGCCCCATTGGAATGCCAATCGTCAAGATCTTGAATCCTGGATAGCCTATCAGTGCCGCAATCCGCTGTCATTACAAAGTTTATGTCGAATTCAAATAAGAAAACTTTTGATCAACAATTTAGATAAACGAATTGCCGATACAAATAATTACAACGAGTCTCGATTACGTATGCTGATAAAACAAACCGGAATACCAATTCCATTGCAGAAGTACTTGGGCGATTTTGATGATTTGCCGAGAATTTAGCCAAGTTTTGTTGAATGTTAACGATAATACTATTAGAGTTCAAATGTTGGTCAATAATTTAAACACAAAAAAATATAAAAACACGTCAATAAATGCATTTACTAGATAAAGAAATAGTTTTGTTTTATTTTAATATTTTTGTTTTCTTTTCCATTAATTCCTGCCTTAACATCCTTAACAAAATTCTATATATATTTTATATAAAGTATGTTTATTATGTTTTGTTTTATTTTGTTCTGTTATGTTCACTGTATTTTATTTTGTGAAAATTGAAATATGAAAAAAGTTTTGGTAATACTATTTTTTTTTTACTTCTATGAAATATAAATGTATTTGGATAGTTTTAATAGTGGAAAACTAAATAACAAGCAAATGAAGAGAAAAAAACGTTTAAATTTATAATTAATTTAAAACTTAACTACGGTTTAAGCAAAAATTTGAAGTCATCGTTTGCATTTCGCGGTATAACATCAAATGGCGTTTGATCTTTTTTATCTTTTACAATTTTAAGATTTGGTTGCAAGTTGATGAGATAGTTGGTAATGCTTACATGGCTATTGGCAGCAGCACGGTGGAGAGCAGTTTGACCATCTTCATCTTGCAGCAGAGGATTAGCTTTAGCTTTAATAAGTAATTCAACAATATTTAAATGACCTGAAAAATTTGATAAATATAAGTACACAATTGAGGACATTGAGTATGACTTAAAGAGGCTCTACACTATCTCACAAGGTATTAACACATGTCAGAATAAAGTGGGAAAGAATTTAATACGACTACCGAATTTGTGTGCCGAAAATGACTTCCATATTTTGCCTCCACACTTGTATCTAAACAAATTAGTTTCACCAAAACCTCAAACCCCCAAGTGGGATAGAAAGTGTGATGGTTTAAGAACCGATCCAAAATATTTTCATGTATTAAAATATGTAAAATCGTGACGGATCTTGCTTCCACACTATTTTACATGATTTTATTCACTCCTTTGACATGTGTTAATTCTCAATGGGATAGTTTGGAATGGCTATTACCCATCATAGCAGCCCGATGAAGTGGTGTTGCACCGCCTTTAGTTACTGCATTTACGTCTGCGCCACCAACATTTATGAGGATATTACAAATATCTTGATTGCCATTCCGAGCTGCATAATGTAGAGCTGTATATCCAAAATTATCGCGGTCCATCGTTTTGCCAAGGGCAATAAAGCTGCCAACTCTATCGACTTCATTATAAATTGCTACAAAATATAAAACAAACGAAATAGCAATAAAAGCAACACGTAATTAAAATTTACTAACCTGCATTCCAGATGCCGCGTTCAAAATCTAGTTCTGAAAGTGTCTGTTGTACGGTAGACGCATGCTGATTACAACCACAATCTGCACCGTGTTCCATTTTTGCTTTTTCTTTTAATCCCACTGAATTAATACTATGATTATTTTTTTTTGTTTTCAACAATTTTCTTTTATAAAATAAAAAAAAATAATATTAAATTAAATTTAAATATAATAACGAATATTTTACAGTCACAAATATCTAAATCCAAAATCACTTTTTTTCAAGTCCTTCAAGCTTCTTCTTTATTCTGTTTTATTCTATATTTTAATAATTCTTGAAAGAAGCTGACCATTATTTTTTGTTTGTATTTAATTAATATTGCACAGATTCTCATTAGTTTAAACTTCGCGTTGCATGGTCCAGACAATTTCTGCTTCGCCAGTACTGCAAATCACTTTGTAGCCCAATTGACTCAATGTGTTGATAAGTTGCATTGGTGGTGTATTGATCATCACTCCGTTAACAATTTGTGTAGTACCGTTTTCGAATCGTTTCGATAAAGCCATTACTTCATCGTTGTTTAAACCAAAAACTGCTGTGGTGCGATCATGTAGAGATCCTTTAATGCTAACATACGTATAAATGTCTTCCTGGCTGACGATCGGAACCGGAATGGTTACAACATTTGTACTACACGATACCGGTGTTGGAACAGTATTTGTTGGTGTTCCCGAAGTTGGTGGAGTTGCTGGAGCAGCAGCAGATCCAGGTGTTGTTACAGCAGTAGTTGTTGAAGTTACTAAGGCTGATAGTGGTGCTGACGAAGGCTTTACAGCTTGTCTCGTTAAACATTCCATAATAGATGTATTTGTTTGAATTTTTTTTGTTTATAGAAATTAAAAACTACTCTTTCGGTTTTACCTTTTTTGCTTGTGTGAAGAAATGAAAAACCTCAAAATCGATAAAAAGGATTTTGAATTAGATAAGAATAGAATATTTTGATATAGTCTTTTGGGTTGATTTTAGTTGTCTATTAGTTATTGTGGCGTTGGCTTGTGTTGTATGTTAGGGACATTTTATTCAGGTGAATCAACTTTATGATAGTTTCCAAGAACACCGGCTTCTCGATCGATATTCGAGAGATTCTCTCGTACAACTGATGTGTCTGATGTTTCTATTGGTTCTGGTTCATGAAACTCCTTACGCATAGTCCACATGTACTCATTGTAGTCCTGCTTAACTGATGTCGATGAAGATGCAACCACACGGAATCCAAGAATCTTTCAAAATAAAAATGAAATGTTTAATATTTGAAAGTAAATAATTGAAATGAAAAGAAATAAACCTCAAGCGCCGATAAAACACGACACGGATGAACTAGATAGACTATTGTTGACTCATCACTGTAACCACCACAAGAAAATTGATTTAATTGTTCAATCTCATTCGCTAACCAAAGATAAAAATAAAAGAATACAATAAAATAGAAATTAAATTAAATAGTAATATTTCTTGATTTTTGGAATAAAAGACAATTTTACCAACAATTAAATTAAGAAACAAATGAATAAAATTAAAATGTTTTTAAACTGTTCTATTCTGCCTTAATATGACAACTACACCATGGAAACTGACTGTGCAAATGGAGAACAAAAAAGACCCGACTAAAGTTTTGAATACTATTGTATTTACTTAATGGAACACCATCAACTGCATCGAAGCAAAAATAATGGAAAATTGTGTAAAGCCCGCAAGTTATGTATGTTGTGGGGAAAATGTGCTTTTATTCAATCAATAAATCGATTAGTCAGAATAAAAACAAAAGGCTATGGCAAACCATAAAATGAATTTTCGTTTTTCCTCAATATTCTAACAATTACGTAGTTATATTAGACCCACAAAATTAATGAAAATACAAGTCACACATAACGAGCCCCAAAGACAATCAAAATTAACATAGAAAACTGTTTCTTTTTTTTTTTTGTTCATTTCATTTTGTTGATTGTGTCAACCCTCATAAAATGAATCGTTGACGAGCGACAATGGTTTCCATTATGGGTATACATAGGAATATACATACATACATCATTTTAGGGGAAATTGTATGGTTTAAACAAGATATCAACTTGTTGATTGCAGGCAATGGTGCTTTTATAGGTTTAATAGATATAATGAATCTGTTTTGTAGTACTTCAGAGAAAACAATGGCGATTAGTTTTAGTCCCTGGATTGTGTATTTATGTTTTCTCTACGCAAAGACAAAGAACTTTTAAGAACATAAAACATCATTTTTTGGCGATTTTTTGATTTTAATAAAATTGCGTTGGTATTCATTTTGTTGTCTGCTGCAATTGTATTACTATATGCTTGTCGCGGCGACTTAAGTTCGTAAAAAAGAACGCGAATAGAAAGAAAACATTATAAGAGTCATTCGGGCTTAGTTTTCGATGCTTCATCATCGCAATTAAAGTGGAAACTTGAGACAATTACCTTCAGCATTCCACATTCATGTAGTAAGGCTCAAAAAAAATTTCATTTCGTAACAGTGGTCACGAAGAGTAAACTGATAGCCATTTCTAGCAGTAAGAATACTAATACGTAGTTTTGTTCTATTTTTGTTTACTCTAGTCTAGGCAACTCAATAATTGTACCAGTAGGATTTAGTAAAATGCCCACAGATTCATTATCCGCTTCTAAAGAAAAGATTTAGAGATAATTGGTCAAGGTTGGTGATGAAAATGATACCCCTAAACTCAGTATGAGAGCTTCACGGATCGGAGAATTTTAATCGTTACTCATAACTCGTTGCCCACTAGTCGCTTCTGATAACTCGTTATCATAACTCGGTACTCGTTATTTACGGACGCTTGAAAGCGGATCGGAGACAGATCAGAGGCGAATCACCATGGGCCGGAGATGGATCCAACATGAATTGGATGCGAGTTACAGACGATTCGAAGATGAATTCTAGACGGATTGGAGACTCGTTGCTGATAATTCATTACTCGCTATTCTTTACTTGTTACTCCTTAACTGCTCTTCGTTGCTCGCTCGTGACTCGTTATTTATTACTTTTTACGGACGGACTCGAAGCGGATCGGAGACTGATCAAAGACGGATATGATTGGGGACAGACCGGGGACAGATCCAACATGGACCAGAAACGGATTGAAAACGGATCAACAACGGATCAAAAGTTTCAACACAGCCAAATGAGCACGAAAGAGTTTATTACTTCTTCAGAAGCTGCTCTTTGAATTTTTCCTGGCGTCCCATTGTTTTCATTTAGGAGAATAGAGATAAAAATTGTACAAGTTATGTCCATAGTTGGGCCTTTACAAATTACTTGTTTTCTGGAAAGCTGCTAAAAAATATTTTATATACTGATTTAAATCATTTGCAGTAGGTATATAAGATTTGATTTCTTATCAGCATTGCAGAAAACTCGATGACAAGTAACTATAGAACGAAAAAGACCCCAGTATATAACATACCCATCATATGAACAAATTAGGAAAATTGAAGAATAATTTTACAATATAATACATGCTAAAAGCTGAATAAAATTATAACCAAGACTAAACAAAGCAACTGACGAATATGTGACCTTTATTAATTCCTCATCAAGCACATTAAAGTCGTAAAAATTAAAAAAAAACTCCTCGCAATGTATAAATACAGCTGAGCTAAATTTAAATGGATTGAAAAATGTTATTATGTACATACATATATGCATATGGAAACCTCCATAACGGAGATATAGAACTTTATAAATCACTCGAAAGTGTTGCATAAATATTCCACTCCATAAATGCCAAGTCGCTAATTTAGTTTTATAAACTTGACACAGTAAAGTGCACCATAATCCATAAATAGCTCGTCGATTTAAGATTCTCAGCATCAATGCCGCTAAGTTGATATAGCCATATCGGATTTCAATCACTTTTATAAAATATATATATTAAGTACGATGAAGAGTTGACAAAACCTACACACCAGAAGTCATCGTTTTGCTTGCCAATTTTATTCCAAAGAAAACAAAATGAAAAATAAGCGCAAATTTAAATAACACCAATAAAAAATAAACGAACGGAAAGCTTTTGATAAATTATTTAAACTGCATTTACCTTTCAATCCAGAGACAAGAACACGCCAGGGGTACTTATGACTGTATGAAGCTAAGTTACCCCGAATTATGATGTATGGCATTTGAGATTATTTCGTAATGCCACCAAAAATCTTTCTTTCCCCAAGTTCTTATATCTTCACTAGAATCCGAAAAGGTTTTTGTTTGTTTTTTGTTGTTGTTATTTTAAGAATACATATCAGTTAGAGTTTGACAAACAAAAAGTAACTACGTAACAATATTATTTCTTTTTAATATCAGATGCAGCTTATCTAAGAAACAACAATTTTATATGTAAAAGAAAGACAAAAGAAATCAAAATAATCAACTACATACTTCTATTATTCAACTGAAATGAAGTGAACATTGAATAATAAAATAATGAATAATGTCTGTTAAACTACAACATGCTTTTACGCTGTTTTCTCTTGCGCTCTTCTTATAACCTTCATCAAGTTAAATGTGTGATATGTGGGATGAAGTGTACTGGGGAAGAGTATGAGTTTAACTGTAGCCGGCATCCGTAAAAGTGACAGAGAAAACTGACAGTAGCAGGCAGATAACAGAAAACCCCATTAGATCAGGTGTGCGATGAAAACAATAAAAACTTTGCGTGTTTCGGAATATTGTGAGTGTTAAATAAGTAATAATAATAAAAAAAAAAAAATACTAAACAAACAATACAGTCGTGACGCAGATCCACAAACTAGCTGAGTCGCACGTACTCTTATTACTTAAGTGGTTCATGAATCAAAAGTTTTATATAAAAAAAATGCAATGCATAACTGAATCGCACAAACTTACTATCATGGTTCAAAGTTGTAATATGACTATACATTGAAGATGGTTGGTAATGGAATATTAGTAATATTGGCTCATATGACAAATATGAACAAAATCGTAGGAACCGTTTCTTGAATTTTATTTTTAATCTGTAACTGTTTTCCAGGAAAATAATTTTTTTTTAAATCTTAAATCTATTTGGCACAACTTGCTACATAGAATGTTTGATTATGGCCATTTCTTCGATTGAAATAAAAATTTTAAAAAAACCCAACACCGCTTACCCTATTTATAGCATAACAATTTTCCACTTATAATATTGTATAATATTCAAAGCGAAAAATGTTTGACTTGGCCTAAGCCATTCATGGATTCATTAATTAAGCCTTAATTAATATACTTTAGACCTAAAATGGACAACATTGAATAATGTGGGGTGTCCTGTAAATAATGAATTACCCTGCAATTGGTTATGGCAGGCTTTATAACCTTTTCAGACAGAAATATTTTCTCAGTTTTTACTGTTGTTTTTTTTTTCAAAAATTGTTATCAAGTACTGCTTTCCTCAATTACGTGAACAAGCACATAAGAATAGTGGAAAAAGATGTAAAAAAAAAGAAAGACAGAAGTCATTCTAGTTATCAGCAATTACAGAAGCACGACCAAGATTCCTCAACAACATTTTACGGTGTTGCTGCAAATGCTGTGAAAAAAAATTTGGATTTGCTTGCTCACTTTTTTTTACAGAGCAAGATGTCTGTTTCTCATTCTTGAAATAAACGTCTATAATTAAGGACAATGAGTATGACGAAAGTTTGCAATCAGCCACTCATATCATTGAACATCAACCAAGTGTCCAATTACTTCTTTGAACTTACATGAATGGCGTTGAATGGCGTTTTATACTCAAATTTTAAAGAGATACATTTCAAATAAAAATCTCATAAGACCGAATTAGGAAATGATGAAATAAATGAATAAATGAAATACAAAACTAGCTGGCTAACAAAAAATCAATATAATATTTTGTTAGCCGGCTAGTTTTGTAATTGTACCCTCCATAACCATAAAATATAGTTCTATACTTTGGTCCTTAATAGTCCAATTTGCATTTTTACAATATTTACCAAAGTAGGTACTCCATTTAACTCAGAGTAATATCTTTTTCGATACCGATTGTTAAGCTTTTTAAGAAATCACAAGACGTTTTGATTTCCAAAAATTAAGAATTTAGAACCAAGGTATAAAATTAAAGCATATAAACTGGTGATTTAAAAAGTTTAATGGTTTTCGGTTTGATTTTTTACTTCAAAGAATTTTGTTCTTAAAATAGCTTATTTTACTCTTTTTTCGATAACAATATAAAATTGTGTGATCTACTAACACTATTTTCATCAAAAAATGTTATTGCATTTTCTAATTAAATTAAATCTGATTATATTCCGATATCAATCCAGCTATTTACATTTTACGAGGAATACAGCAAACTACAAAAGTTTTGTTGAGAGAATGCGGCAAGCCGGTAATATTGTTTGCATGTAAATTACACTAATGAGGCCATTATATTTTTGCAATAAACATTTCGAGTCCGAAATCGACAAACATTATTACCAAGGATATTATAAGTTATCGTCGCAGTGACGTAAGGAGCTTACGTTACTAGCCCCACTGCATGAGTCCGTCTGAGTATTGATTGAGCGAAGAGGGAGTCTTACTAACACTATCACTATCCAATGGCATCTTTTATTTACTAGAAATGGATATGGAAAAACAAATAAAAAAAGAAAAAGATCTACATTTATGTGACTACACCGACAGTGAACACAACACAAAAAACCAGCAGGAAGGGCGACGACCCACGGTTAACCGATTTGGAATAAAATTTGGGGGTACAGGTAACAAGAGTTTTGTCTATCAAACGTAGACAGGCAGATTGGGCCACTAGGATAGGACACTGCGGTAGATTGTAAAATAATAATAATAATGTAATTAAGGAAATGCCAAGAGCTAAGCGCCAGGAGGAGGATAAAAACGCAAATAATGAGGAACAACACAACAAACAAAACAGAAAGGTCAGTCAAGGTGGTTTTGCTACTTACTAACTGCGGTGCTGCGTGTTTACTACAAAAGCGCAAAATGACATCATTCCTTGAGAAATATAAAATGCAAGATGGAAATTAATATAAATTATAACTAAACCAAGATAATTGAAAAACAAATCAAGTGACGCATTTCAAAATGTGCAATAAGATTTGAGAAAAACATGAAACAAAAATAATAAACAAAGTATGTATGTATAGCAGGTAAACTCTTGAGTTTTTGTTTATTTAATTAAATAAATTAAATGGAGATTGTACATATAAAGGAGCGAAGGGTTTGGCGCTGGAGTGGTTTCCATTGCCACTTGCCACACCAAAATTAGGAAAATAAAAAAAATATTAGAAAGCTTACCTTGGAATGTTGAAATGCTTAGAAAAATGCTCTTAAATGAAAGTAAACGGCAAAGCATAAAGCAATTGCAAAGATTGAAGAAAATGCACAGGGTATAATAAGGGAATCCACTGAATTTAATTATATTTTTTTTTACTACAAATTTGATAAAAATTGATGTCGAAATCACCGCACAAACTGGAATTTTTGCACAACTCAACCAGACAACTCTACTTGCAAATTGGACGAACTTTCATCGAAAAAACGTACATTGAAAAACAAAATTATTACAAGATGGTACAGTATGGAAGAAAATTTATTAAGGCTCGCTTCCACTTTCTAGCCTGATTCAGAATGCATCGAGGAAACGAGAAGTCTGATTCACAATGTGACGTGAACGTCACGATACAACTAAACAGATAACACCCTCCTGTTTTTTTTTGTTTCGTTCTGCGCATCTACGTCATCGATACACAATTTTCCCTGACATTTTTGTTCTTTTTATAGTAAAAAGGCTCTCCCATATCAACGCGAATTCCTGGCGACGGTGAATTTTGTTCGTTGCTTAGCGTTGTGTATTTGTCATATTTTGTGCTATTGTGAATGATTCGCTGCGAATCGCTCCGCATTCGCATTGTATTTTGGGAGAGCCTTAAAAGTGAATATAGCGTTTTATTGGTAATTGCATTGCTGCGCTAGCTATAAATACCAATAAAACGCACCTATGATTTGCAGTCCTGCCATGCCCACTATGAATTATTATATAATGCGCGGATTTCTATCATACCAGAGTAAAAATTATCATATGCAAAATAAAACATATACAGTCGTATTTATAAACTTTGCCTTACTTTAGACAGTCGTCCAACCATTGACCTACTATATATGGACTGCCAGGAGCCAACTTCACTTCTGTTCAGTCTATTACTATACGCCACTAGCGCTGCCGTCGAATAGGCGGCAGATGTGGTGTAACTTTTGACAAATGAATGGAGTGTTTGTTTTGTTTTTTTATTTTATTTGAAAAACAATAACAACAAACAAATGAATCAAGCCTTTAAAAAAAGTATTGAAAACCATTTGTAAGAACATTAATCGAATTAAGTACATATTTGATTTATCTTTTTTCTTCTATGAATAATGATTTATTGCAACTTCGATGAATTAACACTTGTATAGTTTTTTTTAGCAATCCACCTTTTCTTTGGCGGAGAAAAAAAAAACTAAAGAAGAGCTTCCTTTATCCGCGGAATTTTGTTTATTTTTCATTGGATTTGCCAGTCAGTCGCCACTCCTCTGAATTCTGAAGAAGAACAAGATAGTTCGAAGGACTTATATTTATATATCACTTGATTTTTGATTACATTTTTGACTTACCATTTTGCAATCCCTTGTATCATTTTGAAGATTGATATTAGTAGGAAGGTTACCTATCCTGTAAGTTCGCAATGCTCCATAATTATTTTTAAGTTATTTTTTTGTAAAATAAAATAAAATGACTACGACTTTTTTAATAAAAATAATAATAAATTTTGACTTTGATTGACAAGTATGATAGAGTGGTCGACATACAGAGACGTTAGGATAGTTGTTTTGTTCGCCGCATGTTCGACGGAAGCTCTTATGTTGCTAAGGAGAAGCTGAACCCTTTTCTATTGAGCTTTTGAATAGAAAAAACATAAGACTAGCAGTCCATATATAATAAGTCAATGCGTCCAACTCCAAAAAGTTATTGATAAACTTTGTTTACTGTTGTCCTAAAGTTATCTAGCTTGGACAAAGGCTTCGGCTGCCAAAGATTTGTCTCAATTGACGTTTTATTTTATTATAGTTATAAGGCATATTTTCAACAGTTAAGGACTTCTAAAAAAAACTGTCAACCACATAAAAAATCTTATAAATAAGGCGGATATTCTACATTCCTGCACAGATGCTTTCATTCAATCTATGCATATACATAAGTATTGCATAAGACTCCATAGAGTGGAAAAGGTGACCTTTTGTGACTCCTATTGTACCATTATGGAGTTAATTATAATAGTAAGTAATAATAAGGAAGTTCACATTAAATTAAATACAAAAAAATTGTTGCTAGAACCAGGAATTGAACTCGGGTCCCTCTGGACCAAGTACCTTACTCGCTAACCACTCCACCAATCTCAGATATACAAATCAATGCATTAAATTGGAATGACTTTTATCTAAAATTGTCTTAGACAAGAAGTTTGCAGTAATAAGAAAAAACTTTCTTCAAGAAAAATATAAAATAATAGATTCGCATGTCTATAACAAACACATATTTTTAATTAAATAAATAGAGATATAATAGATTAATTAATTAATTAATACCAACCTTAAACATTGATAATAATAAGAAATATATGTGCTCAGGTGCTAAATTGAATATAAATTATAAAATGGCTGATTGTAGCTTGGCGTCACCATGTTTACTAAAGCCTCTCCCAAACCAACGCGATTCTTTATACGTTCACGAATTCAGCTGCTCGAATTATGATTCGAATATTTTGTGGCATTCTTATCTGCAACCAAACTGCCAGCAACTATATTACCAACTATATACAAATGAAATATCGTGAACGGATGCGGTGATTCGAGAAACATTGAAAAATGAAAGAAAACTCATACGATTTGTTTCAATTTCCATCGTTTCTTGACGAATTTATTTTATCGCATCGATAAAGTTAGTCGAGAAACATTGAAAAATGAAACAAAACTCATACCATTTGTTTCAATTTCCAACGTTTCTTGACGAATTTTATCGATGCGATAGTTACAGAACATGAGTCCAGGACCATGCCCGAATGGGCTTGTTGAATACAACAACAACTATGCTTCTTTCAAGCTGATATAATTTGCACCAGAAAATATTTAAGAATTTAGTAATGCTCCAATAAGGTATTTACTTTCTGTCAGAGGGCTATATGGAGCGCTATAGAAACAAATAACAGTTTAATGTCTGAAATACGAAGTAATTTTGTTAGCTGGGTAAGCCTCCGTTGGCAAAATTTTAAGTGATGCTAATTATAATGGGAATTAACAAAAATACACAATATTAAATAATAAGGGTATTCTGGCAAATTTGTGACAGCACTACGAAGTTTAAAACTTAACCACGTTTACGACGGCTTAACGCTGTTGTATGAATACCCTTAATATTTTATTGATCAATCAAAATTAGAACAAACAAAATTATCGATTATTTTACGATCTTATGTAATCATAATATTCAGTGTAACCTTACCCTCAAAATTGTTCGTATAATTTTTAGAGGTACCATTCAAATCTATTAAAATCTGACGTTTAATGTTGGACGCGCTCACTAAAATCAGAAAACCACAACAAAAAAATTGTTTATTTTACGTTCACGTTTTTTACTCCACAAAATAAAATTTTTTAGTTAATTCATCAGGCTAATCACCCCAAAAATAGATTCCTACTTCTGCCTCTGTTATAGCTTACGTAGCTTCTTAGCCGTGTCGGCTTTTTAGCAAATTAAGCAGATTAAAGAATTCTTTGTTGCTGAGTCGTTGACGGGCAGCCTGCGAAGGTACGTATCTACTTATGTAAATTTCCTGCATAATTGCTGCATAAATTTTATAATTTGCTTTGTTATTTTTTGTAATTCCAGGTGTCTCGAGTTTTTTTCAGTTGACGTGTTGATCGCCCCGGGAACAGAAGTATTCAAAGATAATTATAGTATAGATAAAAAAAACGATAACATGAAGGAAGTTCATTTGGTAAACCTGCTCATAGTCATAGTAGCACTAGCTAGTTTTGAGTGCTCTCTTGGAGCCACAACGCACAAACATGAAAAGCATACGAGTAAAGAACGCTTAAAGGATGGGTCTTACAGTCCCAGAGATTCGCACCACAACGAAGATGGTGAACATCACGTTGAGTTTGACCATGAGGCAATAATTGGTAAGTTACTTCGATTTTATGATAATATGAAAGTACAATAGTGTTTTTCTAATCTTATCAAATTCTTTGCTTAGGTAACGTAAAGGAGGCACAAGAGTATGACACTTTATCTCCTGAAGAATCAAAGAAACGCCTTGAAGTTTTGGTTAAGCTGATGGATAGAAATGGAGATCAATTTGTTGATAGACATGAACTTAAAGCATGGATTTTGAGGTCTTTTAAGTGAGTTTGCGTTATTTTGTATACTAATACTTTGTCCCCTACTGCGATTCAAGATATCTCATGCTAGAAAAACACTGGTAAAATTGTAACTTCTTAAAAATGTATAATGCAAAAACAGGAAGATTATAAAACACAAAAATGTTTCTGTACATGTCGTTTATAGACTCTGAAACCATCCAACCCATTTGGCTCAAACCGGTTTCATTAGAATGGCAATAACGCGAAGGTGGTTTTAAGACCTCGTGAAAAATGCATTGTACACATTCGGTGCATTCACGAAGTTGATTTTTCGACTTTTTCCATATAAAAATACTGTCAACAAAAAAAAATATACACATCGGTAATTTTAAGTTTTATCATTATTTGTCAAATAATCGTAGTAGAAAAATATTAAAAATCTCCTAAATTGTAATAATTTTCGTGAAATTTTGTGATGATTTTGAATTCCTGAATTCTATCGATCGCCACGAAGGTTTAGTCAAGAACAATAGCATGCACCAACTTAAAAAAAAAATGTTTCACACAAAAGGTGGCAAAAATTATTTACTTGGTTTTGGATCAAAATGTGATAAATTCAAAATATCTTATCCTATATGCTCTTTATTTGGAACCACTGAAGAACTTATAAATATCACAAATACAGTCTGCTTAAGTGACGCACACTCGTGATTGCAATTGACCAAATTATTACATCTTTTCGACATTGTGGGAACAAAAAAAGGAACTCAAAGAAGTTGATTCACTGCCGCTAACTGCAATTGAATAACATATTTACACATAAGTTATAACTGAACTGACGACTAATGGTAATTCCATCAGTTTCAGTTGCAGTTAAACTCCAATTTTTGCATTTAGACATCAGGTTAACCGATTACTTAACCAATATCTTAACTGAAATTGAAACTGTCGTCTTAATAAGGCTTTAGTAGTGATAGCAAAGTTTACTTTTTTTCCAACACATTTTATTGCAGAAGTAAAGTGTCTTTTCAAAAGTAATTTTTTTTTGTCATTAATTTAAGACATTAGTACCTACAATATTAACAATTTCTTTTTAGAAAACTATCCGAAGAAGAAGCCGTCGATCGTTTTGAAGAAATCGATACTAATACTGACGATAAGATAACATGGAAGGAATACATGATGGATGTGTATTCAATGGATGATGAGAACACCAAGAAAAATGAAATTGAATACGATAGTTTTGACGAGGAGCAGAAAATGATTCAGGATGATAAAGAAATGTTCAATGCAGCTGATAGTGACAAAGATGGATCTCTAACAATCGAAGAATTTATTTTATTCCAAAATCCAGAAGAACATCCACAAATGTTGCCAATTGTTTTAGAACAAACAATGCGTGAAAAGGACCATAACAAAGATGGACAAATTGATTTTGTTGAATTTCTGGGAGGTTCGGCTCAAGAACACGATCAAGAATGGCTAGTAACGGAAAAAGAACGCTTCGATAAAGATTTCGACCAAAACAACGATGGTCTATTGATTGGAAATGAAGTACTTAATTGGATTGTACCAAGCAATGAGGATGTAGCTAGTGATGAAGTGGATCACTTGTTTGCAGCTGCAGATGATGATCACGATGATAGATTATCATGTGCAGAAATAATTGAAAATTATGAAACTTTTGTTGGTAGTGAAGCTACCGATTATGGTGATCATTTGCAAAACATCCACCGCTTGCAAGATGAGTTGTAATCTTCGAAGAATTTAATTTAATTTTGTTTGAAGTAAATATTGGATTTTTTTTATATATAAATTTGCCAAAAACGTGACGAAGTTCTCTGAAGCCATTTAGTTAATTTTTTCTTTAATTTTTAATAATTTATCTAAACAAATCTAATTGCCTATTAAAGTCTCGATATGATTTTACTATTAAAGGATAATTATTGCATTTAATGATATTTTCTTTAAATATGTGTGCAACAAAGGGATTACGAATTTAACCTTAAAATGAGATATTCTGAGCTACGATAATCTGACTCGGGGGAAATATTGAATACGAAAGCCATTTTATAGCATGCAATGTGGTCAAAGAAATTAAAATCAGGTGAGTCAAATTTTTTGTGCATTGCTGCAGTTTCGTAAATTCTAAAATAATAAATGATGTAAAATTTTTCTTCGTAATACATGTGCACGTATGTATATAATTAATAAAGTAGAACTCCCTCCAAGTCGCATTTCTCTCTAACTCGAAACTTTTCGCCATATTTTTGTACGCCCAGGTACGAGAGTTGGGCTGATCAGTTAGATGATTATAGTGACTAAAGCTAAAAAATATTGCTTTCCCTGTTACTGTTTATGTTGGAGCTGTGATAACCGATTCGAGTTGCAATCCTGCAAAATATATACCGCTCAACATAAACTCATCCTCAGCTTATTATAAAGAACTTTCCGGAATTAAAACAATATTCCATTCAAAATTAATTCATGCCTAGTAGTTATAGCCAATTCTCTGGAATATTATGAATTCGGTTGACGATTATAAATTTTTATTTCTGCGAAATATGGATGGAATCGCCAGGGAAACTTTATATAAATTAATTCAAAAGAACATTTCAAGAAACACCCATATATCATATACACCGGTTATGTATCCAACTTTTGCTGACAAAAAACCTACCAATTTGTTTCTGCGAATTATTTTCATGATATTTAACCAGAACATGTACTTAAATCTGAAGCCATTTAACATGTGGAAATGTTCCGAAGTGCATCGCCATCGCCACCCTCTTTTTTCCAAGGATGCACAATGACGAACAGAAGGTACATAGATTGCAAATGGGTGCCGGGATGGAGCTGTTGAATGTGTTTGCGATTGTTAGAAATAATTTAGCTCTACCTGAGCTTGCAATTTATATATTATTTGGAAACACCATGGTATCGAAATATAAAATGCACCTCCCCATCATCTGTATATCGGGTCTACCCTATATGCAGAAGCTATTCATACTTCAGTTAGTAAAAACAATTTAAAAAATATTGCACGCAAATCGTATGTATTTAAAGTTTCTTATTGTTGCTATGAAGGTACAAAGTTTTTCGAAAACTATTTTAACTTTACATAGAATATTATGTTTTTCCAGAAATCATGAAATGTTATTTAACCTATTAGAATGAGAGCTGGTGAACGTTTTGCTCAAAGTCATTTATACGGCTCCCAATTTTGTGGGCATACTATTTGCATCAATGGCATCCTGGCAGCGCCAGGCCAGCCATAAGACCACAATAATGAACTTTTTATTTGTATTGCATTTAAGTGCAATATTTTTGGTCTAAAGGCCATCTTAGGTGTCCCAGGTTGATGGGATATATTTTGTTCGAGTACTAAGTGTGAGTCAGCATAATTTGGGTGGTATACCAAATTTTTATTTTGTTTGTTGAATTTAAAAGTGCATTATTCTAGTATTAGCGCTGCCAGGTTAACGGCATATCATTTGTACTAATACAAACTGTAACTGCCCGGCAAAAAACAATTTTTTTGTTGCATTTTGAAAGTGCATTATTCCGGTTTTAGGGCTGACCTACCGCTGCTAGGTTGACGGCATATAATTTGTGAAAATGTTTAGTGTAAGTGAACGATATTTGGGTAGTATAAAACATGTTGATTTTGTTATGCTTTTTTGAAAGTGCATTATTCTGGTCTAAGGGCAGTAGTTAAGCTATCAGGTTGTCGGCATATTGTTTGAATATGTAAGTGAACGATACTTCGCTATTTTTTTGGCATTTTGAAAGTGTATTTTGGTGATCAAAAAGTCTGGATATTAATGCCAGGTTGCTACCATGTAGTTTGTACTAATGCAAACAGTACGTCCCCGAAAATTTGTAGCGATATTAAACACTTTGAGCAAATCTCTGACAAGATCTCAGTTTTTTGATAGCTTCCTTGTTGTTCCTTGTATATTAATTTTTACTTGCGATATACATGTATAGTATAATTCAAGTTAAAAGTTCAAATGAGCTCAACTCATTTGAACTTTTAACTTGAATTATAAATTCGGTCACTCCACTCAAACAGAAGAATTTTCTTTTAAATTTTCTTCATATTCAATTATGTATGGTATATGTATGTACAATTTTATATGTACATAAGGTTGTCCGTTATTTGCCAAAATCGTTTTCGAATAGCAGACACCCCCTAAATTAAAAGTTTATGCCCTACAAAAAAATAGTTACGTGGCTCTAAGCCCATACTTTTCCCATACAAATTCGTATGTAATTTTCGCTCTTTTCACCCTTTATTTTTTTTTTCTCTCGAATTACTGCAGCTATTTTAAATTTTTTTGTTGATTTTTTTTCCTTAATACATACTTCCTTTAAAAGACCTTATTCAAAAATTTTATTAACAAAAATTCTATATTAAATTTACTGGTGTAATATTCTATAATGTTCTTATATAGGAATTCGTTGGTAATACTCGTATTTCGAGCGAAAGTTTTGTTTTTAAATTTATAATTTTTTATTTTTTAAAATAAATTTTTGAATGTGTGAATAAACAAAAAAATTTGAATTCATGGAATATGCACCAACAAAAACAAGCGTTAGAATGAATTTGCAAGAAGATCGCAATACTATTTTTCAGGTTAAAATGACGTTGCTTAAAGTCCAGCAAGTAGTACTAGTCTGATAACAGCTGGTAAACATACATAAATCAATGTTTATTTTAGCTGGTAGTCATATAATGTATTTGTTCACATATTTTTATTTTAACATGTTATTTGAAGAAATTGTTATTAATTTATTCGTTGAATATCAGAAATTATTCTTCCATAATTTTTATAAATCACAGATAAGTTGGATAGTTGAATTAAAAAAATCTATAATTTGCCCTATCCATAATTTTGTAATATTATAAACAACCACTGTTTATTTACCACAGAATCCAGTGTAGCATTAACCTATTCTGCTAAAAATTCCCCATCACTCAATTTAATTTCATATGGAAAGTGACTATTATTTTTTGATGTACAAAAGTCAAGATTAATTAAATCTTTATTCACGATGATGGAAAAGTTAAAAAATTTTGTCTCGTTGTTTCGTTGTGTGTCCATGTGTAGATCGGAACAAAGCCCATATAAATATATGCTTCACATTTGGTACAAATCATTTTTATGTGATTCACTACAGAAACAAAATCCCCAAAATTTTGTTTAAGCTTAAGTAAACGGTTCGCTGCTAAACCATGATTTCAGTGTATATAATAATCCAAATTTGATAAGCATTAGAAGTTATTTGTTGTTGTTGTGTGCTTACACTATAAAGGACTGTGCGTATTCCATTATATAAATCCAGAACTAGGCCAACATACTTACTTTCAACACGTCAATTACTACTTTTGATTTATTAAATTAAACTTAAAATAAAACTCCGATTTAATTATTTTTAAAAATTAATACAACATTACAGACATTTTTGCTTCAATGATCATTATTTACCCACTTAAGTTTTAGAGTTTTAGTTTACATTAAAACAGAATGTATGTTAAGCTAAATTTTTCTTTTTTTAGTTCCTTAAATCTAAAGGAACTAGAAAAAGAAGTTTATAGTTACAATGTGCTCGCTAATGTCAAGCTAATTATCCGTATTTTAGACGAAATGTACATAATAATACTTATTTAATATGTATAAGTAATAAATATTTATATGCACAAAGTCTATAGGCAGCCTACTGAAGGATTTTTGGCCTTTTTTATACGGACAAAAAGGACATTGTCAAAAAGGTATTTTATCACCAATAAAAAATAAACACTTTTCTATATTTCTTTGTATTAATATTAAGGATTTGTTAAGGTTACAACACCAACACAAACATACATATAACTACATTTATCTATATTATTTGATATTACATTATTATGCCTAGTACCAAACAATAAGTTGCACATTTATGTCAGTAGGTTTGTTATTATATCAAGTAAACACTTACATACATAGATCAGACCATAAATTAGACCTTTTATTTACAAATACGGTATAGTTTAAATGTTTTACTTTGAATATTTGTCCATTGAAATAAACTTAATAAATATACTTTAAAAAAATAAATGTCATCTGTATGTGTTACAAATGACTATTACTTGTTTAAGGCTATTTAAATTTGAATATTTACCTAATATACTTAAGCACTAAAAGTCGATTATAAAGTCATAGTTGTCTACTTGACGCCAAGGTATAATGTCATTGTAGACTTCACTTAGGTACGCTGTGATCGATGGTGGGAGATTTAGCTTTGCTAATTCACGACGATTCTTAACATGTTTGATGATTTCGGCTCGACAGCGATCCTGAAGATTTACAAAATCCCTACGGGCACATTTAAGTGTCATTTCGGTTTTTGCTGCTGTTGAGCAAACGATTGGATAGAGCGGTTCCTTTATCTGAAAATAAATTAATTGAAAATCCTTAAGTTATTTAATTTTGCATTTAAGGTCAAGCACACAGTGCAAGTGAAAATAGTACAGGGAACTAAGTTACCAGGAACTCAGTTCTCATTTAATGGAAATAAAACCCATTTAAGCGAAGTAGACTTAGTTCCCACGAAAGGTGGGAATTTAATTCCATGTAAACTTGTGACTTTTTTTCTCTTTAAACAAAAGTCAGTTCAAATGCTTTGAACGCAAACAGGGAACTAAACATACTTTTAGCGGTGGAACGGAGTTACGTGAGTGGAGAACTGTTGAACATACCCTAAAAGATCCCGAATTCCATAATTTCACACTTCTTAACTTCCGACCTTTTTCACTTCATGAAAGTGGATTCAGTTCCCAATAAGTGAGAACTATAAAATTTGTACCACAGTGGACCAAGTTCTCGTTGACTTAGTTCCCTGCACCAAAGGAGCGGTAAAATTTTATTACAAGCATGTATACAAATAAAAAAAAAACTTAAAACATGATTAGACCATTTTGATGTTAATGAGAAAATATAATTAAATACAAAAATTATTTGTACATATTTATTAAAACTCACCTTATCAAGACCCCGGAACGCAACCCCTAAACACTCGCCTTCCTTATAGTACGTCAAAGTACCTTCGATCCCATCAAACAGGATACCAATCACAGTCGCTTGATTCTCCCGGAATCGACTTGTATACAACAAGGCAACGCCTTTGTGCCACAGCACACCTTTGTGTGACAGACCCCAACCATGCTCGTTCTCGCCCAACATATTGCGAAATGAATTTGCATGTAATCGAGCGTTTTTAGTCCCAATACCAAACATAATGCTCGTTCCAAAGACTCGCTGTGTTACATGCAATTCCCAATAGAAACGGCCATTATTTAATGGACGTTTGCCTTGAACACCCGCCGTTCCTTTGCTCCAATTAGGATGAAAATGCACAGTTCTGTTGTTGGGTCCACTCAAAACGACTTCTTTAGACCGATGTCGCTTTGACCAAGTCCAATTATCATCACAACCATGCTTCAGCGGGTAACTGTCGTCCTTAAATGAGGCAGAGGAATCTTTTAGGTCACAATAGGAAGAGCTTTCCACTGTGTTGGATCTTGTGGTAAATTGTGCGGCTGTTCTTGTAGTCGCTGTTGTTGATGTTGGAGTTGATGGAGCTGGTGTTGATTCTGGTGTCTCATATTCATCACTTGACATTGTGCAATTGATTTTGTTTTAGGCTTAACCTGATTGAGAGCATTGATGAAGTTTTGGATCTCTTTTCACAATACTTGCTTGCTGTTGATTTTGGATTGTGGTGAATTTTGCGTGGAAAAGTCTTGGATTTTATGTAGTTCAATAAAATCTTAAAAATGCCGTTAGTAGAAACCACCGAATTTTTCGTAGCGGCGACGTCGTCGTTTAGATGGAACTATTTCTGAACCGTTACCGTCAGTGTTGTTGTTGTTTACCACTCTTTCGCCCCAAATGACAGTTCCGTTTCGTGTTCCCCACGATGTACGATTGCGACGAAAATGCGATGTTGATGCATTTCGATTTCCACCATGGCTACAACTCAAGCAAGTACAAATCTTGTCTGGGTCCTTTCGATCAAGATAACTGGCAAGAGCTTCACAGGTCGACGATGACGGCGGCGTAGATAAAATTGAACTTCCTCCAACACTCTCCTGCACTTGTTCTCCACTTCCTCCACAACCGTTTAAATCAACAGAGGCGCCACCAGTAGAAGCAATAGAAGTAGTATTCCCTCCTTTGGCCAATAATCGATTTTTCAAGTGTCTAAGTGTAGGTTGATTTGGATTATGGTGTCGACAGTACCCCAATGGGCTATTCGAACAAAAGCTGCATCCGGGAACTGGATGTTTGGGCTTTAGGGCGAACAGCTGCAGTCTCCGCTGTTCTTTGTCAATAAGAAGTCTAGCGTGTTTAGGATTTAGCCATTTATCATGGACTTTAAGGACGATATTTTGTAGGTATAAACAGAGTGATTGGAAAAATAACAACACAACGATAATCATATAGACCGGGCGGAAGGGGGTGGGTTCACTTTGAAATTAAAATACACTATGAGTACGGAAGGGGGTGAAACATTGAAGATGAAAAATATGATTAAAGTGAAAGAAAACTGAAACTGGGAACGGATATTATATACAACGACAGATTGGTTTTCAAATTTTTCTAGATGGAAAAGATTTAAGAAAAAATATTTTGTATCTACACCAGATATCTTAGCGACTTGATATTAGTTTGTGAACGCGCTGAAGGACTTTCACTGGGTGACTGCAAGGAGTAGTTTGTTCGTTCGGGTACTTATTACTTTGGTATCTATATTTTCCGACCGTTTAATGCGCAGGTCTTTATAATAATCACAGTCTTTGAAATATATTCTCAATTTTCTCCCTGTGAGGGGGATGTTAAAATCAATATTCGTCCACCCCCTTTAATGTCTATATCAGTTATTTTTTAAGCACAGCAGGAAATTCCAGGCGTTTCAGTATGGACTTGCTCGTTCATTTGTTTTGTGGTGCAATCAACCTACGTTTTGCCGACTTAAGGTTTGTGTTTAAAACAACTGTTGTTTTGTTATCAGTCGGCTTTTGGGGATGAGGTGGAAATTTATTTTATTAGAGCGCAGGCGTCAGTGTTCTTAGTATTCAAAGTTAAATCAGCAGGGGGTTGGTAAACTGTTTTTGTTGATTTTGTTATTTCTAGATATACCTACGCAAAGTGGAAATTTAATTGATAGAAGGATGATAGGTTAGGTACCTTGTCAAATGGGATTGAGGGTACATCATGTGATAATGATAACCAAAGCAAAATAATATAAGTTGGGGGTTAAAAATGTACTATAGAGTTGTATGCTCGCATTTTTCTGGATCAATGATTGCTGTGTATATTTTTTGAGCTTGAACTTCTTTGTTTGTTGAGCAAACTTAATAAATCAGCGGGGTAGTATGAAGCAGGTTTTGTTTTCGTAGATTTTTCTTAAGGAATGGGGTTGTTTATGAAACATTGATGTACCTACAGTCTGTATGTACGAAAAATGTGTATACATAGATACACATACATACGTACATTCTTATATACATACGTACATTAGGGTGGTCCCTATATTAAGATTTTTTTTTAATTCGGATCAAATAATGGGTCTAAATAGAAAACAAAATTGCCTAGTTTTTTCAGATTTTTATTTCACCTCCGTGCCCGCTTTTTTCTTTAAATAATACTTTTCTTTTTTGAGTCAACTTTTTAGAAAATTTTTACTTTTTACACAGTACAGTCAACTGACTTTAGAACAAAAACGGATAAAGCCTTTATAGAAAAGCCGTTTCATTTTCGGCTTTTCAAAAAAAAAAAAAAAAAAACAATACATAACAATAACAGTTTTAAAAAATTTGTGTTTTTCTTTTCAAAAGGTAGGCAGAACCTTAGGCTTAAATTCGTAGTTTAAGGAAGAACATGAACAGGCATAAATTAAACAAAATAAATCAAAAAAGAATAGTGCTTAACATTCAAAAGTTAAATTTAAAAAAATTATATTGAAAATATTTTAAAAATTTTAACGAATTTTGATATGCGCATTTTTGGAATTTGGAATTTTCCAAAAAAAATATTTTGGAAATTTTGTTTGTTTGTAAATATATATTAGGTATACAATAATGTACACATAAATTGTTGGGTACCAAAGGGTTCAGCGTACTAGTTTTTGCTGCCACTTGGCAACTCGACTTTTATATTAAGTTTTCAAAAATTATAAATCTTATTTGTATTTTAAATTTTTTCAATGTATAACGTTAAGCCCCTTGTGTGCCAACAAAACCTTAATCCAAATCCAAAATGTTCAATAAAGCAAATTGATTGATTGATTGCTTACTAGTTTTTGCATACCGTTTTTTTTTTTTTAACTAAAATCAAAAAAGCCATTTTTGAAAATAAAAAAGTTTTCTTTAATAGTTCTTAACAGTAATAAGATAAGTTACATTTTCATTGGTTCTGAGAAAAAATCTTCTTGACAGTGTTGAAAAGTCTTGATATTTTCTTGATAATGTTGAAAACCCGCCAAAGCTATTATTTAAATAAAAATCGAAATTTTTAAGGTATGTTCAGGCAATCGAAGTGAACAAAAATCCATCTTAAATTAAAGCCTTTGTATTTAACTCAGTAATTGCTGTTACCATTGAGTTTCTATAGAAATTCTTAGCTGTCACTCATACTTTAAACACAACTGTATGTAGAAGACTATGGGTTTTTGCTTATGCTTATGGTTCCTAAATTAAATTATTTCCATTCTATGATAAACATAGAATAGTTGGTGTACGTACTTACTACTAAATGGTAATTCACAATGCCAGGGATTTTGCAAATCGTTAAAAAATAAATGATGACTAATAGAAAGGACCATTCAAGTTGACACGGTCGTGAGGGCTGTTGCAAGGATAGTTGAGAATATCTATGAAAAATTGACAGGTTTTATAAGTATAGTGTGAATGGGACTAGTGTGATTCTGATCAGATAATATTTATTGTATACGGCTAATTTGAATTCAGCCAGCTTAAGAAAAGATTTTAAGATTACTATTGAAGCGAACAAGGTTTTTTAAATTAAGGGTCTCATGTAAAGTTTTATTTTTAATAGTACAGGTGAAAGAGGATAAATAAAACAAAAAAATTAGTACCATCATGAAACTTTGTGAAAACGGTTTATGAACCATCAAAATGAAGAATCAAAAGAGTCCAAAAAATTATTCATATGGAAGGTTGTTTTTTTAAGGCGTAGTAAGGGGAAAAGTTGTGGTGTATCAAACTGAAAACGTAACCTTGTTACAACCTTAGCATGTGACACATGTTTTTAAGGTAGTTTTTAATGCTGAGTAAAATGATACCAAAACGTCACGTCAATACGACCTCCGGGTAAAAATTAATTGTCATTTTTATATTAAGATGACTGTATTTTCAGTGTAAAAGTTAAATATTACCAAAAACCAATTGAAAATAATGGTCCATTGATGAAACTTGGCATCAATAGTTCGTCTGTCGAAAAAAAAAAACAATAATTAGAACAATCCAAAAAAATATCTGTGGTGAAATGGTGTTTTTTTTTTAGAATGAGGTTTTAGTGGGATTATTACCATAAAACCTATACAAAAAATGGTACCACTATGAAACCGGATCTTACACTTTTAGTCTATGAATTAGGGCATTAATTCGTGTGCTGTTGCTTATACGCTTTATTTTGATATGGAAATTGTTTCCAATTTTTTTTGATACAGTTTATTAGTTTATTGTACCTACATATATTTACATTAGGGTGGTCCTTATATTGTTTTTTTTTTTTGGAATTCTGAGATGAATAAGCATCAAATGGTTCTACATAAAAAAACGAATTTTTCCTATTTTTTTCAGATTCTTATTTCATCCCCCTGGACCCCTATTTTCACTTTAAGGTACTAACTATGGGGTTAGGGCGATTCTTACAAAACGCTAAAAAAAAACAATCTGAGGGTATAGAATAGATTTAGACGAGAGAAAAATAGTACTGAGGGGAGGTCTATTTTCCCCGTTTAGGCGGGAGGGGTAATTTTCTCAAAATTTGAATCAAAACAGAAAAAAAATTATTAAAAAAAAAACAACCCGTTGAAAAAAACAACATGAAAAAATAATTTTCAAATTTAAAAATTAAAAAAAGAAAAAACTACAATTTTTTAAGACAAAAATTCTTTTTTCAAAATGTAGTTTTTGAAATAAAAACTTTATTTAGGAAGCATATTATAGAATGGAATCGTGGCCTTAAAAAAAAGCTAAGGCGTGGCATTGTAAGTGTTCTCGTTTTTTTTTAAATAATATGTTTCTGTTTTTGGTCAAATTTTCATGAAAATTACCCCTTCCGCCTGAACGGGGGAAAATGGACCACCCCTCCAATACAATTTGTTTCTCGTCTGAGTCTAATCTATACATCCTGATTTATTTTCACGTTTTATAAGAATAATCTTTTACCCATAATTAGTACCTTAAAGTGAAAATAGGGAGGCCAGGGGGTGAAATAAAAATCTGAAAAAATTAGGGGAATTCTTTTTTTAATTGAGGGCTATCCAAGACTACGTCCAATTTAAATAACACCCTAATGTACATAAATACTTGTATGATTATATACAGTCGACTCCCTCTAAGTCGAACTTTCACGGGATATCAAAACTGTTTGAGTTAGTTTTTTTTTTTTTTTGTATCCCTTTTTTTACTTAGATTCTTTCAAATAAAAAAAATAACTATGAAACTCATAAGCATAATCAGTACAACCTCAAATATGCACATGTATATTGCAATTGGAGTCTCACCGCCACGTTCCCCTTTTCTTTTCCAATATACAGACTCACAATGATTTAAGAGAACTTCAGTGATATAGGTTTACTGCTTTCAAACAAAGCACAAAATGTTTGGAATTTGGAATGGAATGGAATCTAACCAACGAATGCTTTTTTATTCATTATGTGTCTGAATATATTGTAAATTGCAGGTATAACAGCGCAGCACACTGACATGACGGCGCAGGCGATGCAACATAGAGAATCAAAGTCTTCGAGTGTGTGCTTGATGTCTTAATAAGAATTAGAAACAATAACAAGTTGTGATTTGAGAGATTTTTTTTGATTTTTTTTCGGCAAAAGAAAAAAAATCGACTTAGAGGGAAAGAAAATAGGTCAATAATCAAGAGAATGTGTTCGAGTTAGAGGGAACTTCGACTTAGAGGGAGTTCGACTTAGAAGATAGTTTTTGTATGGAAAATTGAGGGGATTACAAAAATACGGCCGAAAAGTTCGAGTTAGAGGGAACTTCGACTTAGAGGGAGTTCGCTTTAGAGGGAGTCGACTGTAATTATATTTGTATTTTGAAATATTAATCATAATAGTCTAATATTTAGGAAAAAGGTCCCTTTCATAAAAACTAGCCTTAAATAATGATGCAATATTATGATTATTTATTAAGAACATATCAAGATATATTAATTATTATGTAAGTTATTAAGTTTATTTAATAATTAATATATAGCCAAATAAACATATTTTATTACATAATAACTTATTTATTTTAAGACTAACTAAACAAAAATCTATCAATTTGAATTAAATTAATTATTATTTTGTATTGTTAATTAATTTGCATATATTTATAAGTGTTATTACGTACATAACTAATAAAATAATTTGTTTTTGTTAGTAGTCTCTTTTATATAATTTTACACATAGCCTTAAGTTTTTTCTTCTCTTAAGACTCAAGAATTGTTTGCTAAAACTCAATTTTTTTTGTTGAAAAACATGCTCAAGCAACTAAAAGTTTAGTTACATCGCACATTCAAATATTATTTTTGAATTACACATATCAAATTCTTTGATTTTTGATACATTATATAAAAAAAGTATTTTTATACTACCGTAAAATGAAATAACAATCTTGATTTTTCTATTCTCTTTACAAAATATTTTATTTTTCAAATAATAAATAATATTATGTTATTAATTCGTATGTACATATGTGGAATATTTTTTTGCTGTAGGAAATTATATTATTATTATTATGAAACAATTTATAAGTCACTATGACGTACTATGTGGAATTTTGTATTTTGCGAATAAATTATCTCGTTCACTAAGGCGTATGTGGAACTACTTTGTTCGAAGAAGTAATGATGTATAAGAAATAATAGAAGTAATTTTGACGCATGAGGAATACATTTTTGTTATGACATTTATTATTTTCTAAATAAAATATACATACATATATGGATGTGTGTATTTCTTAACGCATGAAGTAAACATTTAAAAAAAATTGAAATATATTTTATTATTATTTTAAAGCTAATTTCCTTTACAAATTTCAAATATCTATAATTTATATGTTATTTATACATATATGTATGTACTCTGTGCGTCAATTGTTTGAGATCACTATTTTTGCAATCGATTTTTCTCGGAAAATACCTACATATTCACCTCTATTACCGATGTCGTCTCGTTTTTTCGACGACTCTCGTTTCTTTTGTCGTGTCGTTTTTCAAATGGCATTCTATAAATTTTTCGACGCTACAAATTTGTAGCAGATTTTCAAAAGATGAAAAAGTAATGGATATCTGTCAAACTCAAATGAAATTGAAAACAAAACAAATAAAAAATCATTAGTCAACACTCAATAAACAACAAATGCCGTTAATTTTATAATTATCAATTAAAAAATACATTAAAACGATCAGTTTAGAAATGTTTTATAACACAAGTTGCAATAGTGACGAGAATGAAGAAGTGCGAAGCGCAGTTTTGAAAATGCACACTTATAAAAGAAACCACATAAGACAACACTCAAATCCACTTGATTTGCCTGATTCAAAGTGAGTTCATATTTTTAATTCAACTTTAACTATTAAATGGAACTTTTGTACAGATTCAAGCAATACTTTTGATTAACAAAGGAAGCTTTTAAAAATGTGTTAGATGAAATAAGTGACAAAATAACTATTCGGCAACGTTCATCATTGATTCCAGTAATATTGATGCTCGCAGTCACCTTAAGAATTCTAGTTGAGGGAAGTTACCAACATGGCGCTAGCAACGAATTCAATTTGATTATCTCAACCAACAATCAGCAAGTTTTTTAAGAAATTGTTAATGCTATTCAAGCTCATGTCTACCTGAAATGGATATGATTTCGAATGACAGACGATGGAAAATCTGAAGCAAAACATAGCTTTTCAACGGAATGGGGTTGCCCGGCGTCATTGGATGTACAGATGGTACACATATACGAATGTTCACTCCCAAAAAATCAGAAAAGGTTTCTATAGCCTTCCATTTTTAGTTCAACTTTCTGTACACCTTTCACAGATCCCCTTGCCAATTGCTCATTTTTCTCCGCCAGCTCAACAAGCGCCGGAAACTGGCTTTGATTTGTTTATTTCAACAGAAAATGTTAGAAAGTATTTAATTGTTTTGTTTATGACAGATAAAACTACAATAAATTTCATAAAATAAATTATTTAATAAGAATACTAACCATTTTGCGGCCTTACATTTCTTTGTCGTTAAGAAATTTTTGAACGAGAGCTACCGTCGTTTTTTTCATATTCGTCGTTTCATTTCGCCTTACAGAATGCAGAATGAAAATGTTCAACAGCATTTGACGTTTACAAACGACAGCAAAACGAGTGACAAAAGTTGAAAACGATAAATGGAATGCAGATTGTGTCGCGTCGCATATTTTACTGTCGTATACGACATCGGTAATAGGGGTGATTATTATATATTTTTCTTGTAAATTTTGATACCTGTGAATAGGTATACATATTGTCCAATAAAAAAGTATTATAATGAAGGGATACACTCTGAAAATTTATAGGAATTATACAAGTTACATAAATGAACTTATTTTTAAGGCCAGTGCAAAAGCTTTTTTGCTTTTTTTTACAAAACTTTGACAAATTTGAGAAAGGGTCAAAAACTATGTTTTATTTTAAAGGAATTTCGGCATGGAAGGTGATCTAGAAACAATAATCACTATGGCAGCTTATTTCAAATCACTGTGTGAAAAAAGTTATTCGCTAACCAAGTTTTTGTGTTGGTGAATTGAAAAAATTTATAGAAACTGGTCTAACGAATACCTACCAATAAGATGTATATCGTTGAAAAGGTATTTTTATGAACAATGATATTTACTCACTTTGGAGGAAAACACAATTAATGTGACATGAATATTAATTAGTGAAAAGTTTTTTTTTGCAATGATTTGAAATAATCTAACTATTATAGAAGGTACATACAAATATTTTTCCAACGACATACATACGTCTCGTTATTATTGGTTGAACCAGCGTTCACACATTTTTGCCAATACTATACAAAAACATTGTCTTCACACTAAAATATTATACTACAGTTAGCAAATAACTTTGTTCATAGAGTGATTTGAATTGAACTTCTATGAAAGATATTATAGGTAATAAAAATACAATTCCAATGATATATTTATGCAGTGTCGATATTTATTCGGCTAGTTTAAATATATTTTGACTATATTAAACACACTTTATCCATACTACAATACCTTTCCAACGACATATGTATATTTATATGTCTCTTCATTATTGGTTTTGTGGACCGTTTTGTCCTATTCTCCTCTTAAGTACAAATAAGTTCAGGAAATACTGACGTTATCAGAAATAGAGACAATCGATTATTTCAAGGAACTGGGACTTTCATACCTTGAAATAGCATGGAAAATGGAAGGAAGTGATACGGCTGTGGAAAATTATCTAACAAATACTAAGCTCGAATGGTTGTCTTTTCGGATGAAAAAAAGTTGTATCTTGATGCATTCGATGGTTAGAATTTTGATTTTTATGATTTAAGAGAAGAGGAACTTATTTTGGCCATTTTGAAAATTTGGAGTCAGGTGTGATGAAGCTATCGCCTTTTATTGAATTTGAGTTTGTAGGTAAAACAACCAACGGAAATAGTTAAAAATATCTCTCCAAAGATGACAGACAGTGTTCAACTTGTGCCTTTAATTTCACAACGAAAAACGTGGAACTTTTTCCATGACCAATCTATTCACAGGGCTCAATCAACTTTGGCCTGGCGATATCAAACATTTTATGAGGCTGGTAGATGCATTGAAAATTTTTTGCATGATTAAAAAAAACTATGAATCAAACAACACCATCTTAAAGCCCTTACTAAAGGAATAGTGAACATACTCATTGTTTTTTTGGCGTTTCTAAAATAATACAATAACAATAAGAAATTCAAATAACTTTTTTTTTAATCGATGTATTTCATTTTTTTTTTTTTATTGGTTAGAAAATTAAATTTTATTTTAAATAGTTAGTTGTTTTTAAAGATTATAGACCGCAAATGACCTCCACGCTCTCCCACGCATATGCGGCACCTGATCAAAAAATTATTTATTATTACATTGCGGCCTGAAGAGTTGAAGTTGGGATCGCCTCAATTATTGTCGTTATGGACTGCTTTAATTCAGTTAAATTCCTGGGCTTCGTTTTATACACCCCATAAAAAGAAGTCTGGTGCAGTCAGGTCAGGTGACCTTGGGGGCCAGCGAAGAGTGGAGTTCCTAGAAATTAATTTGTTTGCGAATTTTTTGTTTAGCTCCGCCATAACTGGTCTGGCTATATGTGCAGTTGCTTCATCTTGCTGAAACCAAACGCTGTTGAATGGTATACGTCTTCGGCGCAGTTCTGGGTAAAAAAACTCCTTCAGCATCTTTAAATAACGGTCCCCATTGACAGTAACGGTTACACCGTTTTCTTCAAAGAAGTACGGCCCGACAATACACCTTGATGAAACTGCGCACCACACAGTGACTCGTTCTGGGAGCAGTTCCGTCTCATGGAGCATTTCTGGATTAGACTCATTCCATATACGGCAATTTTGCTTGTTTACATTGCCGTTAAGATCAAAATGGGCCTCATCAGACATGAACAAACAATTGATCAATGTGTTGTCTTCTTCGGCCATTGATATCATTTTTTGGCTAAATTTCAGGCGAACAGGCAAATCCTGAGGGTTTAAGTTGCTAGTAATTTGGACTTTGTACGGAAACAAGTTTAAATCGTCATGAAGTATCCGTTGTAATGACCGTCTACTAACTCCAATTTGCCCCGATAAGTTTCGGGTCGAAACGCTCGGATTGGCCTGTATTGCAGATGCTACTGCTGCGATTGTATCCTGAACCCGAACATTGGCATCTCGATGGTACGGCCTTCGTGCGATGCTTCCAGATTCGGCAAACATGTTTACAAACCTCATAATGGTCCATCTACTCGAGGGATTACCGCCAAACTCCCGCCTAAATTCCCTTTGGACGGAAATGACGTTTATTTTTGTAGCACGATTCGTGCGCCACCCTGTATTATAAAATTCAAAAAATTTTGTTGATACTTAGTTTTATTTGCGAAAATCGTTTCTGTTTCCTTCTTAAAACACAATCCTTGTTGTTTAATAATTTAGTTTTATTTAATCAAGACCCCCTAGGCCTGTACATATAAACTCCCTGAAAGCTTAAACAGTGAATGTGTGGTAAAAATATAAAATTTCAATCTTAAAAAAAACACGGTATCCACGCTAGTTATAACCATTAAAACTAAAAGCTCATCTCTCCACGTGCTGTGCACTCAATTTAAACTTTAAAGTAATAATTGAACTTGGGTGGGTATAAAAGTATTTCCAAACCATGATATTCAAAACACAAAATCTACTCAAAAAAACCGACATCAGGAAAAATGTTCTCAATTTGCTCACAAAAAAATAATGTGCCTTACGTACACACCTACACAAATATAAGCAATTCAATTGCTTTTCGCTTTTGCTATTCCTCACAGATATATACATACAAAAAAAAAAACGTTTAAATGTTATTAACCTCCTATGTATGCATGCATATCTAAATAAATCACAAAAGTCCTTTAATTAAAATTAAACATTCAACAAATGTTACCAAAATAAAATTTCAATTATCGAAAGAGATCATAAATAGGGTCCTTTGTTTGTCAAAAACCACCACCAATGGCCAAATAATCATCGAAATGAGTGCGGTTCTCGTTGTGCATAGTCGAAAAACTTTCTCCTATTCATTTTAAACCTTTTCAATTCCAATGTGATATCCTATATCCTATATCCTACACTACTATCCAATCGAATCGAACGAAACACCTCATCATCAGTCCCAACCAAGCCATTCACCATAATGTACTATATTAAAATGTATGGAATAGATACTGTTGGTATGGCAAATATAAATCTCATAGGACACTCCATTATCGCTCTCTTTGCCACTTAATTAGAAATCGACTGGAAGTATAAAAATCCATTCTATATCCGTATGCTATACAAATAGATGTACAATATACACAACTAGTCTTTAAACTTTTAACTCTGAGCCCGTCCCACACACACACACACACCCAATATTGGATACCATATGGCATTAGGATAGATTCAGGGAACTGGGGTCCTTTAATCTGGAGGCGAATGAAAGGCAGAGAACAATGCGGAGGATAGTGTTTGGCTGATGGGATACTCGTATATCTGTATGTACTGTACATATATATTGGGAATTGGGATACTGACTGAGTTCGAATTGGATCGCTGTCTACCGATAATAGTTTTGCAAATAATCAATTAATCGCAATTATCCATTCGCATTGTGATCAAATGATTGGGTGGGCGACGATGTTGTAACCACACTTACTATAAACTTCTCGGAGTGAGTTTAATTGAAAATTACTGAAATGTAATTTTACCAAGAGGACTCTTGAAACTTAATGAACGATGCCTTCTCTGACAGAAAATCAGCCAAAGCCAACACATACATATATACAGGAATAGGGTTACCAATATTCTAATTTACACAATTTACAACAAGAAAAATTATATTTGTTTGATGAGTTCGAAAATGCATGTCTTTTGGGTTGGGATAAGGTGACTTCAAAAGCATCGGTCGATATGCATTATATGGGGTACATGCTCGTAATCTTCAAAAACTTATACGTAAATCAGAAAAAGGTTCGAACGTTAAATACTGAAGCCCCGCCAAAAGTATGAAATCTCCACTGAAATGTTTATTTTCAAAAAAATCTAGAAATTTCACACAATTTTCAAAAATTAAATAAAAAATCTATAGTAAATGAAAATGTCTACAATAAGAAAGAAAAAAATAGACTAGAGAGTTTTTTTATTGAACGATTACGATATATTTCAACAGTCATCTGTTTATGAACTTTGCCACTATCGTAATTTTTTAATTTGTTTGAAATTTAGAACCCCGAAAAGCCAAGTTGACAATAGTTAAAAATTAATTAATAAAGTATTTAACAAATGTTACCTATTTCTTTTTTTGAAACCATCGCAAATTTCTTTATAAAATTCCGAAAAAAACAGAGTTTCAATTTTTTCAAAATTACTTTTATTTCAGTTTATTTTCCAAAACTTTGGCTTACAAATATTTTAAACAAGTATTTACCATAAAAAGTTACTATGAAAAAACTTTTTAATTTTTGAATATGGAAAGGTTTTTTTTACCATCTTTTTAATTTTTGAATATGGAAAGGTTTTTTTTTACCTTCTATTTCATTAATTGTTTTTATTCGCGCTCCATATTTTTTCACAAGTACTGAAAATTAGATCTTTCCAAGTTTTTGAGAAATAAAAAACAAAACAAAAGGTTGTTTGTTTTGTTATATTTATGGCAGTGGCGTAGCGAGCACTTCGGGGACTCCGTATCAAAAATATTTTTAAGGGGTCCCCTTTTTTCTGCCAGTGGCACATTCTTAGGAATACAATTTTTTTCCTACAAAATAAACTTGAATCAGCTTTAAGAAAAGTTTATTTTAAAAATATAACAATGTAGGACCTCTTTACATAATTTCTTTATTTAACGGTGGTGGTCTTTACTTAATGGTTGTTCAATGTTTGCCATTTTATTTTGTACATTATAAAGACAAATATACAGTTTTTTAATAAATATTTTGAAAATCGGTAATTTTTTCTAAAGATTTAAATTTAGGGTCATAGAATTGTATACAAAAAAGATTAAGATTAACACTTTTTTCGTAAGAACAATAGATTTTGATAAAAACCAGCTTAAACGCTCAGTGTGCTCAGTATTTAGATTCATCTCAGAAATAGTGTGGCACGTTTCTCCCTAAATCTGTTGCTCTATCGAAATTTTTATAATATTTTTTACTAAACTGGTCATGAAGTCCTTTCAGGTTTTTCTCTAAATTATTGACGGTATGATTAAAATAAAAAAAATTGTTTAAGTTCAGATAAAAATAAGCTAAAATTTGATACCGCCAAAAATAAATAGTTCGCCAAAATAAGGGCCGTAATTTCCATGTTCTTATAATATACCATTTTCAAAATTCTAACGCCAATATTCATAAAAGCAATTAAAACACGAATAATATTTATTAAGTCACTAAAGGTTAAGTGTCAAATCTTATCAATACATCAAAATTCAAGATGATAATCTAACTCACCAAAGAAAGTACTGTAAACGGAAAATACTTCTGTCATTATTGCTAAAACTAAAGATAAACTGATGTCTGTTTCCTATGAAAATCGATATCTCGAAAATTTGTTAACATTTTTTTTTTAAATTTTGATTTGTATATCAAAAGTTTTCCTTAAAATGTTTTAAGAATTTGATGTTTAAAAATTTGTTTAAAAAAAAGCCGCTCCAACGATTCAAAGTTTTTCTTTTCCATGCAATCAAATTCAATTAAGAATAAGATTGCGTTCTTTTTTTCATCTCAAATTCTCAGAGAAGCTGTTTTAGCTAATTAAAATATCGTATTTCATGCTTTTAAACATATTTCTGTCATAATTTCTATGTCGGTACATATAATTTTCTCAAACCCTCAGCGTCTCGAACATAAATGAGCAAGTACGTGCAGCCCAGTCATACATTTTATTTGTTTTGTTTTGTTTTTGACAAGACATAGTGAACATTTTTTATAAAATTTGGAAATACAAATTGTTTTGTAAAACTTTTAATAAGAAGATAATTAAGAAAAATCAAATTAAGTTTTTGAAGCAAAATTTACAAAAGTTGATACCTGCTTAGCTGAGGGAGTCACTTGTATTTAGTTTTAATCTTAGAAAAATCCAATCAAAGAAACCCGAATGGGCTCAACTTTTGAAAAATCTGTCGTTTGTGGTCTGGAGGGAACTCTGGTGAATTCTGCTTTACACAACTTTTTTTTTTACTGTTGTCATTTTAAAATCAAGCGTCATTTTTGAAATACTGATGAGCTTTATTATTTTTAATTGGAATTTATTGTAGAAAAGTAAAACTCTTTTATCTTTGCTGTTTTCTTTTGAGTTAACATGGCCGTGGAAAAATGTATGCGTTTTCAAAAGAACTAATTTCATAACTTCACTAAATAAATAAATCTCCCAGCATGCAATTAATGTGGTAACTCTGGTTGGGAGTACATGAGTCGTAATACTTCTTATGTACGTACATTTTTCGAATTGTGTAAATTTGGCTTTCGTGTATGTGCCGTTTAAATATTTTCCTTTCGCATCATATTATGAACAATTATGAAACAATGATAAACATTTCGCAGATATTTTCTATTTTAACTTTAAAATATAAAAGCGATGATTATAATGCTTAACTTTATATTCAGAAGAGAGTAACGTTTGAATTTTCTATCTTGGTGCTATTAATCCAATTTAATTGAGGTTCCAATAATTTTTCAGAATAAACTATTAAATTCAATTAGTACCTTTCTTGCAGTTGCGAGTTGAATGTGCGCTTTGTTATTCAGTGGTAACCCTGACATCAAAAAATCTTTTTTTGTATTGCCTTAGAAAGCCTTTACTTTCTCCTTATTAATACATTCATATATGAACACATACCAACCTTTTTGGAAAATATAAACTTTTGTTGTAACAAATTATGACATTCGTACGTACCTACCCTACTTAACTAGGACACATTAGTGAACATGATACCTTTCGCTTAAACTCACTGCCAGGCAGGTGATAGAATTTTAGAGGCGACATTAAAACTTTTCCCCCACAGGGTAAGGGTATCATGGGGGAGAAGGGATGAAGGTGCAAAATTTGCAAATGAGTTCTGATCGAATTTCTTTCAAAGCGATTCCCGTTCACGGTGATGTTTACAGGTGGAAGTCTTCGGGGCATGTGATGTGTATGGAACATTATTTCTTATATATGTACACTACACACACATGGATGGATGTCCTGGGGCCTTAATGAGTCCATGAAGCGTTATGGCTTCTTTCTGATATCTAAATATGTATTCCTAAAAGTTTTTGAAGGATATTTTCAGATTTTCACCCGTAAAACGTAACCTACGCGCGTTTAAAATTAAAAAAAAAAAGTGAAAAACTATTCAGCGAATGCGAACGAGATAAGATATTCAGAACTATGAAGTGAAAGTTAAAAAGGTAAACTGGGGCTACAAATCTTTCGGGGAAAATATACGTAGTTATGGGTATTAGGGTATGAGTATGTGTGGGTAAAGACCAAACCAGCCCTGCTCCTACTGCTGTTGCTGCTGCTGGTGTTTGGGAAGCACTTTAAATGTTAATTTTAATTGCCTTTTAGCGTAATCAGTTTTATGATATTGATATGGTTTACCATAGCCAGAGGAAGTTAAGTTTATTTTAAACATATCTACATACATAATATGTATATATTTGTTTCTCTACTTAAAGGCAGCCACCTTTAGATCGTATAAGATATAAGAAATGGTTTTATGGGTAAACTATATATTTCGATATATGAACGAACAAAGATTTTGTACAAATACCTACAACAAAAAAATAAAAATTTAAGTTATGGTATTAAGGTAAAAGTTTAACCACACTACACCATACAACACCACACCACAAACGTGCGGTACATACATAGGTAAACAAATAACCCGATTGCAAACTTTGTTAACTTAAACGCTTCGGGATGGAATTTTATGATTTTGTTTTAAGTGTCTATCTATACAAGTAGGTAATAGTACAGATTTACAGATTTACTTAAGTTCCTTGGTAGGAAATAAATATTAATATGCTTATCTAAAATAAATTATAATTTAAAATATAGATTTTTGGTATAGCTTGAGGGATAGCTGGAAATGGAAACATTAAATTGTAAATAACCGGAATCTGGCATTAATTGCGTTAAGTTTATGATAAACACAGTTTTTTTTTTTTTATTTTCAAACGAACAGATGCATAATTAATTTTCCTTTTTAATTGCTACTTTTTTCAAATAAAAAGATGCCATGAAGTTAGAACTTTAACCACTTTTATTATAATGAAAAGTTGCTTTCAACAGTAGTTCAGTTGAAATCAAAATTCAAAGAAATTTTAATAAAAAGGATCTTGTATGAAGTGAGATGTTTTCAATAGGGTTATCGGGTGTCATATATTTATAAGTCATGAAAAAATAATTATTGATATCAAAAATTGGCAATGCAAGCCTTTCGGGTTATGTACTCACCGACAAAAGATGTCGGCTGGTTAAAATATATGGACGGAAAAACTTTAAACTTGGTACATATTTTAAGTTTTTATAAAAATTATATTCAATTTCTTCAAATAATAAAGAAATGAAAAATTAAAAAATTAAGGCCATCCTGATCACAATCTTAAATTTTTTCAGATTTTTTTAGAAGGAAGAAAAGTCCAATTGGAAAATCTTGGGAGCAAAATTATTTAAAAAAAATAGCTTGAAATGCAACTGCCACAATTCATTTCATCTCATTTAATTTCATCTCATTTTATTTTGTTTAATTTCATTTCATTTCATTTCATTTCATTTCATTTCATTTCATTTCATTTCATTTCATTTCATTTCATTTCATTTCATTTCATTTCATTTCATTTCATTTCATTTCATTTCATTTCATTTCATTTCATTTCATTTCATTTCATTTCATTTCATTTCATTTCATTTCATTTCATTTCATTTCATTTCATTTCATTTCATTTCATTTCATTTCATTTCATTCATTTAACTTCACAGTGAAGTTAACAGGTCAGTATGATTTTTTTTTTTTAAAAAAAAAACGACTTCAAATTTTGAAACTAACCTATCGTTAAAATGCAAAAAAAACTGCTAATTTGGAGCTTTTATTGCAAGTACCTAGCATGCTTCGTTCCTGAGATACACTATTTGACCTGCTAACTTCACTGTGAAGTAAGAATGTCAGTATAATTTTTTTTTAAAAAAAGATTTTCAAAATTTTGAAATGCAAAAGAACTGCAAATTTGGAGCCTTACTATAAGTTCCTTGCTTGGTTCTTGAGATCCATAGTGTATCTCTATATCTTCTATACACTTGGTTCTTAAGATACACTAAGGGACCTGCTAACTTCACTGTGAAATTAGAATGTCAATAAAATTTTTTTTTTTTAAAAAAAGGATTTCAAAATTTTGAAATGCAAGAAAACTGCAAATTTGGAGCCTTACTATAAGTTCCTAGCTTAGTTCTTGAGAGACACTATGGTTCTATACACTCTGAAGTTAGCAGGTCACTGGATTACATCCTTATTTCGCGAACTGCAAAATCGGGAATAGAAATGCAAAAAAAAATTCAGAAAATACTGCAAATTGTTGGTTATATCAACCAGTTTTTTACGATGTAAGAATTCCATTTTTTTACCTTTTAAATCTTTTAAATCTAAATATATTCTACTTTACTAAATTGAAAACTGGATTGGGTACGATATGACGACTTTATAAATATCTAAACAAAAAAATTCCGACTGGTTAAAAGACCGGCTGATCAAGACATATATCGTCTCATGATTGCAAGAACTAGGTAACTCAATTTAAAACTCAATTTTAATCTTGGTAAAAACGGTATTATTTTGTGCAATTTTCAAGACTTTTCGTCCAATTTTTTCCTATCATAGAAAAATATAAGATACAGGGTGGCGCACGAATCGTGCTACAAAAATAAAACGTAATAACTTTTTTTCTGTGTGAGTAATCGGCTTATTTTTTTTTTATTTTGTAGGTTACTATTTAGATTTATAAAAATGGATGCTTGGGATACGGAGAAAAGAATTTGGATAGTGCAACGGTACCATGCTTTGCAGTCCGTCATATCCGTCCAAAGGGAATTTAGGCGGGAGTTTGGCGGTAATCCCCCGAGTAGATGGACCATTATGAGGTTTGTAAACATGTTTGTCGCATCTGGAAGCATCGCACGAAGGCCGTACCATTGAGATGCCAATGTTCGGGTTCAGGATACAATCGCAGCAGTAGCATCTGCAATACAGGCCAATCCGAGCGTTTCGACCCGAAACTTATAGGGGCAAATTGGAGTTAGTAGACGGTCATTACAACGGATACTTCATGACGATTTAAACTTTTTTCCGTACAAAGTCCAAATTACTAGCAAGTTAAACCCTCAGGATTTGCCTGTTCGCCTGGAATTTTGCCAAAAAATGATATCAATGGCCGAAGAAGACAACACATTGATCAATTGTTTGTTCATGTCTGATGAGGCCCATTTTGATCTTAACGGCAATGTAAACAAGCAAAATTGCCGTATATGGAATGAGTCTAATCCAGAAATGCTCCATGAGACGGAACTGCACCCAGAACGAGTCACTGTGTGGTGCGCAGTTTCATCAAGGTGTATTGTCGGGCCGTACTTCTTTGAAGAAAACGGTGTAACCGTTACTGTCAATGGGGACCGTTATTTAATGATGTTGAAGGAGTTTTTTTACCCAGAACTGCGCCGCAGACGTATACCATTCAACAGCGTTTGGTTTCAGCAAGATGGAGCAACTGCACATATAGCCAGACCAGTTATGGCGGAGCTAAACAAAAAATTCGCAAACAAATTAATTTCTAGGAACTCCACTCTTCGCTGGCCCCCAAGGTCACCTGACCTGACTGCACCAGACTTCTTTTTATGGGGTTATATCAAGCAAGAGGTGTATAAAACGAAGCCCAGGAATTTAACTGAATTAAAGCAGTCCATAACGACAATAATTGAGGCGATCCCAACTTCAACTCTTCAGGCCGCAATGAATAATTTTTTGATCAGGTGCCACATATGCGTGGGGGAGCGTGGAGGTCATTTGCGGTCTATAATCTTTAAAAACAACTAACTGTTTAAAATAAAATTTAATTTTCTAACCAATAAAAAAAAATAAATGAAATACATCGATTAAAAAAAAAGTTATTTGAATTTCTTATTGTAGCACAATTGGTGCGCCACCCTGTACAAGTGTAAATTTTATGCACACCAAATTTTTCATGTAAAAATTATAAAACGCCACGATAGTGAAATTTTCATACTTAGATCCACTTTGCAAAATTACTGTTACAGTGAAAATATTTTTCGAACAAATTTTATATAAGTTTAGCAAACACTATTCAAAAATGATTCGATCCATTTATAAAAGTATATGGTGTTCGAAATAGCACACACCAAGTTTTGAAAACTTAATTAGAAGACACAAATAATCGATGTAAAAGGTAAAAAGAAGGGGAATTTTTGCATCGTAAGAAACTGGTTGATATGACCAAAAAGAACCATGACACAGTAACGAGGCATTGATATTTGAATTCAGTGACTTGTTTTGATCTGAAATACATTAAAATGGTATTTTAAGACTTATAGAGTTTTTGACAGAAAACCGAAGATGTGTACTTGTAACTTTTTTTTTGCACGAATTCGAAACTTCTCCTTCGTATCGCTTACACCTCAGCCTATTTCATAAAACTAAAAGACTAATAATTATTTGTAAATTATAGTTCGAGAGACGACCTGAAGATTTTTTGTCTCATTACCGCTCCTAAAAAACAGGATACCAGCTGAGAACTTTATTCCAAACATTTACAAAACCGGTGGTTGGATAAGATTTCTTGGGTGCTGGTTATAAAATGCAGTTCTCTGGTTGCATTTTCGAAAAAAATATACTAATAAACAAGTGAATAACAAGTGATTTTTCTGTGTCTTAAATGCTTTTTCTTATTTTAATCTTTAAATGCCAAAAATATTGCACCGCCCTACTAATTACTACTAATTAATGTAATATCTACTTTTGACCATCCCTATTCGAACGTGTTTCTACTAGTTTTTGATTTTCCTGATATACAAAGACTTTCATTACATTATTCTTAGAACTTAACTTAGTCGTTTATTATGTGTACCTACATATCTATTAAAAGACTTTTAATCTTTCTATTATTTTAATTACAACAAAGCATATCAAAAGCATTATCGATCAAACAATAATAATCCATTTCTGCAATTTAATTATGAAAACAAACTAAAGATTTAATTATAAATTCTTAGTTTCAAAATTAATCATTAAAAGCTTTAATCATTTATTCTCCCATAAATTTCAATTTGACATTTTATTCATACAACCACATACAAACACACACACATACACACCCACATAAATACATAAATGTACACATACAAATATCTAGGTATACACTCCAGATCCATATTCAGGCAAAATCACGTTGCATAAAAGATAAATTAATTTGTATGCACACAGTCTCTACCCATCATATCATATATGTATAATACCACCTGCGACATTCCATAATAGTGCCTTCAAATTCAATGATGGGAAAGAGTCCATTTGTTCATTTGTTTCCATCGAAATGATAAAGCAAACACAAAATCCATTGCCAACAAAGGCCTCAATTAAACAGAGAATAAATTTCCATTAACCACAATTTTGATTTTATTAGGCAATTGCATTAGACCACTGCCACCAACAAGTATTCTCTTCACTCATATATGTATGTATAGTGTCTCCTTCCTGTGTGAATCGATTCCACTTATCCTGGGACATACGCACGCATTAAGGATATACCCAAAACGCACTTCATTTTGTGCAAAAACCAGAGCCGCGGTGCGGTGATGGCGATGGCGATGGCAATGGCGGGTGGCAACAGCCACGGCCTTAAAAACCCAAGCCGCGATTGCATTCGATGAATTACGATCAGTACAACTGTTCAATTGAAAATCATCCATTAAGCATAATTCTGCGAACGAACTTTGCAATTGTGGTCGTTCTATTCAAATATTAAAATTCATTTTATGCTGTTGGACCATCACATTCATACCGGTGCATATTACATGAGCCAGACAGTATTACGAAAAAAGAAAATACCCAGTTGGGAATATAAAGAAAAACGAAGTTGAAAAATGGAAACCAGTTTTCAAAAGAATTACTCCCAAAAATATAATTGTTTGTGTTTTAAAAATGAAATCATTCCATATAAACCGACCCTCAGTTAAAGAAAGAAAAGTCGTTTCATAAACTGCAAGTTGTCACACCGGTAACAAAAATGTGTAGATAGTATTTATACATTATGTTCATTATCATTTGAAAAAGTAAGAAAAATATTGTAATTAATTGTGACAGAGAATTTCATTGAATTGTCACATCCGTAACAATTTCAAATTAAATGTATAAAAAATAGTTTAATTTTTCAATTATATTATCATATTGAGATATACTCAGTTTTCATACACATTATTTTTAACACCGTATGAACATTAGATGTTTCATTCACATAATCCCAGTTTTCGAAGGTCACATCCAAAGTGTTACTAAAATAGATCCAACAACTTAATAAAGATACATTTTAAATTAAGAATGTCTTTTAATTTTTCAAAAGAAATCAAGCGTACTATTATAAAGGGTTTTTTTCAACAGGGACGCTACAAAAGTAGAGCGACAGGGACAGCAAACGACGCCATATTTCTTGCCGCTCTTTTGACATTTCTCTTCAGTATTATTAAAATTTACTACCGAAATTCTGAGTCAGAGTCAGTGGCCTCAACGTTAAGAGCGCTACGTCCAATTTATGGTCGTCATAATCGTCCTAGCAGATCAACAATTGAGCGTCTAGTGGACAAATTTGAATCCACAGGCACAGTACAAAATATTCCCATGCCAGTGAGACAAAGAAGTGCCCATAGTGTCGAGAATATTACTGCCGCTGAGGCTTCAGTTGCAAAAAGCCCAAATGTGTCTCTCACACGTCGTTCTCAAGCGTTGGGCATCTCTGTGACGTCGTTGTGGCGAATTTTGCGAAAACATCTTGGCCTACATCGTTACAAGATTAAATTGACGCAAGAGCTGAAGCCGCTTGACCACCAGAAGCGTCGTATGTTCGTGAATTGGGATGAGCAACAACTTGAAAATGATTCGGATTTTCATCGAAAAATCATCTTCAGCGATGAGGCTAATTTCTGGCTGAATGGCTTCGTCAATAAACAAAATATGCGGTATTGGTCAGGCAGCAATTCACACGTACTCCATGAGTCATCATTGTATCCCGAAAAAATTACGGTTTGGTGTGGTTTATGAGCCGACGGCGTCATTGGGTCGTACTTCTTCCGTCATGATCAAGACCGGCACGTTACTGTGAATGTTGATCGCTACCGTTCAATGATAACCGAATATTTTTGGCCCCAATTGGATGATATGGACTTGGAGGACATGTGGTTCCAACAGGACGGCGCGCGCCACAAGCCACAAAGCGAATGTCACAATCAATTTATTGGAAACCAAGTTTGAAGAACGTGTTATCTCACGAAATGGTCCAGTCGCTTGGCCTCCTCGATCGTGTGATTTGATGCCGTTAGACTATTTCCTGTGGGGCTACGTTAAGTCTATGGTCTAGGCGAACAAGCCAGCGACAATTGATGAACTTCGTACGAATATCGAACGTGAAATTGCAGTAGTATCGGCCGATTTATGCTTGAAAACCATCGAAAATTGGGTTCAGCGTCTGGACTCCTGCAAGCGTGCCCGTGGTGGCCATGCAAAAGAAATCGAGTTCCATACATAATGGCATCGAACGTACTTTCACAGAAATAAAGAATTTTATTGATATCCAAAACCGTTTTTGTTTTATTTAAAAAAAACTTTTGTAGCGCTCTTATTGAAAAATCCGATATTTCGCTAGTTTTATTTAGTTAAGTTAGTGTTATCATTTAATTAAGTCATTAGTATACCTAAGTGTCACACCCGTAACAATGAAATATCGTTAAGACTACATATTTCGAAATTATTTAGAAATTTTGTTATCAAAATCTGTTCAGCATTGTACGCAAAGCCAAAAGCAAAATGTTAAAAATAAGAAAAATTTACGTTTTTTTGCCAACTTAAATGTAGACCGGAAATGATTAAGATTAAACAATAATGTGCTAATATTTGAAAAAAAAACTTTTGTGTACATTTTGTTCGTCAAGCTTTTAGCTACATTTTATAGAAAGACGTTATTTGAAGTTACCACCATTTTCTATAAAGAAATGACCTGGGACGCCATGCCCCATCATCGACCGTAGAACGCAACTCATACGTTAGTAAATTGTCCATTGCACTTCTGTGACGCAATTTTCGGGACAAAAGGTAAATCCACTTAATTATCTAAAAATAAAAAAATAAATTTAGTGGCGCAACAGCTCATGAAGAACCAGTGCCTAGTGACTTACAACTCTCAAACATTCCAGTGTGCGTGTTGTTGTTTTAAGGTGGCAGTGGCCGGGAATCGAACCCAGACCTTTGGCATGACAGTCCTACGCACTAATTATTATGCCACTAGGTACTACTTAATTATCTAGACTTAGCTAACTCTATATGGACATAGTTGTTGTTGTATATTTTACATGTAAATTGTTTTGTTTTGTTGTCTTTTTTGTCACACAGTATTATTTTAAGTTGCAAAAAAACACAACTATTATAGATTTTATTTTTTTCCATAGGAGATCTACTCTTGCCGGAAACTGTAAACCCCCATGCAACCTTTTGGCCCACCCACCCCACTTTCGGACATCCGTTGTAGGGCAGTTAATTTTTCCCCTTTAAAATAGCAATGACCTTAAATTTTACCAACCATTCCTATACTAAGGGTATTCATGCAAGGCGTACGAGTAGTTAAATTTTAACCTGACAAATTTAAGAAGTTTACAATTTTATAAAAATTTATTTTTCAAATGTTTCAAAATTTCTTAAAAATTTAGAAAAACTGTGTTATAACCGTTAAAAAATATAATATTTATAAATTTAGGTAAAAGTGTATACTTTCTTGCACAACACAACTGTTTCATCGGTCAAATCTTTTGTTTTAATATCAAAAAGCACATTGATTCTCTATAGTCTAACGTGTTCAGCACTTTTCCATTTTAATAATAAAATGATGATCACAATGACGACCACAACCAGTCGAGTCGGTTGCGTTGCATTTTATGTTCAATTTGACTAGAAATTATTATTGTAATCGCAATGTCAAAGCAATTTTCCATCCTGCCATCTATAAACTACATATATAGAGCTTAACAGTTCACAGCTTTTTAATTAGCACCTCATACGCAATTTATCCAAAATAAGTTCTATAAATTGTCAATTTTTTTTTTGCTGTCCAGCTGTGTGTATGTATGTCTTTTTGTTTTGATGACGTTGGCATGCAATTCTGATTACATTTGAGCCTGGTCAATTTGACGACGACGAAGGCTATTGTAGAGGAGTGTATACGTAGAAGAGGAAAAACCACATAAAGGTGTTATATATATAGAGAGAGAGAGATGTATATCAAGTGGCAAATGGACCGAATATTTGGAGCCATTCACTTCGGAATTCGTTATTTATTCGATATGAAAATGTAAAACGTATTTATGCTAATAAAAGCCGAAAATGCGTGAAATGCGAATTTATTATTCCCGATTCCCTTTGCGGAAGGTTCCAAAATTTTACGCAAATTTCCCCGCCCACTTTCGTGTTCTACATTTATTATTATATTGTAATGTCGAAAACTATTTACTATTGATGTTGCTATGAAAGTTTATTTGAGCCAATAACTTTTTGATGCCAAAAAACAAAAACAAAAAAGGACCTACAAAAAAAAAAATAAATTTGACCGCTGCTGTTGGGATTGTGACTGTGATTATAGTTTTCGGTCTTTGGTGTGGTAATGCAGCGAGAATTTGTTTGTTTTTGCGCTGACAGTGTAATTAAGTGAATTAAGGGTGATAATTCGATTTTGATTCCTACTGAATTGAATTTAAATAGGCGGATGTTGGTTTTTAAATACAATATGAGATTGAATGCAAATTATTTAAGTTTATCCACCATCACCACCACACCAACAGCAGTAGTTTCTTTAGCTGAGGAAAAATAAACAACAAATTTGACCAATTTGTCGAAAATGTTGATGATGGCTTTATATTTAAATCAAATATAGGGAATTTGCAGCCTTGAGGTGTAAGGCATGCAACACCTGTTTTCCATTTCCATGTGTATACGTTGTGCATACATAATTTATGTGCTGATGATGCTTTAGGTGCTTTCACACTGCTATAATAATTTATTATTTAATGTGTTAATGTTTTAACTTTTATTTTTCACTAAAGTGCACATTGATGAATGTGTCAATATTTATTTAACATACATGAAATCTTAATGTTTACTGTTCTAGCAACACGGTTCACGAAACCTGTAATTAGACATGTCCCTGTATATTGTATATGTACAAGTACGGTTCTTCTTCTTATCAAGAGGTGTTAACGGTGGAGGGCCCAGCTGGCTCTTTTTAGCACACTTCTTGAATGCGCGTTGAATCTAAGCAACTCCATTGAAGTGGATTCCAAGGTTAGTACATCACGTTTCGTTTGGCAGCTATGGTGGATCCGTCTTGGGGCTTTAGGACAATGTTTCTGCAATGCCTCTGCCTGTTGAGGGTCTCTTCAAGAAGACAAAATCCAATTCAGAAGTATTGATCCGGATGCCTCATTTCGTGTAGAATTCAAGGAGTCTGTTGATGTGAGCCTTTACTTTCTTACTACTTAATTTTAATTAGTGACAGAGGTAAATGTTAAAGATGTAATTTGTGGATAAGGGCTTCTATCTATACGCTGTGTTACACTTTCTCGATATCCAGTAAGTATCCAACGGGAGGTGACACGGTGACCGTTGACTGCTGATGTCATATCGTGTTTAAACTTAAAAAGGGCAGCGTCGAGTGTTTTTCTCGAAAGCCAAACTGGATGTCAAGGATGATCGTGTTTTCAGTGCTGAACCTCAATGGCGTACGCTGGATTTTGGTTAAAGGGGACACACATTTAATTAGGATTTCGGATTTTGGGTCAAGCTGATAGTTGTGGTACAAAAATTTGGCTTTAAAATGCTTTCAAAAGAAGATAGATTGCCAAATATATGAAATATATTGTGATTAGGAGGGGGGGGGGGGGGGGAGCGCAGTTGTCCCTGACTGCCTCCTAACGTGTCCAACTGAGTTTTTTTGGCCTCAAATTGCCAATAATCTCTGCTATATCCTCCGCATTGCATAGATGTGGTTGTCGATTGAGTCATTTTCTGGTTTGCTTTCATCAAAGATAACTTCCTCTTAGGCTGCAGGGTCTGCTAAATAGATGCTTTAACTTTGTCCAAAAATGCCTGATCAGCAGGTGGGTTCGGTGTGAAGTTTCCTCTAAAGTAATAGGCAAATGTTTTCCTATTTGTCTTATGTTGATGCTGCTTCAATGTTGTTACTGATAATAGTTTCTGGGTTTGTTGACTGCTTCTAATAATAATATCAAGGTTTTTGAAAGCATTGGGTCCTGCCTTAATCGCTTGCAGTCGCTTCTGGAAAGTGGAACTGGATGTTATTTTATGGAGGTCCGGGACATTATGTTGACATATTGCAGTTTGCTCCAAACTGCTTGGTATTTGTTGTTGGTCCTGCTGAATGTTGAAATATCTTTGATGTATTCTTTAGATACTTTTTCTGAGCTGTTGTCTGTGTTCATACAGATCTTGTATGTACTCGGGAAGGTGCTGGTACCCTTCCCTTGATGTCGCAGGCTGCTTTTAATAGTCCAGTGTTAGATAAAGCCTCTCAAAACTTCAAAACCATCTATTGCTACGTCGATTTCTATATGTTTAGCAAGTTCCTGTAAGAAAATGAAAGCGTTATGTTGTCTTTGGAGTCCCTATGAAGTCTTTCCGTCTGTGTTCTTCACCAATAAAGTTCTTTGATGGCTCTTTCTTTAGTAGAATAGGTTGGTTTAAATTTATTCATAGTTGAACAGCTTCATGATCTCGGTTCGAATCGCTGAGCACTTTTATGCAGCTCTTGATATCTGGAAGGGTATATTCTTCCAGGTTCGATGAAGCCAGGAAAAATTCCAACGTTGATGGTGTTCTGGGAAAGCAGGTTTAGATTGGGCTAGAATATAACCCAGATATAACCCTGGTATTACATTTTCCTGTTCTAGATAATCAGGTATACCCGAGACACAACGAGTAGACGGGTACCCGAAGACTCTAACGGAAACGTGGGTACTTGGGTAATTGGGTACCGGGTACTTGCAAATTTTGGGTACCTACAAATCCAGGAACCTGGGTATAGTGAACACCCGGGCACCCAGTTAACCGCGTGGGTCACCGGGTATACGGATTTCAATAACGTATACAGATGACGTTTTCAAAAACGTCCTTTGCCTATAACTAAAAAAGGGATCTGGTACGATTTTAGAGCTTGAAAATTTTGAATCCTGAATTTTTTTTAACAAAACTGCATTAAATTTGTTGTGGAAACATTTTTATGAAACCTGTCGCGTCTTTGAAACCGTATATTTTGGAATCGTCAAGGAAGTTAGAATATTGTTGGGAATTGTGTATCGCTCTAGAAAAAAGACTATTAGGGCTGTGTTAATCAGGAACGGTTCGATTTTTTCGATCGAAATAACAAATTTTTATTTCAATCTTTTTCAATCTCAATCAACTCTATTATTTTCAATTTTGTATGCAAATCTTTATTATTTCAATGAATCTTGATCTTCGAAATCAGTTATATTTTGACAGAAAGTGCGTATTTTGATCCAAATGTTAGCCAGTTTTCTCTGCAAAAATTCTTCAAAAATTTCTGATTTATTTCAGGTTTTTTTAATTCGTCGACAGAATTACCATCCTTTAAATTAATTTGAAGGTCGATGGCTTGACAAATAGTGGGGAATGAACTATACTCGACGGAAAAAGTGAGTTTCGATCCAAATGTCAATCAATTGATCTTAAATCACCTTTTTCCGGAGCAACAAGGTGAAAATTTCATATTTTTTGTATCCATCCACATTGTTTCATTTCTAAATTTGTATCAATTTGGATTCGATGAAAATTGTTTAAAAATTAAATTAGATTCGTTAAATCGGAAAGAATTAATTTTATCGAAATCAAAATGAAAATCGAATCGAAAAATGAATTGAGTGAAATCAAAATAAAAAAAATTATCGATTGCTTCAAATGATCGAATCATTTTGGTGATCGATTGTAAAATAAAATAAAATAAAGCTCTAGAAACTGTGTTGAAAAATAAAGTTATTAAAAAACTAATAATTCTTTCATATCTAGGTAAGTCACTGACTTATCGAACAGCCCTGGTACTTTGTTAAAATAATTTGGTTAATATCAATCTAGGTACTCCTGATGTATTCACACCCAGGAAGTTTTAAAATGAAAGTTACAGATAACGCTGAAGTAATTCAGATCAATTTAACCATTTATTATTATTATTTTTAAATTATTATTCATTTGAATTTCAATAAAGGCTTACATTCTAGAAAGTAATAACTTACAATATGTTTTCTGACGCTTACAAAAAAAAAAAAAACAAACAAAGTACATAAATCTACATATATCACTGAGCTTCAATATTTCTACTATGCATATTTTTCGCGTAAATAAAACGACTTTAATATTGAAAATATTTTCTGACCACAAATCATTTGTGAACTGCGAGAAAACCTTCATCAACTCAATTAACTGTTTCTCATATTTAACGTATAAAACTTTTCACTTTGTGCACAGGCAGCAGAAAAGCAGCGGAAAATATTTCCCGCTATTCATCACTCAGTGAGTAATGAGTAGAAACTTCGATCCTTCCGCACATGAAGCTACCTCACATATTCCAACTTCCGCAACACCCATCTTCACCAGCTACACTTTTCAATCTCACCTACGCTACACACCATAGCTATACTATAATATGGAGCGCGTAGGCATTCATTCTTCACCTAACAAGCAAACACCAAATAGCCGAGAGTATGAGCTGACCACAATAGCACAAAAATACTCGCACAGTATAGCAAAACCTTAACGACTGCTGAAAAGGATCAAATTTGCAAATAAATCGCCACTTCTTATTCAAGCTTACATATACATTTATGTATCGGCATCAGAATTGTGCTAACCCTCAGGAGTAGAAAAAAAGTTCTCCTCCTGACACTAATACATTCACACATAATACATCTATCTAACAAGCGTTTCTGTATGGGTATTTCCTTTTTTTTTTGCTTAAGCAAAGAAATTAGATCCCCATAAAGCCTCAACTGGCGTTGTAGTCAATTTATTATACTGTCTGCCATAATATATATCAGGATTTATGGGTCATTTTATAGAATTCACAGGAGTTCGAGCTCTCATATTGGATATCCTCTTAATAAACATCACTTCCAACACACACGCATACTCATACACTTTCGAAGAGTAAACGTCAGCGAAATAACCTGGGTGAGTGTACCTCCTAACAAAATCTTATACTACTCTAACTTGAAGTGTGTACCGTGGCCGCGGAACGAAAGACCAGAAAATGAAGAATAACCTGCAAAATAAAAGAAAGTTTATAAGTCAAGAAAGATAATAATTAAATGCACATCCTGGTCGCACCGAATTGCTTGAATCCAAATTTTTACCAACCGGCAGTGCCAAGCCAAGGTCAAGACATTTCATGTTTTTGAAAGAACGAACTCAGGTGATTTTCAACACCCCTCTTACATAAGTACCAAAAAAGTAGGAAGCTTTAATTTCGCAGCATTTGCAGAGCTTGTTATTACAATGATAAGGTTGGCGGAAAGAAGGTTCTTCAAATTCTGTCTGTTTGGCGATAACCTAAAAGGCTGCATCGATTTTTTTACACTTGGTGAGTTGTGGTTTTTGGTCATTCCTCTTCATTTTTTCACTTTTTTAGAATAAAAAAAAACGGTTCCTGCCATATGACAGATCAAAAATAGCCCAAAATTTCACAAATAGCCAAATCCTGGAGAAGGCCAGCGAATTTCTAGTTAAAGCACGGCATCTTTTCATCGACTTCAAAGCCGCATATCATAGCATAAGTCCCCAAAAGCTTCTATTGGCGATGTTGGAACTCGGGATCCCGTAAGAACTGATCTATGCGGTGCCAAGAAAGGAAATTGATACTGGGCACTTTCAAGAGAAAAATTCTTGGGCGGATATTTGGTCTAATATGCGAGGAGAGCGAAGGAGGAGAAGATTCAATCGTGAATTATTCGAGCTGTACCAACATGTGGATGTAGTCCAAAGAGCCAAAATACTTCAACTACACTGGCTCAGCCAGATCAAGCGAATGGAGAACAACGCTCCAGCCAAGTTAATCTTCGAACCAAAGCCCCCAAGGCTACCAGGAAGACCGAACCTCCGCTACAGGGACCAGATGATATAAGACGCAAGAACGCTTGGTCTTGATGACTGGAAGGAGCGTGCGAGGGACCGCAACCGATGGAAGACCGCAATATCTAAGGCAGAGACCCTCCATGGATCGGGAGCTGGATAAGTAAGTAGTATTGCATTGCGTTAGGAAATAGCTCCAAGGAAAAAGTTCCTTAATCGATTTGGAAATAGCGCCTAACTAGCTGACCTTTTATTCAGATGGTAGACAATTTTTGCAAATTTTCCATAAATAAGGTTCTAAAAATCTCTATGACCGTGAAGTGGCCTTTAAAATGGCATACTTCTTTTTTCGAAATTACCCAAATTAGGTACCAAAGGTTTTTTTTGTGACCTTGAAACGAATTTTGAAAATTCATAGAAAAAAAAAACTGTGGCTGACTAATTACGAAAATAGTTGACCTTTTATCACGATCTAGAGAGCTTTTGGATGGTATACTTTTTCTTTTTATAAATTTTCCATAATTGTGTTTTTAGAAAATCACGCGTGACCTTGAAAAACTTTAAGCCTCAATTACAGGCTATCTAAGACTGAGCAATACTACTCGTAGCACTTGTTGATATTTTCTGACCAATTCCTGACTAATTATGTAGATGCCATTTTCTTTTTTCAAATTTCCCATATATGAAGTTCTTAAGGTCCAGAGTTCTATAGAAGTTGGACATCTAAATTGAAACAGAAAATTTGAGAAAATTTGCGCGGTTGTAATACGTTTCCTTCAAATAAAGACAGGTAACAACAAAAAAAAAAACAACAAAATACTAAATTAAAAAACGCCCAGGTCCCAGACTCAAAGGAACATCCTTTTAATCTGAAAACTTGACTCATAAATAAAAATCAAAGTTTTGCTCATCGATGGCGGACGATGTTGGAGCTGGAAGTGGCACTGAATTGGCGTTCTTGAAATACTCGTACATAAGTAAACAGCACAAGAAGATGAAAATGAGCACAAGAAAGATTTACAAGTTAATATATACTGTATACCGTTATTTCGCGAGTCGCCGGAGGTCGTTCCTTTGCCTCTCGCTACTGCCCTTATGCAGCCTTCGTTGTTGGTTCGTTTTGTTGCCGTCCCCCCTTCAGTTGATTAGTTAGAATATGAAAGGTTGTTTCCTTTTAAAAGGATACAAATAATGCCACCTGATAGAGGTCGTGTGGTAAAGTTCTTCCATGGTTTGCTGTACCTACGAGTATATTATGCCATGTGGAATCGGACACTTCGTGATGGAGTGATGCTTTGTATACTTTTTTGTTTCTTAACTGAAAAGTTATGAGTGTGTTTTTTGGTTCGAAAGTTGTTTTGTTATTGATGGGGTGACCAGATGGGGTGGGCTTTTGGCCCATAAGAAAAGGGTTTTCATTTTTTTTTTTGGTTATTATTAAATTATTATTTTGTTGTGATGATCTAGTGGTGAAAGTTTTGATTTATGAGGTTTGCTTTTATAAGTTGTGTTGTTAATGATAAAAACAACACTCAAGGTGTGGTTAATAAATGAACTCGAATTGGATATTGATGTGTAAGGAAGCATATACAAATTCTTCTGCAGCTGTTTGAAAAGTTTAAGGTAATGGGCTTAAAAAAGGATTGAATATTTTGATATGCTGTGCTGTCTTTATGAAAAAAAGAAAAGTTTGATTAAATAAAAAGGTGTTGGGAAATATTTAAGGAATCGTATTTAATTGGATTATAGTAAAAAGTTATGCAAGAATATTTATTTTCCTAAATTTTGGATAAAGGTAGGCGTGTATAAGTTTCTTATTATTTGTGATTTAATGAAACAAAAGTAATGTGAAATAAAACCCAAGGAAAAAAGCCAAAATTAAAAAAAGAAATAATTGTATTTTGTTTTTAATGTGGAAAAATCTCAAATTCTAGATTTGGTTTTATTTCGCTTTAAAGTTTAAAAAAATATAAGACAAATTTGGGTTTTTGGTTTTATTTTTTTTTTATTTTTCTTACTGAAAAATGGTGTTATTTCTTCATTTACATAAAATGTAATAAAATACATTGTTAATCATTTCAGGTAGTCCTAGAAAGTGAGACTAGTCTTTTTTTCAAAATTCCGTCAAAAATATAGGTACTGCATAATGTGCCTGCTATAATCTTTTTCTAAAACAATATAGTAAAAAAAAATGTAAACAATCGTTAGGCAGGAATATAACTTAAGTCAACTCAAGATTTCTTAGCTTTGAAAAACAGTGGAATATGTATACCCATTTTTTTTTTAATTCCGTTACAAATTTAGATACTGCGCCAAATAATTGCACATATTTTTTTTTTAATTATTCTATAAGTACGGTGACCATATCTCTGGGAGCAAAACCTGAGACAAGTGAAAAATTTTAAAACGTGAAAAAAAATCACAACATTTTTTATTTAGTGATATCTCAAAAAAAAAATAATAGTTACTTAAGAACAAACAAAATGAAATTCTTAAAAAGAGAGAAACAATACAATAAATGACTATGTCTTCAAAACAAAACAATTAAAAAAAAAAATAGAACTTAACATGCTTAATTTCATTATTCAAATAATTCAGTTTTCTTTAAACAAAGCAACTAAGGGCCAGTTTTTCCGTGCAGAGTTAACTCTGAGTAAAATCAAATTAAGCTAGTCATGAAAATAAGTAAACCCTGAGTTATTTCAGAAGTAGCTTTTCGTTTTCGCTTAAACTTTAAGCCTTTCACAATCAAAATAGGGATGGCGTCACAACGGAGATAGCTTACCAACTTTGGTGAGTTAATTTGGAGTAAGCTTAAAATTTAAATTAATTAAAAACCTTGCTTCTCGCACTGCAAAACTGGCCTTGAGCCTTAAAGGCCCATTAACTGATGCAAAACTTAAATATTTAAATTGAACATAAGGGCTTATTTGACAGTTTAAGCAGAGTTAAAAGTAGAATATAAACTTTTATCAGCAAACGGGTTTTAATAATATAAGTTAAAATTCATTTCGTAAAGCTACAAAAAATTACGTCCAGTAAATCAATGAATGAAATGAATGCATTTGAAAAGGTGAGTCAGGCTCGCGGAAATAACCCCGGAAGAAACTACCCAGATTTTGATTTGTGAAAAATCACAAAAAAATCGCCATACAAATTCTGCTGTTTTTTTAAGGCAAAAATTAATGGAAACTTTTGGCCATAAATTGTTGGATTTCAAGGATTTTTTCCTATACATTTTATGGTTTTTTCCTTAAAAAAAGGAAAAAAAGCCCGGGAATTTTTCCAAATTTGTACGTCCCGGGTTTCTTCAAAAATTAACCAGGACAGGGTATAAAAAAACGGGACAGTCCCAGGAAAAACGGGATGGATGGTCACCAGAACTATAAAAAATGTCACACTATGTATAATGTTCTATATTTTTTTAAGAAAACTATAACTTTGCTCTTGAATTTTATGTTTACTTCAGTTCAATTTCAAAGATAAAATTTTTGATTTGATTTTTTTTCGTTTTATTTTTTAAAATTTTTTGTAAAAATAAACCTTAGTGTATACTTCATAGCGAAATGAAATCAAATTTGAAATGAAATATCAAAAAATGCATGCGCCAAAGGGTTTTCAAAAAAATAGTTTACGTCATAAAATTTGGTTTGGAAAAGCCCATTGAGTTGTATTTGTTTCGAGGCGAAATTGTTCCCCCGTGTCGCCAAAATAATTGCATTTCGTTTTTGACAGTTCTTCACGTGTAGGAAAAAAAGGATTTTTCTATATGAACAAAATATATATAGTATAGTTTTCAACTACACTTCGCATGGATGTAAATATAAACAAGGACTATAGTGCAATTTTTTGTCAAAATTCGCATTTTCTTCAAAGTTTTTTTTTGTTTTTCGATTTTATCATTAATGGCTTTAGCGATTTCAGTCAAAATTTCTTTACAAAAGTTCCTTAAAATTTTGTAAAATAAATAAACTTTGGATTAAAAGAAAAAATTTTAAAGAAAAATTAATTTATTTTTGAAAATTCAATACTTCATAAACGGGTGAGTGAATTTTAAAAGTCTTACCAACATTTTTTAAATAAAAGATATTAATTTAAACAACTGAAAACACTTATTTTATTTATTTATTTACTTATATGCATTTCGGAAGCTTTGCTTCCATCGTCAGTGAGCTTTTTTTATTTAAAGCTCTCTGGTTCCTATATGTAGGTTTTTGATGATCGACCAAATCTAATAATTGAAAAATTTTGGATATTGCTCAACAATTTTCGCGATTTTTCTGTTTCATAGTTTTAACTTTTAAGTAATAGTACGCATACGCCGCAGTGTGCAATTTTAATAAAAATCGAATAGGTTATACAAATATGATCTCAAAATTTAAGCGTTTAGAGATTCTTCGTTGCCATACAAATCCATACAAATTGAATTCAAAAAGTGGGAGAAATTTTGAAATTCTATTAGGAAAATGGTTTAGAAAATCATGATATTTCTTTTGCTGATAATTAATAAATTTTACCCGTTAGTTCTAAAGTTTCAATAACTCAGGGTTTTCAATATATGTATCTATCAAATTTTTTTTAAGTAAATGTCAAATATGCAATTAATATTAAAAATTTGAGTCACATATTGTGAAAATGGTCTAAGTCCGTTTTGAAAAAAAAGCGATAGTTTTAAGTCATCTCTGAACATACTCACATCAATTTGCAAATATTAATTCATATCTGTTTTAGTTTTTCCAAGAAAACATCAAAAAAACATACCTTTGAAAAAACACACCAATTCAAATTGAAACCTTATTTTTTTCTGAAATTCAAACAAATTTTGTACCTACGATACCAAACATAGAGACGCAAATACCAATCAGTTTTCGCTTTTTGCACTGGAATTTTCATTTGATATTTCTTTCAAACAAGCATAGTGTGTTGTTCTATGAACGAAGATTACGCGATACAAAAACAAGCTATAGACTCATGCAAATTCTTTCAAAAGCACGATGAGTTTGTGCGTATCAAAAACTTGACTATAACCCATCACCAGTACCTTAATTTTTCTTATAAGAGTAATTCATTTGATTCATGAAAAAAAAATGTAACAAAAAATTGAGTGTTTTGAATTCTTTGAAAATTGAAGTTATGAATTGTGAAGAGTTTTTGAAATTTTATTTGAAGATTTCAAATATTTTCGACAAGAACAACTGTGAATTAACTAAATATTAAAGCTCCAAATTTGGCGTTTTTTTTTTGCATTTCAACAAGGCTAGGCTAGGTTCAAATTTTGAAAAAAATTCATACCAATCTGCTAACTTCACTTTAGTAAGGACTTCAAAATTTTGAAGTAGCCTATTCTTTAAATGCAAAAAAATACAAATTTGGAGCCTTACTGCAAGTTCCTAGCATGCTTGGCTAGATACAGGATGTGACCTACTTACTTCATATTGAAGTCAATTTTGGGAAAATTTTTGAAAGTGTTGAAATCCAAGAAACTGCAAATTTGGAGCATTAATGCAAGTACCTAGCATGCTTGGCTCCTGAGAAACCCTACGTGACCTACTACCTTCACTGTGAAGTTAACAGGTAAATATGATATTTTTTTCAAAAAAAGGACTTCAAATTTTGAACCTAGCCTATCGTTGGAATGCTTATAAGGGGGCCTTAATACAAGTTTCTAGCATTCTTGGTTCCTGAGATACACAAGTGACTTGCTAACTTCACTGTGAAGTAACTAAGTCAATCGATTACACCCTTATTTGGCGAACTGCAAAATCGGGAGCAGACATTAAAAAAAAAATGCAAAAAACTGCAAAATCCTGTCAAGGTCTTATTTGCGTGGGTGAAAGTTACCCTGTCAACTTCACAGACTTCATTTTAAATACATTTTGATCATGTCCACACGACCACGTTACAATGTACAAGTATCTAAAACTTTTAAATCCGTTTTTGTTTACTAGAGGCACATTTTAAACACAACATACCATCAACATACCTTCTTTAGCAAGGACTATATATACAGGACCCTTCTTTACTTAATGAACACGAATACCTTCATCCACTAGGGATATCTTGCGTGTCGCAGCTCGAAGGCATCACAGGCACTCCATGTGCGATCCTTGTCAATCTGATTGTTAATGCAATATACAGACACAGGCGGAGGAGAAGGAGGGGGGGGGGTATATCACTTGAAGTGGCCAAAGCCAGTTATGGACGTGCAAAATTAAAGAGTTGTCAAGCAAAAGGGTTCTCTTCAACGTGCTTGTTCGAAAAATACCTAGAACGTGAAAGACATTGTTTGCATTTAAAACTGGCATCATATACAAGGGTTGAGTCCGAAGGATTGGATTTCATTTTGTACACCTTTAATTTGAACAAGCTGATGGGGGAAAAAATACCAGACAAACGCAGGGTGTCAATTTTAAAAATTATACTTAAGGGATTTCGTTGACCTGGGGGTATGTTTCTTCTAAAGAGAAAAGAGTTGTCTATCATGATGTCAGTAGGGTTGACTTTTTTAGAAAAAGCTTTTTACTCGTAGCTTAACTTCATATGAAGGTTATATACATAAAATGTCAAGTTATTTATTCAAGTTGGTTCGTTTATTGCCCACCACCCCCTTAGCCAGTATAAGAGCTGTCGACCAACACTCAGATGCCACCCACGACTTCTTTATCATCATTGCTATGCTGGACTTGATTTAGACTTTAAAGCATCAATGCTTGGATTATATCAAGGTTAATATAAGTTTGGCCTTTTTGGGTGATTTAAAAAGAAAAACATGTGGGATTGTATATATTTTGAAGCCATCTAAAAGAACGTGGCCATAATCTCTTTTAAGCTATTTCTTCAATCATCATTATTATCAGCCACAAAATAAAAATATCAAATATGAATTACACCAACACCAACGTTTAAAAAGTTAAATAAATTTAAATCATCAATTCAAATTACCAATTACAAAATAATTAACTATTAAACGATTCTTCAAAGTTAACTACATATATTTTCGCTATAATCAACATTCTACTTGTAGTTGGTGTAATGAATTAAAAAACTATATGAAACATTGTATTTTTTGTTTTATTTCAAAAGGCTAAGGGAAAAACAATGGAAATATTATTTTTACTCAAGCAATTTGCAAAGAGGAAGGATGAAAGTATTTGCGGATCGTTGGGTCTTGGGTACTAAAACGTAAACAAAAATTTGCGCATAAATTTTGTTTATCCTTAACTTTCAACTCCTTCATATAGCTGAGGAGGGATGAGAAGACGGGGGAAACTGTTAAGGGTAGCCTTGTTGGTTTAATATCTGTTGTTTTTTTTTTTGCAGCACTATGAAAGGTACCTAGGTGCATAATATTGCAATAACTCCGTCTTTTACCCCATTTTTACGGTGGGAATTATATTTATTTTTTTTTTCTCTCTTTCTTCCTGTTTGATGAGATCCTCTTCTAATTTTTTTTCCCTCTATAACAACTATAATGATAGCAATGAAGCTCATATATCTCTACACATGTACATAAGTTCTGACTGCTGCTGTTGCCGTTGGATGTACGTACATTATAGCGCAGGATGTGCAATGGCGGTGTTGCTACTAGTTTCCTATACTTGTTACATCTTTACGGCAATGATGGTAATAGTGAGGCGAAGGGTTAGTTGGGGATGAAATGTTTAAAAGGGCGCAGTTCATGTACATCAAGGTGCTCCCCACAGTATACTATGTTTCTATTTGTTTTTATTTTTTTTTTGTAATGCATTTCTTATGGATTATTTTTCCCTGTTTAACTCCCACATGGCTAATATGTTGGATAATAAAAAATTTATATTTCATTGCCTTGAATGAAAACGAGTTTGGTTTAATAATGATTATGTCTTTCTTTTGAATGGTGTGGGTGGAAGAAATAGAGAGGAAATAGTTTTATTAATGAATTGAAAATGATGTAAATGATTGATTGGAAAGAGTTAGGATTTTTTTTTTTAATTACACAGCATAAGATCTGCATCCTTTAGCCTCCTCGGATAGAGCCATCAACTGATGGAAACATCAACTACTTACAGTTTATACAGAATGGCTTTTAATATAGTGTCCCTTATTAGTGGACGTATTTTGGTGGAATCAAATATTTGTTATTTGAGGAATATATAAATTTGTAGATAGTTGAGTGCTAATTGGTTATGCAAAATATTTTTTACCAAGAATAGTTTGTTAATCGATTTTTCTCTAAAATAAGTAAGCCATCAAAATCTAAAATAATACGAATTTTGTAATTTAATTGGCAAGTGAATTTGTATAGTTTTAGAATATGGTGATGAATTGCGTTAACTATGGTTTTGTAAATATAAGTCGTTCAAATTGAATTTTTTTTGGAGAGCATTCAATGAAAAAATTAATATGAATTTTATGTAGAGTAAAAGCTCCATATAGCTAGAAATCTTTGCGTTCACCGAATTAAGCATCCAAAAAAATGGAGAATCTTAAGTCTAATTAGTGTTTTAATTATAGCAGAAATTTTAGAAATGGGATCAACGTCCTATGTAAAGGGTATTATTATTAGACGTGTGGTTTTTAATCTGGCAATACTTTTTTTGTAATTGTTTTTTTTTGACAGCTATCACTTGGAGTATGCTCAGTTTGGTTCGCCATTTCTATAATGAATAGACTTGCTCCTGAACAATGTTTGCAAATTTATTACCAAAATAATGGTTTAGTTCGCGTGACGCATCGCTAAACAATCAATTTATTGATGGAAACTTTTGGTATATAACGGGTGATTTTTTAGCTGGTTTGGTTTTGGCAACACTGGTTTTGACAGCTGACGTGTGTTTAGTACCTTGTGTCACTGTCAAACAGCTTCAGTTTGGTTTGCAATTTAACCATGGATCGTCTTACAAATGAACAACGCTTGCAAATTATTGAATTTTACTATCAAAATTCGTGCTCGGCTCGAAATGTTCATCGCGCGCTGCTTCCATTTTATGGTCGGCATTCTCGACCTTCTGAGCAGTCTATTCGGAAGATTGTGACCAAATTTCGCACCAAATTTACTTTGTTGGACATTAAACCACCAACACGTTTACGTACTGTGCGTAGTGAAGAAAATATTGCGGCCGTATCAGCTAGTGTGACAGAAGACCGCGAAATGTCGATTCGGCGCCGTTCCCAGCAGTTAGGCCTTTGTTACAGCACTACGTGGAAAATTTTGCGGAAGGATTTGGGCGTAAAGCCTTTTAAGATACAGCTGGTGCAAGAACTAAAGCCAGCCGACCTACCACAACGCCGAATTTTTGGTGAATGGGCTCTTGGAAAGCTGGCCGAGGATCCGCTTTTTTATCGAAAAATTGTGTTCAGCGATGAGGCTCATTTTTGGTTGAATGGGTACGTAAATAAGCATAATTGCCGCAGTTGGAGTGAAGATCAGCCAGAAGCATTGCAACAGCTATCAATGCATCCCGAAAAAGCCACTGTTTGGTGCGGTTTATGGGCCGGCGGCATTATTGGGCCATATTTCTTCAAAGATGATGCGAATCGCAGCGTTACTGTCAATGGTGAACGCTACCGAGCGATGATAACAAACTTTTTTTTGTCCGAAATGGAAGTTCTTGACTTGCATGATATGTGGTTTCAACAAGACGGTGCCACATGCCACACAGCACGCGAAACAATGGCGCAATTGCGAGGCGAGTTTGGTGAACAGTTAATTTCACGTTTCGGGCCGGTCAATTGGCCGCCTAGATCGTGCGATTTGATATGTCAAGGTTAATGTCTATAGGGACAAACCCGCTTCGATTGACGCACTGGAAGCCAACATCCATGCATTCATTCGTGAGATACCGGCCGATATGTGTGAAAGAGTATGCCAAAATTGGACTCAGTGGATGGGCTACCTGAGACGCAGCCGCGGTCAACATTTGCATGAAATTATATTTCATTCATTTTTTCGAATTTTGTGTGTTTTTTTTTTTTAAGTTCTAGACCTCTTAAAAAATGACCCATTATATAGTGGTGTTTTTGAAAAATTCACCGATCTGGGCGTTGTTTACTCTAATTTTTTTTCTCATAAATATTTATAAACTCTTAAAATTGGGTTCAAATTGATAGATCTATGTCCGAGAAATCAGGATCTAAGAAAAGTGGGCGTGGCATGGGGGCATAATTTACTTAGATTAAATTTTAATTTGTTTTTCTTTATATTCAAAAACTCTGAAAATTTCATCTAAATCGTAACATTTTTCAAGAAACCAAAAAATAATAAGAATGGGCATGGCAGTGGGTGAATATTTCTGAAAATATTTCATATTGTTTTCTCGTAATAGTAAACTTTGAAAATATGATTTTAATTATTATAGCTATTTTCCAGAACAAACATATAGGCATAGAGGGCGCATTTTACGAACAAAGTCTTAAAACTTCATCTAAACTGTTAAAGTCGTTGCCTCAAAATATATAAATGATAAAAGTGGGTGTGACAGGAGGCTTTTTTTTTAGTGAAATAATTTTTTTAATCATTATTCTCTCGAAGTGAGGTTTACATCAGTCGGCGCATTATACGAATAAACGCTTAAAATTTTATCCAAACCAAACCATTAGAGAATAGTAAAAGTAAAGTAAAAGTGGACTATCGAATATTTCATCCAAATAAGTAGAGCTATTGCTGAGAAACAAACAATTAAAACAGTGGGGGCGTAAGAGCTTTTATCTCGTAACAAATAAATAATAAAAGTGGGCGTGGCAGGACACAGATATTGGTAGAATAATTTTTTAAAATTATGAATGAATTCTGAAAATTAGGTTGATATGTACCTAGAAATACAAAAAATAGAGCAGTTTTTCTTTAAGTTAGAACGAAAAAAAGTGAGCTCTTTAAGAATTAACGGAACGTACAAATCTACTACAATAATTTTTTGAACTCTGAAAATACTACTCTACAAATTTGGCATAAGCGATGGTTAGTGAGGGGCAATTCTTGTGTTTAACATTCAAAAAGATTGGAATCAAATAATAGTTGGTCTTAAAAAAATAAATAAATAAATTTAGTGGCGCAACAGCTCATGGAGAACCAGGGTCTAGTGACTAACAACTCTCAACCATTCCTGTGTGCGTTGGCAGAAATGGAGGGGACCTACAATTTTCTGCCGAGTCCGAACGGCTAGATGAAAAGCACTTATTCATGACAAGTATACTCTTGGAGGGTTTGTCAGTCCCTAGAAAGAGGGAGTACCTCGGAAAAAAACAATAGTTGGTCTTAGAATTATTTAAAAAGGGTGACTTTGCTTCATAGACCACTTGAAAATTGCAAATTCATTCAGGATTTCCATAAAGAAATCACTATTAAAAGAATAGTTTTGGTAATACAATCTTGCTTTAAACAGAAGATAAATTGCCTAATGCATTGTATATATTGTGACTCGGGGGGCAAGTGCCCTTACCTGCCCCCACCTTGCGTACGCCCTTACCTTAAGGTGCTTACCTCGCTGGATATAGTTAACAGTAGATTTTTATCAAAGAATTTATACACATAAGTTGAACTGAATTTAATACAAATTGTTCATGACAAAGGCCCTCGCACAATGTCACTGATGAGTCCAAGTGAGTGAGCCGAATGAAACCGCAATTTGTAGGACTAAAGACCATAAAAAGCTAATTTGAATCAAAAGTCATATATTCATAGGAAATTTCAAATTTGTTTTTCATAGGTTATGGGAGAGGGTTCTATATCCATTTCTGACTTTTTTAAGTGCTTAAAAAAAAATAGCCATAACAGTTTTTGACTTCATGTATTCAAATTACCACAAAGATATACGCACCTGTATCTGTATCTTTGTGGTAATTTGAATACATGATGTCAAAAACATTTACCTGCGGTGTGCGCAGGTAAAATATAAATTCTGAAAATACTATTAAAAATTTTCTAAAACTACTTAACTTCAAGAATGTTCTCGTTCTAACTGCCTCATTGCTTACAGCCTTCTTTGAATAATGGCAACTCTTACTCACAACATTAATACTATGTTATTCCTTTCAATTTGCGAGATAAATAGGTACTAGTTATGCATTCGTAAAAAATTGAACTCGAGATTTTGATCAGACTTGTCATAAGGATGATAGGGAAGACAAAAAGAGTAAGTTTCACAATTCTGTCTGTCTGTCTATCTGACTGTTCGGCTTAAGCCTAAACGGCTTGATCTTAAAATTTGGTATTTAGTAGTTTTTGGTGATTCTGCCACCATGTTTTTTAAAAATTTTTTTAGAACTAAATATAACGGTACCTGCTATACACTTTTCTTAGGAATTCACAAAATCTTATTTTTCTTAAAAATGGATCCAGAACTTCTCTTGAAAAAAATCAAAGATTTCTTTCAGTAAAGTAAGCATTTTTTTCGATTTTCTTCAAAACGATGATTCTGATTTCAATAATTTTTCTATACAGAAGCCTCTAAGCAACACAAAAAGTTTCTCTTACCAAAATTTTCAAAAAAAAATTTTTTTTTGATTTTTTAAAAAAAGGTGTCATTGTTTTTTTTTGAAAATAAAATATTTATTTGAGGGAGATTTTACACTCTTTAAAGTATTTTAAGAAAAAAATTTGTTTTATGAAAAAATAACGGTACTTTCCATACAAATGTTTAAAAATAGTTAGGGATAAAATTTTTTTTCTTACAAACGGTTCCTATGATTTTTATAAAACGTTTAACGTACGCCAAAATTAGTGCGATATACTACTAAAAATTATAAAAAAATTCAAATAGCAACTATGTATTATTAGTATCTACCCATCCATAGAACTTTTTTTAACTTTGAATTTTCTCATCGGGAAAACAGATTTGGATTAATTTTCTCACAAACAAACTTAAAATAATATTCAAAAATATTGCATTTCAAAACTTTCAAAGAAAAGTTTTTAAGTTAAAAAAAAAGTTTAAAATATTTCGTTTGAAGATTCGATATCTCAAAAATGGGTCGACAATTTGTTTTGAAATTTAATTTTTGTAAATAAATAAATTAGATGTTTTAAGAATTTCATACATTTTTAAATTTGATATTTATTTTTTTTTAATTTGCTTTCTTGAAAAAACTCGGAACCAATTTGATTTTTTTTAAATTTGATCTTAGGGCGAATGCTGAAAACCCGATTACAGTTTTTGAAAAAAATTGAAAACTACAAGAACATCGTGTTTTGGGTATTAAGTTTACCTTGAATTTGTTATTTTGCAGTCAAAAAACTTACCAAATAATAGATTTTGTTATTCCAAAATGATACAGTATTAAATACTTCATTGTCATATTCCCTTCTTTAGCACTTTCCCCTTTAAGAGGTTCTATTTCCAGGTTCCATTGGGTCAAAAGCATAAGATTTAACTAAAAGATGTTGACAGAGGATTGATTTTTAATATTATTTTTTTTTTTCAATTAAAGGTCAATTTTTGAAAAAGAATTTCCCCCCTATACAATTGTTTTTGCTTAGAATGATTCCGAAAATTTTACTACAAAATATTTTGGACATCTTGTAAATGTATAAAAAAAATTCATAAGAAATTTGTTTTGGGGACCTTTGAATCACCAAAAACTGTAAGTGGAATTCATATGGAAGAGAATACTCTAAAAAATATTCCAAGGGAATTCTAAGCAAGATAATTTCAGCTCCCTTATTAAATTCGACTTCTAATTATTATTTCAGATTAATTTGTTATTCTGCGTAGAAGTCTTTTTTTGTTAATTGTTTGTTTGAAGCTTTGAGTTATCTAAGAAAAGAAATTAGAATTTTTCTCAGTAAAGTTAGTTTATTTGTTCTATTTTTAAGATTTCTATTTCCTATTATTTTCATTATGTATGCATAAATACTACATAATTTATCTAATTATTAATTTCTCTCAAAATAAATCTTATAATGAGTATCATCCAACTTTCAAATCTAGTTTCATTTCAATCACATTTCAACTCCACATGCACACAATTTAAATCTTCCTCATTGATCAAACTTATTGCCATTTTATAAAGATTTTTATATATCTCCTTCAAACTTCATCCTTCAGCAAATCTATCTGTAAAATCAATGCTATTCATTTCAATTTTACCTTCACCTCTCTCTCTTTCAAAAGATAAATAAAATAAAACCTGAAAAAAAAACAAATATCAACAAAACGATTTCCAGATTCAATAAGAAATTTCCATTTGGAGAAACAATGTCTCTGTTACCTATTTTCAAGGATAACCATCATCAGCCATTTGCTCCTATTGTTAAGCTATACAGCTTATCCTTTAGACACTTTTCTCTCACATAGAAATTGTTTTCTTACAAAAAAAAAAAAAAAACAAAACAAAAAAAAACTATCCACCAACGCTGACACCACAACGCCATCATAGATACAATCACAAGGAATTATGAAAACAAAAATCAATTACTTAAGCTTCGGTGCAGAGAAAGTAGAAAATATTGCCAACCCTGCACCAATATAAGAAGACAAAAAGGCACACCATCATGAGCGACGACGACGATAGGAAGGAAGCTGTTAAGGGAACTATTTCCAACGAAGGCACTAAAGCTACATCAGCAGCACTGGCAAAGGCATCATCAGTATAAGCAGCAGATCGCGATACAGATCCAAGGTAAAGGCACTATAAAGGATGAGCACACGATGAAGTTGGCAGTGACAATAATGGCAACTGAGCAGCATTCAAGCAAAAAAAAAAACAAACAAAAAACAACAAAACAAAAAAAAACAGGATATGATAAAGTTTGAAAATTCCTTCGAACGATTCTTGCTTCCAAACTAGCACCCAACCCCAACTAAACTATGTATAGCTCGGGAAAAACTTCGAACTTAGATAGTAAAACAAAAATAAAAATAAATAAAAATAATAATGAAACTTTTCCAAAACAACAGCACGGGCTTGAGAATTTTTACCCTATTTTCACTTTAGTAAGAATGAAAGTGGGATATCCTTGAAAGAAACAAAAAAATAAAATCATAATAAACACAACGTTATTCTTCGTTGGCTTTTCTTTTCTTACCTCGGTGCTTGGTGTGTGCTTTATCTCTCTGTGCACCAAGATTGAAAGCGGGGGCTGTGCAAAAAAAAAAAATCGGTTCGTTCATTTCGAAAAGCAAGCAACTCTTCTCTGCTGTTCAACAAGGACATTGTGACAACTTCATTCTTCATTTAACGAAAAGTGGGAGATTTTTGGAGCGCGAAGGGTAGGGGAGCGGTGGAAGACATACAAGTATGCATGCCCCGCTTAACAGAAACAAAAACAGGATACACTTTGGAAGAGGAAAAAAATTATAAGGAGGGAGTTGTGAAAGACAAATAGAGGACACCGAATATAAGAAGGTACTGCAGCATAAGTAAAACTTCCATCGGCAACGGCGGGCGTGTGGTATGCGGAATTAAAGAATGTGGGGGAGGGTGGCAGGAGAGATGTGAATTGGTAGTTATGGCATGACTGTGAAGTTCAAGATCGGATAAGGACGCACCATGAGTATGGAAAATAGAAATCTTTTGAAGGAGTTGGTAAATGATAAAGGGCTTTGAGATGCCGCTTGCATTAAAAACGTATTCCTTATCAGCAATGATTTAACAATCTCGCTATAAGAAAAAAAAAAAAAATATTTTCGTCGTTTGGATGTATGTATTTGGATTTCAAATTGCTTAAAAAAAATGCTGATGGTTATACTCGATAAGACAGCATTTTTAACATGCTAACGAAATCAAAAGTAATAAAACGTGATGATTTTTGCATACTTTTTATCATTTTGTTTTTTTTTTTACTTGTTGTAAACATATATTTTCAGATGTGTAGGTAAAATATGTAGGCACTATAATATTTACCATATTTTATTATGAATTTGTAAAAAAAAATTGATTTCGAAATTTTGATCAAAATTGTGATGATAGGAAAGACGAAAAACGTGATGGGTCTCATAACTCTGTCGTCTGTTCGGCTACAGCTGCGTAACAGGTGGCGCATGCAGGTGGAAGAGGACCTCAACCAACTTGGCGTGTGAAACTGGAGACATCTAGCTAGAAACCGAGCCTACTGATGAAAGTAGCTTGTTGGTTGAGGACTTGGTCCACCCCAGACTGTAGCGCCATCTTGTTAAGCTAACTAAAATATCGTTTTTCATGTTTTTAAACATTTTTCACTCAAGATTTCCGAGTCTTTATGTACTAGTTTCTTAAATATTCAGCCTCTTGAATTTAAAGAGCAAGTACGTGAACCAGTTGTGCATTTTATTTTTAAGTGATTTTACAAAAAAATATTTTTTTTGTTTTAAAAACTTTAAATAAAGAGAGGAAGTGTAGGTAATGTGCCCCCCAATTATTTATAAGGCTCTTCTGTTGAGAGTCTTATATATATAATTCATATGGAAATTACTGGCTTTGTAAGCGATAAGGTGGCATTGCACTTGAAGTTTTATGCCTAAAAAAAAACTTTTTACCGTCAGCAAAATTGAATGCGGCGGCTTCCGGTTTAATAGATAAATTATAAATTTAAAAAGGATCAAATAATTAACTTATTTGTTAATGAAGCTAAGGAAAATACTTAAAAAAAAACACTTAAATAATTATGAAATTAGAAATTGGATTCTCAGCTTTAAAAAAAGCCAGCTACAGCACGACAATGTAAATGTTGCCATTTTTTTTTAATTTTTCAGAAAATAAAAAAATTGTCAAAACAAGGAGAGGATTTCATAATTTTTGTTTCTTTTATCAGCCGATCCTTTTTTCGCACCTTACATTAAATACCCAGTATATGATAGTTTTGTATATATGGCCGTCGGGGGCCATATTACCAATACTTTGGAAAATCCCTGGTTTTGAATCTTTAAATATTTACTTGTTTAAAAAAAATTACAGTTTTATTTTTTGTAAGAATTATATTTTGTTTGAAACAGGATGAAGCTGCTGCTTGTACAAGCTCGAAAATGGCATTGTTGATACATATTTTATGGCATTATACCCTTTCAAATGCATATAAAAAAATTTTAATTTATGCAAAGGAACGGTACCTACAAATCTGAAAAAGGCGTCAATGAAAATCTGATTTTTCTGAAAAATAGCTCCTACGATCTTGATTATTTTTTTCGGTATATGTATGTACTTATAAAATTTTGAAAAATTGTAGTTTTTTTTTTAATTTTAATTTTATCACTGTCGACTGTAATGATTTAAAAAAAATTCTATATTCAAATTTCAAAAAAAGTCAAAATAATATAGATATCATAATTTTCTAAAAAGTAATAATACATATTGATTTAGAAAAAAATTCATCTCAAAAACGGGTTAGAAAATAAAATTTAATTTGAAGCTTATTAATATTCAAGATTTAAACATTTTTAAATTTTTTAAAATTTTTTGATTTTAGAATATTACTGTAGACTAGCTGACCCATGCTTGCCTTGCTTCGCTTTTTGTTTTTTTTAATATCTTATATCTTTCATTAATGAAAGGAACAGAATTTTTCATTACCGAAAATTTATATCTTCCATCCACTTAACTCCTGTTTCCTTTCTATCTGTACCTGTACCCTAGTTTTCATTGCTTTCAGCCGAATGGAAGTACTTACTGTTAAATAATTGAAAATACAACTTTTAAAATAACCGTTCTACCTGTGCTTGATGCTAGACATATTCTTAGAAATCTACTTCAAATTTGAAAGCTTATAACTTTTCCATTTGCGCAGCACATTCTTGATGTTTGTTGTAAAATTTTAGTGAGCTGACTTCATTATTTATAGGTTTTCCGTCCTTCGCTTGTTTGAGAAGCTCGTAGATTTTTTAGAAAGCATAATATTTATAAACTACCTGATAAAATTCTCATGACTCAATTTTATTCTATTTTATTTTATTTTATTTTATTTTATTTTATTTTATTTTATTTTATTTTATTTTATTTTATTTTATTTTATTTTATTTTATTTTATTTTATTTTATTTTATTTTATTTTATTTTATTTTATTTTATTTTATTTTATTTTATTTTATTTTGTTTTATTTTATTTTATTTTATTTTATTTTATTTTATTTTATTTTATTTTATTTTATTTTATTTTATTTTATTTTATTTTATTTTATTTTATTTTATTTTATTTTAACTTTGTCATTTCAAATTATTATTATTTTTGTACACAACGTAGTAAGTTTTTAATTTAAAATAAATTTTGCATATAACTCGGGTGTTATTGGCCTGATTAAACAAAAACTACTCTCTTAATCTACCTCTTACTATTAAAACAAAATTGTGTTAATTTCAACTTCATTGGATTGACTTTGTGTGACTGAACCCATTGAATACGAATTTACAAAAATGCATTTTTAAATAAAAGATAAAAATCAATTTAAAAAAAAAAAAAAAAAACAGTGTTAAAGATTTAAAAATATTTTTTCCACAATTTTGATCTTAAACATAAGAAGAGCAAGTATGAGCGACCCAATCATGCATTTTGTTTAAAAGATGGTACAATTTTTTTTTTAAATACCGCATACACTCAAAGAAAAAAGCCAGGTAAATAATTAATCGGGGCCCTGTTCAATTAACAAACTGCATAATTGCGTATAAAGTTACAGACATTTCAGAAATTTCCATGATTTTAATAACCTTATATAAAGTGCTTAATTGACCTGGTGGCCTATATTACCATATTCAAGTTGATTTAAGAAAGTAACCTGTTATTTAAACACTAAATTCTGGCAAACAAAAAATTTTTACAAGAATATATTGCAAATTTAACAGAGATAGTGTTTTTTTAACATTGTATGCTGTGAATTTCTTTTTTACCACAAATTAGGTTGAAGTAACGTTTTATATGGTATTTTTTTTACAATGTTTACTTATTGAATTTAAGCTGGCCTCTTATTAAAAGAACACTCTAACAGGTGATTTTAAGGTGACATCAGTGCTAGAATTAAACACACAGGCCATCCAAATAAAATTATTTGAATTTAACCTGGCCACCTGTAAAAGTAACCTTTTACCAGTATTGAAAAACACCCACAAGACATCGTTAAAGAAACACTCTGTCAGTTCATTTTAACGTGACAACAGTGTTAAAGCACATACACAAACATGCCATCCCAGCAAAATTAATTTCAACTTATTGATATTCGGCACAAGTTTTTTATGCAGCGAAGTGGCCCAAGATCTGCGTGCTTTTTCCATGTGTGAGAGGTTCCCAGTTTAAAACTAAGTACGTATTTTTTAAAATAACAAAAATATGTACATAGTTATAAATTTCTATACTTTCAGAATAATGCAAAATGAATTGGACGGTAAGCAGCGTTAGAGATGGGACCTAGACGCATGGATCCAAGACATAATAATTAACGGATACAAGGTTGATTCAACATTGAAACATGTTAAATTTACAGGACTTTGAATATTTATTCATGTTTTTAACTAGACATTTCATGTAAAGTTAACTCGATTTACAGGTAAAATGTACAGTTTTACTATTTAAAGGTAGTGTTAATGATGTCATGCAGATATTACCTGCAACCCACGTTGATTTAACATGACATTAAAATCAAGTATCTGGTTAATGAGTTAACCTGATCTACCGAGTTGAAAAAGAACAGCCTGAGAATCAGGTACAATAAATCAGAAATTGGTTGATTATACCTGTTTTTTTCTCTGAGTGTAGGTTTTTTATGTATGAAAAGCACCCATTTGAAACAAAATCTTCGAGGACATTAATATCACCATATTAATCCTCTATCAACCAATATTTTAGGAATAATGGCCTTGACCTGGAAATCTAGAAGAGATGGGGAGTTGTTTAGAGATTAAAAAAACCCACTTAAATCTTTCTACAGAACGGTTGAGCTTATGAAAGAATTTACTTCTCTCTGATTTTAAAAATCCTTTTTATCTATATAATTTTCTCTTCGAAAAACTTGGATTATTTGTAAGCAAAGTTCCTTAAACTTTCTTTGAAAATGGCTGCTTTTTTAATCAATATTTCACATGACCTTAAAGTAGGTATGTATATCAAGAATTATTATTATTATTATTGTAAAAGGCATTTCTAGACTCAAAAAACCCCAACATCATCATCATAAGAATGGGTTTGATAGCGAGAGTCTTTAACTATTAACCTATCGTAGTCGTTGAATTAAATCACACACTGAGTATATGAAAATCATTTGGATTTAATTCAAAAACTGATTTATGCAAAACTAAACAAAGCCACGGCATTAAGGATATCGCTGGAGTTATGCTTTACCCAACAACGCACCAACACCACCATCACCATGAAGGTGTATCTTCTTCCGCACTGAAGGGGTAATCTCAACGCTTAAGATCATATCGTTTAGGTCGTCACACCTGAGATAACAAAGTTTGCGCTCACAAAAGCAACAACCTTTCCATAAACGAGTACCTATGCTTTGGTGTCGCAGCACGCCCGCTTCACGTATATACAAGAAGTGCCAAGCGGGTTACAATGTTTGTTTTGAAAGTTAAAACCGCAGGATATTTCGAAAAGGATTTCATAAAGCACCACGGTTAACTACTGAGCTGTTCTTCAGATTCTCCTGTCTTGACTGTTATGCGTTTCTCTCATCTCCTTCCGTTATTTATGGATTTATGAATATTTAATGCTTTGAGAATCAGCAGGGCACCCACCAAGTATATGCTACCAACACATTTACCTGCTTCAACAATTTAACATGCTCCGGCATCCTCCATTTTCTTAACGGGGAGAACCACCATAACAGGTAAAAGGAATTTCGTGTGTAGGGCTTGTGATTTTTAAGTGTCATAGTGTGCTGGTGTCAGTATACTATCGCCCATCCATCTGCTGCGGTATGTGAGCGCCTCTTGTGTATGATGTTTCCGGAACGTGAAAACTCTTAAAACTTTAGAAAAGCATTGTTCTTCCGTTCTCGCATGAAAGCTTTACATTTAAACACCTAAAGTGTGCAAGAAGAACTGTTGGGTTCGAGTTAAAAATACACACTCATATGTACATACACCCACACCCATACAAACAAAAAAAAACAAAACGGATAATAGTCAAAAGAACCTGCCGGTAAAAGTAATACCTCTAAGGGTTTAAGGGATCAGGTTTTATTGTTTTTCTAGGGTGCGCACGAGGATGATAGGGAATTAAAAAACTTCGGGTAACAGTTTCGTGTATATAATGTTGTTGGCGAGAAAATTTATAACGCTAGCCGCATCCAGCCCCTATAATTTTAACTCGATGTAGAATTTATGTTCTATCGTTTCGGGATTAGTAATTTAGAAGCATATCCTTAGCACCACCATCAGAGGCGTTGGTGCGGTATACGGTCGGTGGTGGTAGTTGGGTTGGGATTAATTCAAAGAATCCTCCTCTTAGGTTGAGTGCGTTGAAATTATATTCACATAAGAAAAAGAAGAAGTGGGCAAAAATTTAGCTAAGCCAATAGATTTGCGGGAAATAAGTTACTTGAAAATGTTATAAAAATCTTCATCATGATGGGCTTATAAATATGTATGAATGTAGAGGTATAGGTCTATATAGAGGATTTAAAAGGGATCTAAGTGTCGAGTGGTTAAAAACAATGCGCATCGTTCGGCTTATGAATTTTCGCAGAAAGGTTTTATTTGCTGTAACTTTATAAAATCACACAAAAAAAAAACATAAAATCCTTTTATAGAGAAATTAACTATAAGACATTATGCAAGGTATTTTCTAATTTAAAAATAATGAAGGTGTCTATATTTTATTTGATAAAAAAAAATATAAATGATTATAACATACGAACAAATATAGTCCAAAATTTTGACTTTTTGATACCTTAAATTATGTAATAGGTAAAGATTACCTTAGGTTTAGAGACATGGTAAATGTTGACAAATTCATTTTATTTAATATTCCATATTCCATCCTAGGCTTTAACAATGCAAGACTGATGGTCAATGTTAGACCTTTTCCACTGTGAACGAACTTAGAGTGTGCAGCAATTAACTCATAAACTGCTCTCCATTAAGCCAGTGCTGTCGAAAAAATATTTTAGTAGACATTTTTTAAATTTCCACAGAACAAAGTGGAATTAAAAAAATTTCCCAAAAAAGCTTATATTTCACACTCCAAATTGATCTTGCCTTGAGCAAGTTTTTAATTAGCATAATATGTACAGTTTCTATCAAAAGTGTAAACATCGAAAATTGGAAAAAAAATTATTTTCACACTAAAAATTAACCTTGCCTTGCCCGATTTATTTATTTGAACACATCAAATTGATCTTCTCTTGTTTTCACTAAGTTAGGTTCGCTTTCTACAAATTTCTAAATATTTTTTGGTAGGAAGTATACCTATTAGTTTCACGACAGCACTGGCACAATAGAGAACAACTTTTTGGGTTTGTAAAGCATATGATATAAGACTTCAGTATTGTGCTTATGTGTCTTAAAGCCATAAAGAATGCACTAGTTTTCTAATTAAATAAATAGATACATAGGTGTCGCAGTGGTTCAGAGAAAATTTCCTGCCACTGACACGCCCACTTTTTAAAATAAATCATCAAATTGTCGAAAGTTGACGCAAATGAGAAGTGTGTTCTTTAAAAAAAAATGAATTTAATGGCATTTGAAGTAACTCTTTCATACAAAACGTTTGTCGACGCCCACTTTTGGGGGCGAAAAAAATGTAATTTTTTGACTAATTTTCATGAAAACAGGTAACGAATTATTATTAAACTATGCAAAATGTTTCTCCCGCCCACTCTTGAAGGCGATTTTGATAAGATCAAATCGTTTCTTAAAAATATATGAAAAAAGATTACTTGAATAAAACGCCTTTTTTAAAAACTAGGTCATGCAAAGATTATGCCTCGTCCACTTTTTAGATCGGTATTGGGGAGAAGTACTAACTACTTAAACTAAAGAAATTGTTGAAGAATATACTTCTGCTGAGTAATATTTTATAAAATTTGAATCCGATCAGATCTCACCCCGCTTACCTATGAGTTCAATGTCTACCCTACTACGAGCTTGACTCTGTACCTCAAAATACAGTCTTGGCAAGCGGATTTATTCGGATGTAAATAGGTAAATGTTTTTTTGTCAATTTTTTAAAAAGGCAACTAATTTTTTTAACTTTAAAAATAACGGTACTTGCCATACAACTGTTAATAGTCTAAGAGCTAGCAAAGTTTTCACGAAGTCATTTTAGTATGTCTGGCTTTTTTTTATATAAAATGGTCACTCTGACTCTGTAGATTTAGTTATTCGACACAATTACAAATAAAACGATTTAAAAAAAAATTAGTTTAAAAATGAATTTTTAATGAAAATGAATTTTGGCTAGTAACACCACGCGCCAACAAATTAGGCCCGGTGATGGTTCCATGTAACCAAAACGTGTCGCTTCAAACAAAAAAAAATAACAATTTATGTTGTGATAAAATTAAAATTAAATAATAATAGGGAGGGGGTCACTTTTATAAAAAAAAAACTTAAAATGCAAAAAAAAGATGTTAAAAACTTTTTTCGTTTGTTTTTCACATCTTAAGTGTTTTTTTAAAAAAGAGACCCCTTCCATTAACCGAAAAAAATAGAAAACAATGTTTTAAATCTTGTTTGAAAGTTTAAAGTCTGTTCTTTAATCATAATTTTCAATATACTTATAGGTAGTTTTTTTTTTGGAAAAAAAAATAAAATACTTACAATTTCATTTTAAAGTTGTTTGTTGTAATTTTCTACTCTTTTTTCAAAAATTACTGACAAATATAACTTGGTTGAAAAATATAATTAAAAAATAGACTTTTAGCTTTCAAACGAGCTATAAAATATTGTTGTCAGCTTTTCCCTTGTTTTTTTAACACATTGTTTGTATTTTAAATGTTTTTTGGCATAAAAAGTGCCCCTCCTACCTAAACGTTAAGAGATTTACCCCACTTCTAAAGTAACAAAGTAACAAAACACTTCTCTTGTGTCCCTCTACAAGAATCTGTTTTTATGTTATATATCGTAAAATCCACTAATTAATTATATAATATAAGTTGGCAACTTTGATAGCCTGTTTGTAAGACATTGTTTGTTTCACTTATGTAAGCAATAATATATAGAAACAAAAATGTACGGAACCTAGTACTCTTTAAAAAACTATTAAATAATTTTTTATATTCAGACGAATAAGAGGCGAGATAAATGATGAAAACCATTTCTTACAAACAAAACAAAATTTGACAGTTTTTCGATAGTAACTCTTCATTGGAAAGAGATGTCAAAAATAATTTTGATTAAGAATTTTAAAACATATTTTTTAACCTACAAAATCAAACAAAAATTTTTACTCTAAGTCCAATAGGAGCCAAGAAAATTTCATTTATAGTTTATCAACACATTTTTATAAAATGGTGGTCAAAGCAACATCTCCTACCATCCACACTGCCTCAATACAAATCCATGAGTAACTGAGTAACAGCGAACTTATATTACAAAGCCAGCCATACTATAAAGACTTCTTTTTTGACGTTGCTAGCTCTCGTACTTTAAGGAAAAGCATATTAAACTCAAAAACTGCTCTAACGATGTTGTACATTTTCGAAAAAGATTTTTTCGAAAAAATTGTTACTAATGGTACCTCCCACTTAATGGCTCAACTGATTTTGATGATATTTTGTAAGCGAGAGACCCTTTAAAATCTTAATAATAATGCGTATCAAAATTCTGGGAAAAAAATTTCAATTTCAAAAAAAATTTACTCGTTTTGAAATTCTAAAAATAAGTTAGTTAATTGTATATGGAAACTATGTTCAATATTAATAAAAAAAAAAAACAAAATTGGTATTTTTTTTTAAATAACAAAAATTTTCTATACACAAAAATAATATTTCAAGGAAATCGCTCTATTTTTAAAATATATTTTTTTTTATCATTCTAGAAATCAGTGACATATAACAGATAAAATTTTGAAAAAAATTATTCAAATCCATCCACTCGCATTGGAGTTCTGATAGTTGACAGTTGATAAAAACCATTATTTACTAAGCAATTTAAACATTCTTATATTCCAAAAATTACGGTTTCTTTCAACTGTCAGCTACCAGAATTTTTAGCTTGTCAGATTTAATTAACGCAACCAGAAAAAATATCAATACAATTAAAACTATTACTTTAGACTTTTTAAATTTTTTTTTTTGAGTTTTTGAGTCATTGATCTAAAATTTGATTCGCTATTTTCAGCCAATAAGTTTGTCAAATTTCAATTTATTTAAAAACTAGTACTTAAATTAGTTCTCATCCCTTAAGAACATTTCTCAACATTTCGGACCATATTCTTGAAATTTTGTACAAATCACTATTGGGGTCATTTTTATATGAATATATTTTATGATACTTAAAACATAAACTTGTTCCAAATTCTGACTTCTGCAGTACTTCATTAGAAATTTTGAAATTTGGGACCATGCTCTGACCTTAATTGCGAAGCCCGTATTTAAAGTAAAAGAAAACAGGTAGTACCAAAATCCTCAAAATCATTTAGTGTACCGAATTTCATTAATATGTATTAAGAACTGGCGTGGGAAATGATTTTTGTCTCCAAAATTCAACCAACGGACCACTAAGTGGTGACGTAACAGTTCCACGCCCTTTCCATTATTGCACGAAGTACTATATGGTACAAACGGCACATGACTACTATTCAAACAATACAACGAGACCAGTAAAAATTTCCTAATGATGCTACTACTACTCCCGAATCGGGAAACAACTACCTATGTACGTATATTTCGGACGCTTTATTATTGCTTGATTTCTAGGCTGGCAACAGAAGGAAAGAGGAAGATATTGTTAAATAACAGAAACAAAACAATGACATATAATGGTCTCTTAATGGTCAAATATACATATAGCTAAATGAGAATACTTTGTTAGACAATTGTGCACTTAGGCGTATACGCACTTAAAAAAATTGCATCGCCACGTGAATATAATATCTTAAAAAACAGCTAAAACCAACATTATTAAATAAATGATGAATGAAAAGCTATCATTTTACTATGTGCCCAGCACCAGTATTATACCATCTTTATTTTCAATATTTTGTTAGCTTTGATCAGAGCACTACAGCAGGAGTCGAGTTTCAGACTATTCTCAGAAATGAAGAGATTATGCTGGACTTATTTAAAATAAATATTTTTGACGAGATATTTGTTCCTGCATGCAATGGAGCTGGGTAAAATTTAAGCATATGGTATATACCTTATTGCTTTTCAAAATTCAAACAATGCAAAATGTTTTTTGTGTGGGCAGATCTATGACCATTCATAAAATTAAAATAAAAAAAAACATTGTTTTTTCAAAGAAAACTTAATAGGTATACAAAATGATTTGAAAAAAAAAACAATTGTACTTTTCAAAACAGCCCACGGCACATTTTTTCCCTTTTCATATTTGAATGTGTATAAGTAACAAAATTGCGGTAAACACAAAAGCGTATTGAACTTCAAAATTTAAAAACAAAAGTATTTTAATGTGAGTGGAAATCAACACGTACAAAACAAATAAATTTAATTATAACACAAAGAAAAATACCAAGAGAAAGAAAGATATTTGAGCTCTGGGTATCATCTTCATCCATATAGCTGAGGCCTAATAATACCACTAGATATAACTCTCATCTATACACAAACCAGGGATATACGCAATCAAAGATTTTATCTTTGGTTTTAGAAATAGAAAATTGTCTCTCAATTATTTTTCATCTGCTTCCTCAAATCTATTTGAACTTTTCCAATCACGAAATCGGAGAATATACCCAAAATGCAATCAAAAACTCAATTTTCCGTGACCATGACCACCTGGAGCCTTTCAAACTTCTGACTTTAATGAGGGAGGATAAGATAGCAGTTCATTTCGATTCTCTTGCAGAGAATGTTATATGCCTAAAGGATGGAATTTAATTCCCATAGGCGCAGTGCAAACACCTCGTCTCTTCATCTTCAATTCGCATCTAAGAATTCTTAAATCAACTGCAATGACCACCTGTTGAGGCTGAATTGCACATATTCAACAAAATTCAATATATACCCTCTGCACCTCCTATGCCAGCAGCAATATCCTTGACTGGCTGTGGACATTATTTTATAGCTCTTTCTTCTTCACTTTTGTCTGGAGTTGGTTTCCTTTTGGCCTTTTTGATGATGTTTTTTTTGGTTGTTGTTGCCATTGTTATTGTCCTGAACTTAAACCAGCCATAAACCAAAAGGAAAAGTTATCCGCACTTAATCAGAGACTTCTTTAGATTGCTTTCGTTGACTTTGACAGTTGATCTTCTAAAATCCCTCCGGTCATTGTTCTTTATTGTTTTGTTCGAAGTGGAATCTCAAATATTTCTTTGAGCGATTTTTTTTTTATTTTTTGTTTTGCGAATTCTTCGAGACGGGGTTAATTTTTCTTTGTTTAAAATTTTAAAGGTCATAGAAAAGGATCAGAAGTTAAAGTGGTGCGTGGACTATGAAAGATATTTAAGGTAAACTGAGTAAGATGAATAGGCAAAGGCATACAATAAGGGAAAGTTTAAAGGAATCTTTGTATATATGCTCGTATATGTAGATTAAAGTTCGAGTATGGCGTAGTGAATTTAAATTTTTGTATTTTATTATTAAGCTAATTAATTAATCATTAATTATTGCAATTAATTTGAAGAAAATCATAACCAAAGCTTAGGATGAAAATAGAATATTGTAAGATGTTCAAATAAATAAGTAAAAAAGAAGCTCATCATAATGGAGATGGAGCTTGTCGAGTTTTTCGTAGTTTATGCTTGTTTTTTCCTCTCTGGAATCTTGGCATGTCGTTAACATTTATGTGATTTTTGTGACTTTTGGAATAAGACGTGTTTAGAAGTATGACATATCAAATATCTAACAGAACTAAAAAAATGTGCCCGTGTTCTGTAACTATTGAATTCAGACTAGTTTTTGATTTGGAAAACCAGTTTTCATAAATTATTAGCACCCAGTATGTGTTGGTCACTTCGAGCTTCAAAGAAATACGGCTTTTGTGAATCTTACATTTTTGTTATCGGTCCGAATGTCTTGCTTTTGCGTTGTTTTTAGAGAGGTTCACTTTTTAATATCGAGTTGTTCAATAAGAGCGCTACAAAAGTTTTTTTTTTAAATAAAACAAAAACGGTTTTGGATATCAATGAAATTCTTTATTCCTGTAAAAGTACGTTCAATGCCATTATGTATGGAGCTCGATTTTTTTTGTATGGCCACCACGGGCACGCTTGCAGAGGTCCAGACGCTGAACAAAATTTTCGACGGTTTTCAAGCATAAATCGGCCGATACTGCTGCAATTTCACGTTCGATATTTGTATGCAGTTCATCAATCGTCGCTGGCTTGTTTGCCTAGACCATAGACTTGACGTAGCCCCACAGGAAATAGTCTAACGGCGTCAAATCGCACGACCGAGGTGGCCAAGCGACTGGACCATTTCGTGAGATAACACGTTCTCCAAACTTGGTTTTCAATAAATTGATTTTGACATTCGCTGTGTGGCTTGTGGCGCCGTCCTGTTGGAACCACATGTCCTCCAAGTCCATATCATCCAATTGGAGCCAAAAATATGCGGTTATCATTGAACGGTAGCGATCCCCATTCACAGTAACGTGCCATTCTTGATCATCACGGAAGAAGTACGGCCCAATGACGCCGCTGGCCCATAAACCACACCAAACCGTAATATTTTCGGGATGCTATGATGACTCAAGGAGTACGTGTGGATTGCTGCCAGACCAATATCGCATATTTTATTTACTGACGAAGCCATTCAGTCAGAAATGAGCCTCATCGTTGAAGATGATTTTTCGATGAAAATCCGAATCATTTTCAAGTTGTTGCTCAGCCCAATTCACGAACATACGACACTTCTGGTGGTCAAGCGGCTTCAGCTCTTGCGTCAATTTAATATTGTAAGGATGTAGGCCAAGATCTTTTCGCAAAATTCACCACAACGACGTCACAGAGATGCTCAACGCTTGAGAACGACGTGTGAGAGACACATTTGGACTTTCTGAAACTGAAGCCTCAGCGGCAGCAATATTCTCGACACTACGGGGTTTTCTTTGTCTCACTGGCACGGGAACATTTTGTACTGTGCCTGTGGATTCAAATTTTTCCAGTAGACGCTCAATTGTTGAACTGCTAGGACGATTATGAAGACCATAAATTGGACGTAGCGCTCTTAACGTTGAGGCCACTGACTCCGAATTTCGGTAGTAAATTTTAATAATTTGGACTCGTTGTTGGCGCGTATATCTTTCCATGATGAAATGGCAAACCTTACTGAAGAGAAATGTCAAAAGATCGGCAAGAAATATGGCGTCGTTTGCTGTCCCTGTCACTCCACTTTTGTATCGTCCCTGTTGAAAAACCCTTTATTTTCTCACCCCAGCCAAACTTTTAGAAAAAAATTAAGAAAGCAGTTTAGATGTTGCGACTAATGAGGAAGACATCGATTAGGATGGATTTCACGCGTGCGGCTAAGAGCAATATTTTCTAAAGGCAAAAACTATCGAACTCGTCATTAAACTTGAACCCACTTACTGCCTGAACTGGAATAGCTGTCAAAATGCAACTGGAATAGCTGTCAAAATGTTGAATACACACCAATTCGATGACACGAACACAACACGACACAGCTGGACAAGTTGGCCAACTTTTAACTGTTGCATGCAGCTTTTTTTGACGTTTCAAAATTGTGAGCGCAACCGAGTGTTAACATGGGGATTGAAGAGAGTTTCAACGTCTTTTTATTCTCTGATAAAGATGTAAAGTAATTATTTTAGCTTCTATTTCATCATTATCCATATTTATTTTTGTGTTGAAATAAATTCGCATGGATGACTTCAAATGACAAAAATGTCAGAAAGCTGACAGCACATTGTGGGCGAGTAAAAAAAATCACGTACAACTCTTTTTGACAGCTATTCTAGCTGCAGCTCCAGTTGCACCACTCTATTCTATTCAAGCAGTTAAACTATTCAAAATGGAGAGCTCCCAGCTGTACCGAACCAAGTTATACTTTTTTTTTGTTTTTTGCTAGTTTTGATAATATTTTTTAACTCTAAAGTTTTGATTTCTAAATTAGAAAATTATTAAGGCCCATTTGCTGATATAAAACTTAAATTTAAGCAGAACATAGGTGCTTATGTGACAGTTTACGCAGAGAAAAAAGTAGAACATAAAACCTAGTACGCAGATCGAGCAAAGACAAATTTTATCGCTAATTTTTTTTTTTCACGACAAATTCTGAAGTTGTGTAAAAAAGATAAAAGTCAAATGAGTACCGTAGCGTAGCAAGAAATTAAAAAAAATATAAAATAATAAATTTGAAAATTTTTTCTTAAAGAAATCAGATTATTTCAAAGCATTTGCAGGGTAAGAAAATATGAGCGCATGCTCATGATGAGGAACCATATAATTTACATGGATGAAAATACTTCTAAAAAGTCTAAAATTTTAATTTATTTCCTTCTCTGCAAAAGAGCGATTTAAGTGAATTAGGGCAATTGGTTGACATTTGCACACAAATAAACGTTTTTCGTAAAAATATAGTTTGCCCTCCATCTGTCAACTGTCATATTCTATTGACAAATGGCTACGACGTCAATGAATTTAAAAAAAAAACTGAAAATTCATATTTTTTTTTGCTTCTCCGGAAAAAGTGATTTTAGAGCAATTGGTTTACTCTTGTATTAAAATGAACTTTTTCCGTCGAAATATAGTTTATCTCCCGTCAAGCCATTAACTGTCAAATTCCATTTAAAGATGGCAACGATATCGTTGGCTTAAGAAGCCTCTAAACATTTTTAACTTTTTCGGAAAAAAGTGATCTTAAGGAAATTGGTAGACATTTGAATCAAAATAAACTTTTTCCATCAAATAGTTCTTTCTCTATCTGTCAAGCTATCAACTATTAAATTCCATTGAAGGATGGATGTGGTGTCGATGATTTAAGTAAATCCCTGCCAAAACCAGAAATGTTCTGAATTTTCTACTGCCCCTGAAATCCAATTGAATTTGCCAAATCAGTTTGCTGATTCCAACTCTGTTTGGAAATAAATTTAAATTTTGAATTGATGACACTTTTTCTGAATCTGTATATGTGGCCCTTTTGTACCCTTTCCCATTATCTACGTCACTGACTGATTTAAAACAACTGTTCTACTTAATCTATTCTCAATTCTTATGTCATCATTTGCTTTACGGATTTTATATTTTATTTCAGTCATGCGTCCTCAAAACGTCTTAATAATGGAAAGAATGAAACAGGGAGATGATTTTAGTTTATCAAAAGTGAAATATGCATAAGACGTCACAATTTGTCCGGAAAAATAACGTTTCGAACATTCTTTTTCCGCGCAAACTTAAGTGGAGACTTTCTTTTACCTTTCCATGCCCAGCAGTTTCAACTGTCAAGTTTTGAACTGGAGCTGCGTACTGCTTGGAAAAAAAAATCCGAGATAAAATTTGTCCTGGGACAAATTTTATATGGGAGATAAATTTTGTCTCGATCTGCTTACTAGGCTTAAGATTTTAAAGTAAAATCTTACGTAAATGCTTAGGTTTCGTATGAGCAAACGAGTTTTAGAGAACAAACTTTATAGAATTGTCCTTATTACTTGTAAATATTAATTTTAGAAATCAATGGCAGTTTATTTATTAAAACTCTTATCACATCCGAATTCCCATTTTATGACTTGGTTCTGTTCAACAGTGAGCCCTAATCCATCAATTTTGTATTGCCGGATCCTTGCAATTGTAAGTTGAGTTAATTTATGTATATTTTCAGAAATATCCACATGGAAAGCCGGTCATTGACGGTTAAAGTAATATTTTGCAAACATTGATCTTTAAAGTTGAAATTTGATGATATTTTCAAGCTAAATTTATGTATTAGTCCCTTCAATCTGCGTTGTTCTTAAATTAAGACAATTAATAAAATAAAAACACAAATATTATATACTATTTGTACGTTTAACACGTACATATACATGTGTTAGTATGAATGAATTAATAATAAACAAAATTCTTGATAAAAACGCATCCAATGAAGTCACCTCGTCCTTCCTGATATTGCTGGTCGGAAAGGCGTACCTATGTATGTAAGGCAAACTTTCTTCTTCTTCTTATGTAACAACAGCACAATATAATTAAAAAATGCACGCTTCAAAAAAATTGCCCATTCTCTCTAACAATCTCATTTAGCTTTTTTCCATCAAAATGAACGCTCTCTGCTACACTGCCGCCGCTGCCAGCATAATATTAAGCCTTCTATTTGACTTTTACGGCTGGCATAGTTGAAAGGAAAAAAAAAAAAACGAATAACGTAAGCATAAAAGGATAACGCCGAAAAGAGATGAAACAAACAAAAAAAAAAAAAAAATAGTAAAAAGTACTTTATGTATGTATGTCTATGTATATATTATATAAGCCTTCAAATTAAATGAAATAAAAATCAGAAAAAAAATAAAATAAAATAAAATAAAAAAAGTTCAAGTCGAATGTTGTTTTCTTCTGCTTTTTTCTGAGACGACCCAAATCCTCAAAGGCGGTAACGTTGACGATGTACAGTGGGGTATTTAACAACTTAATATGGCATCTAGGAGCTAAAAATGTAATTACATTTGTATACATTTACTAAAATAATATTTTGCAGCCATTAGGGGGTATATTGCTTGTATTTTAACAATGCTTTTTTGATGCCGGGTCTAGCTGAAGAGTATATCTTCGACCTTATCTTTGGGTGACCAAATCTTTTCTAGCTTAGCTCGTGGGATTCAATGCCAAATTTTTGAAATCTAAAAATAATAAAAACTACTAAACTAAGAGATACAACTCGAAGGATGTCACCGTGATCGAGTAAGCGGATCAAATGGAGAAGATCCGAGACCGGTTTCTTAAGGGGATACCTCTTAGGATCACACAAAACTGGTCAGAAAATAGAGTGGTGCCGTTCATTGATCAGGGGAAAATACATCCCGGGCCAAAGGAGTACACCTCTCATGACATAATGACAATTAACCAAGGAAGAATACCTTTCGAGCAGATGTCCAATGAAACAAAAACCAAAGAAGGTATCACTGATGGGAAGACACCATCTAGTAAAAACGTCGTCACTACCAAAAAGCTGAAACCGCAGATCGGTTCCAAAACTTGGTAAACAAGGAGGTTTTGACGAACCGTGAAGGAAGAGACTCAGTGGTGCGAGCAAAAAATAGTACCTCCGGATCCTCGATAGCAGTCCGACCATGGAGGTGTCTAGAAAGAAGGTGAATGAAAGAAAAGAGGCAGCAAAACTGGCCCTCTCAAAAGCCAAGAACAGGGAAAGTGGATGAATAGTTACCAGAGTCATCCCCTTAAGCATGAGACAAAGAAAATCAGAGTGGTGACATATGGTATGGTGGGATCAAGCACCGCATACGAAAAAGGCAGCAAATACAGGCCACTTTTTAATGCAGCTATAGCCCAGAGTGTTAGGAATGCTATATTTCCAAAGAACTTTTACAAAGAGGCTCCAGTGCTGAAAGATGCAATCATCAAGTAAGTGTCTATCGGCTGGGAACACACGTTGAAGTTCAACGCTATTCATTATATGCTTGTGGTAGATTGCGAAGGGTAACATGCAGTGGAATGGCTACGGAGAAGGCTTCAAAACGCTTAAGGGCTGAAATTCCCAAGAATAATACCATAATGGTCTTCCTTTGAAGAAGTATGGATCAACAGAAAACCCTGGCACTCAGCCAGGTGCAAAATGAGGGACTGTGTTTTGAAGCCTGAAAGGTTCTACGCAATAAACCTGAGGGACAGTTGCTGGTAATTGGCATTGACGGTGGGTCAGCTGAGGCAAGGGAAAAGTGAAGGCAAGCTACGAACTTCACTAAAAGTTTGGGAAGGTGAACCTGAATAGTCTCAAAAAACCTGCGATGACGCCCCAATAATTGGGCAGAGGAAGGAATCTACCATTATGAGAGTCCCACCAAAATCCCAAGCCCTAACCGTAAGCCCTCTTCACAAAGAAGTTAGCAATTCACAATATGTATCTCAGGAATTCATGTCGAGGTTCCATTTACACAAGTGAAAGTTGCTTTGCTAGCTTGACAAATCAAAGACATTTTCAGTAAGAGAAATCGTGGTTATCAAATGACAGTTAAATCACCTTTAAACCGTCTCGTTTCTACAGAAGCTCAAAAGTTTTATGTCTAAATTTCTATAAAAATAATTAAGGTTTGACTAGCACACTAAAATAATCCACTGTTCGGCCGGGTCGGTCGGCATCGGCACAGCACAGCCAGAAAACAAAGGACTACGACGAGAACTACGTTACGATGGTCCCACAAACAATATATTTAACCAGACCAAAAGGACCTGATTCAGTTCATTTTCTTTTTTTATTATTTTTTGTCTTAAGTCTATATTTAGGTATATACCTACTACTTATATATAGGACTGTTTGTAACTCTTTTTTTTTTTGGTCTTTAGCTCCAATGTCATTTCGAAGTGCGGGCCTTGTTAAAAGGCTGCCGAGCGTCTAGTTGGTATTTGTTTCTCGGATAGCTTTGGGCTATGGCGCGGAAAAGTCATCGCTGGTTTGGCTTAAAAAAGAAAAGAAAAAAAAAAAGGAACCAGAAAGCCGAAATGAACCACACTTCCCATCTCATCTCTTCATTTCCTCAGTGTTCACCCTTTTAGCATCTTATTCTCATTTATTTTGCTTTGTTTCGTTTAGTTTTTTGTTCATTTTTTTTTTTAAGGAAAATTATGTTTTTTTTTTCAACTCTTTAATTTTCTTCTGTTTTTTTTTTTCTTGCATCCAACGGTAAAATGCAAATAGTTGAAAATTTCTTCCGCTTGTACACAGTTTTCATTTTCTTTCGTCAAGGTTGTGATTTTAATTAAGTTTCTTTCTTTTGCTTCGCAATTTTTCCCTTTTGTATTTCGCATTTTCATTCATGTTTGCGTGTGAGGACTGCGAGGACGAGAAAAGTATGAACACAATACGCGCGGTTTTATTGTGTTGTCTTTGAAAAGCACCAGAGGTGGTGCCGTGGTGATGGGTGTGTTCCATAACCTGGGTAAAATTTATTAGTTTCGTAGTGTTTTAGGGGGCTGACTGGCTGTGTGGGGGGCGTGGTTCAAGGTGAGTGAAACATTGAAAGATATTAATGCAGTTCTTTGCATGCATGCTGTGGGATGGTTTCTCTGGTTCCTTTGGGGTGAAAAAGAAAAATTACCATACAGCATACAGAGTTGACAGCATGAGCATGAGAAAGACTTGTTGGCAGCCAGGTATATTGGCCTAAGAAGTGGAATTGATGGGGAAGTATTAGTTGTTGCTGCTGGCTGCTGGTGGTATATACCTATTTGACGTCAAATGTGAATAGAATGTTATTGAGTTTTTTTCCTCTTCTCTTAAACGTATACTTAGTAGGTATAGGTAGAAAACTAAAACCAAGCTGATTATGGAGTTTATATGGAGGAGGAAATTAACATTTCACGATGTGGGTTTTTGCTCTGACGAGGGCTTCTATATATCTACAAACTGTATGACTTAGTCAAAAGTCCTTAACAAAAGCACGACATATTGATTTAAAATAAACTAGCATCGTTGCGTGAATTTGCTTTGGTCGATAGTATTTTTTCATTTCATTTTAATAAGAGACCTTTCAAAGTTTTTGCACAATCATGCAATTATAAAATGCATTCTGTTACTATATGCATTTGAGTGCTTAGTGAAGGAAACTCATATAGGTAGGTAGCACTCAGGTTAACCAGAGTTGATATTATGAAGTTAGAAAAGGAAGCGGTACTGAGTAATTATAAAGAATTTACAATATATGAGTATAGATGTAGGTATTCTTAAGTTTCTGGAAAAATATTGCGTGAGGGTTTTCAAGCGATCCATCAAGAATTAATTTTGTGGAGAAATGAAACTGTTGGTCTACAGAAGCTTAATTTACCTAAATGATATTCGCAAATTTGTAGGGACATTATACCAAGCTCAATTGATTATGACCTCAGAATATGTTAGATTTAACGAAGAGTACCTTCGAAGCCTCTTCGGTGTCCCATCGGAACCATAACAGCTTAATACATACATTATGTGAGTGCTCCAACTGTAGGGATCTCCTGCGAACATTTTTGTGCTTCGAAGCTTCATTGGGGCCACGACAGCTCCAAAATTTCTGGCAGCCCAATCAAAAAAATATTGAGTTTGAAGTAAACTGAACGAGCTGTACATCAGTTTATCAACTCAATATTAAATGTGGCGGCACTGTAGGGCCAACAAGAGTTTTTGCTTAAGCTATCCAAATGCTTTTAAAAGCTCTAAAAGGGCCTCTTAAGATCACTTTGGGCTACAAAAGCTTTATTTTTACTATAGACTCCTCACGAGTCCAATTTTAAGAGAAAGTTTTTCTTTAAAACAACAGAATATAAGGCCGGCGTGGCTTTGGACATAGCCAATTTACCTATGTATTGCTATTTTAAAACCTGAAAAAGAATAAAGTTATGACGTTCTCTGTTGGACGTTCGGAGTACACCATTTTTACTACAACTACTCGAAAAGATTGGCTGTTCAGAGTACTGTTTTTGGAGCCTTTTTCTCTTCCCAATTGACAGCATGACGTTTTTATATTCGATTGAAATCAAAATGGAGTGAAACAGTCAGAAAATTCAGTCGCAAATGACATTAGGCATGTGCGTGAAGTTAGCACCGCCATTTTTGATTAAAAAAAGGCTGTGTTGCCATGTGCGTTACATAAAAAAAGTCTTACATTTTTTAGAGAGCTTTTAGAGGTATATCCAATTTTTTTAGAGGGATGTTGGCACCATCATATTTCATTTTCAAAAAATAAAATGCATAACTGGGTCTCACGTACTTGCTCTAATGTTCAAGACGTTTAGGGCTTGAAAAATAGTTTTTAAGGGCAAGCAAAATATGAAAAATAAAATGCACGACTGAGTCGCACGTACTTGATATTATGTTCAAGACGCTCAGGGTATAAGAATAGTATATGTAAAGATATGGAAATTATGAGAAAAAATGTTTAAAAGCATGAAATACGATATTTAGTATACCTAAAACAATATTTTTGATAGTTACCTACAATTACAAAATTAGTATAAAAATGTGTTCTCTATGTGCTGTAGCGTAAAGTCATCACCACCATTTTCGATTTAAAAATAAAATGTGCTGTATTGTGCTCAACTTGTGGTGCCTCGTGCCGTAAATATTTAAAAATAAAAGAAACAATTTACAAATTTGCATATTTTATAGATGAACATTTTTGAAAGTTTGTAATAATGAAAGTTGTGTTGTTTTGAGCTCAGTTTATGCTGCTTTGTGCCGAAAAGATAGAAAAAAAATCGAATAATTGCAAATTTTAGGCCAAAAACTTATTAATTTGTAATTTATATTTACATTTTTAATTAATAAAATGAATGAATAAATGAATAATATTTTTTTATTTATTTGTTTTTGAAAATTAACATTTTTCTCAACAATACTACTGTTCTATTTTGTGCTCAGTTTGTGCTGTCATATGCCGAAGAAATAAACAAAAATTCGAATATTTGCATCTTTTACTGCAAAATAAAACGATTTTGGGAAGTGTGAAGTTGGCACCTTTAATGGCAAAATAAAAACAATTTTCCCAGTGTCAAATTGACACTGAAATTTTGTCAGTGCCCACTATGTGCTGCCATGTGCAGAAAGGATGAAAAAATATGCATGTTTCCATATTTTTCGCCAAAAATTAATTATTTACTGCGTAAAGTTAGATAAATTTTTAGTTTTTCAATTTTTTTTTTATAAAAATTTATTAAAAATCATGTAGAAAAAATCAAAAAAAGCTTACTGTGATTCTCAAGTCAAGTAATTCAGAAATACTTTCTTTTGTTTTAGTTGAATGTATTAGTTCCCGACTTCCACTTACTAGTAGTAGGTGTACGGCACATGGCAGCACTGAATTGAGCAAAAAACAGCACAAGTTTCAATTCAAACAAATTTTGTATTCTTAAAATGTTTTAATGAAGTTAAGCAAGTTAGTTTAGTTTTTAAGCAAGTTTTTCAGTGCGAGATCATCTTAGTCTCGGGGTTTAACCTGAGTAAACTCCAGAAACTAGTTGTTCAGTCAATTAAAATCCAAAGTTAACTCGGAGTTAGCTCAGCTACTTTGGTGTAACTCACTCACTCAGTGACCAGATTGAGTGCCTTTTCAGCTGTGGTCCCACCTCGATTTCGATAGTAAGAACTATTGTCATTGCAATTGCGTTGTGGTGCCATCTCTATTCCAGTGAGTGAAAGGCGTTGAAGGGTGATATCCATAGTGTCACACAGCGATGAGTCTAGAATTTTGACAACTGAAAGAAAAAGTTAATCCTCAACTGAAAAGCTGTTTCTGAGTTTACTCAGGGTAAATTTATTTTTAGGATTAGTTTACTCTTACTTAACTCAGAGCTAACCCTTAACTGATAAGCTGGCCTTAAGTGTGTGTTTAAGACAATAGAGTGTTATTTTTTTTTTATTTTTAACGATGCACTTAATTGTTTTAAACTTTTTGGTAAAATTTAAATTTTTGTTTATTTTTATGGAAATATTTTTAAAATTAGAAATCGCTTATCGACGTTTAATTAATTTAAACAAAGATCTCACTCATTTTCATCAAAATGTTTAATTAAAAATCCAACATCTTGATAGCAGCAGATAGCCAATAGACTATTTGAATACCGCTGGTCTATAAGCCTTTTAGCTTAACTAGTCGTTTGTTTTCATACCAAAAAATCCTCCTTCTTTAGACTATTTAAATTTTCACCAGATCTATAAGTTCTATTTATATTTATTCCCTAAAGACCAGCTATATCTTCCAGGAATATTCATCCTATTCCATAAAAAATTTGGTGACTTCCGTTAAACGAAAAATTCCTCATTCATTTTCAACTTTTTGCACTGCTTCTTCTTCGCATTGACATATTTTTGTTGTTGTTGTTGACTGTAGGAGGGTTCGCCAAGATATAAGATATTTGCAAACAAAATCTTTGTTTAAAGTTTACTCTTATAGGTAAAGGAGGTACCTTACCTTACTTACGTATTTCTTGTCTGCATAATTTTCCACATTCCACCTGGAGAGTTTGTTGCGAATTCCTGGCTTCCTCATCCGGATTCTTTATTAAGCTCAGCAGCAGCTCTATGAGCTCTAGTGCACACCGTGCTTATCCAATACTTGTTCATTCTTAATTGTTCTTTATTTTCATCTTCTCAGCTTAGTACTTATAAGAAAGGGAAATTTTCCAAGAAAAAAAAAAAAAAATGAAACAAAAACGAAAATAATGGACATAAAAAAAAGTTATTCCTTACTACTAATGAACATGCCCCGAAGGCTAGGGACGCAGACCAAAATAACAGAACAGAACAGAACACTGTGTGACAAGCAAAACTTTAATTAATGTTACTTTGTGACACTTTAACAGTTAAGCGGATGAAATAATTTGCCTTTAACAAATTTAATTAAAGTATAAAACGCAAAACTTCTGCACTTCAGGTGAGAGGAGGGCGTGTGGTGTGATCCAAGGAAGTTTTCTTTAGCACTGAAGCTGCTGTTTTTGGAGTATAGATAGATATAGTCAGTATCGTCAGTTTTGTTCGTGATGTTCCTGCTCCTCTATAGCTTCTTCTGATGATGCCTTAACAATTTGATGATGGCTGAGCTGAGGTAAACAATTTCAACTACTATATTCAGCCAAAGGCAGATAAGACGTCTGACAGACCTTTTCAGAGGAAGAGAAAGAGATGTGTAGATTGTGTAGGTGGACGTTCTTTTGACGGAACTCATCCTTGAGGCAGGTTATCAGCTTGATGAATTCATCTTTCTAATTTAAATTGGTTTACGAACAAAACAAGGCGACAGATTGAAATGAGACAAATTTTGTTACTACGAGTATAATACAGATGAAGTGTTTGTGCTGTGTGCAGTAGGTAAGGGTGTTCAATTAATTTTGGCAAATCACTTTGTGGAAGACTTGTAAATTGGTTTTAATTTGAATTAGGCGAAAAATTCTTGGAAATAAAAGTTATTTAAACTTTCTAATTTTCATTTATACTAGGCCGCAATAACAATAAGAAATAATTAGATAATAAAAAGAAGAAACTATAAGGTCTGTATAGGTATGTTGGCGTCTTGATTAAGGTGATAAAATTGCGTGGTGTAAATGTTATAGCCTTCGCATAATATTTTCGATTTTATTTAATGGCGAAGTAGAAAATTAATTAATTTGCTCTGTGAAAAATCAAACATATTGGTGGTTTCAGCTTTAAATCCATATTTTCTAGTTTCTTTGTAAGTTTTTTCATACAGGATGTCCAATCTTCAACTGATTAATTTCAAAAACTTATAACTTTCGTAGAACTTCTATAATCTTTATTTTTGTGATAAAAAAAGTTTAAGCACTTGGTACGAAAGGTCAGAAAAAGGTTAGATGTGGCGAGGAAGGTTTGTTAAAGGTCATACCATCATGGTAAATAAAATTTTTGTCCAGACCTAAAACTTTCAAAGCTTTTACTGTATCACAGTCTTATAGAAAATTCTGAAGATATGAGACAGGTAATTGAGACTGAAAATTAGTTTCATTATTTTGTAAGTGTTCTATAATGGAATTCAATATGACCAACCACTTTTTTATTTAAAAACTTCTTCGACACTTTAATATCTTGAAATGTACGAGTATTCTCAAAAGTTTGCCCTCTTACCGTAACGATTTTATTCTCGGCAAAAAAGTAGGTGTCGATGCCGGCGTTGGTATTTTCCTCCTGTATTTCTGCCTATCTAACAAGTCACTGGAAACCGTTTAAGTTCTGTCTTTCAAAACATCTATTTTTAGAACTTCGTTACTTCTGAAAGCAATGAACTGCTACTTAAACCTTGTAGAATCGTATGCATGATGTATTCAGTATCTAGTTTTTGGCAACATACAATGCCATTCGTTAAAGTTTTTAAGTATTTCGATCATTCATAGATTATGGTTTTTGTTCAAAACCAGAAGCTACCTCCGAGATACTGCCTTATGCGGGGAATTGAAAAATCTTCCAAAAGTATCTGTTGTCATGAAAAAGTACTTCTCATCTAGCTGTTTGGAGTAAGTAAAAAATTGTGGGTCCCCTCTATTCCTGCCTACAACACGCACAAAGGAATGGTTGAGATTTGTAAGTCACTAGGCTTCATAGCCACATTAGCAAAATCACTGGTAGGGCCTACCTTAATATACCTATACGAGTTATGTTGCCCTCAAAATCTAGCCTGGATATATTTTTTGAGCTAGACTTGATGGATTATAAAGTAAGCCTTAGACTTTTTATAGTTTGACTATGTACTTGCTTACTTGGCGAATTTCCTCCTCTACCATCCTGGCTTTGAATGTTATCATAAGCGGCCTTAAAGTTGATGAATATGTCAGTTTCGGATTGAAATTCATTGCTCTTTTCCAGGATTTATGTGACGGTAGGGTAAATATTTGGTTGATATTGCCCGTTTTTACTCACAGGACTTTGGATAATATCTTGAAGTCTTGAAGTTTATCAGGAATATGCCTCGATAGTTCTTAAGAGCTGATAGAAAAGTCATCGGGCATGCCAATGCTAACCAAACTTGGTTGATGACTTGCTGCAGGCACTTTTTGAACACACCCCTTCCGTACTTGAAGAGCTCCGCGCTTTACAGTGAACCAAAAGCTGAAAAACAAGACATCATCGAATAACTTTTAAGCTAATGGATGTGCTTACCTGATTTTTTTTTAAATTTTGTCTGTTAAGTGTCACTGATATTTCTATTTTTATAAAAAAAATCATTAAGCGAATAGTAATATTTTAGCGTTTTTTTCAAAATAATTTTTTATTTAAAAAAAATTTGTTGCATTAAAAACAAAAAAATTAAATGTTAGTTTTGAGTTTATATACCTAGCTTCAAAAAAACCTGTCAAACCATTTTTGAAATATGTATGTATTGAATTTTTGAAAAAAAAACTAATGTACCTATTTTTTTTAACAAACATTTTTTCCGAAGTTTCGCTACTCAATATTATAAAAATCATAGAAAACATTGATAAAAATCAGTCGAACCATTTTCAGAAGATCAAAAAAAAAAAAACCGTTAACAACATTTTTTGATTCAAAATAATTTTTACCAAAAAGTACTTTATTCTGAAGTATAGTACTGATTTTTCTTAACAGTTGTATGACAAGTACCGTTATTTTTGGAGCTAAAAACAAAATTTTATCTTTCTTAGAAAATCGACGGAAACATTAAGTTCAAAACTGGAAGAAAATCGCTTTTAAGGTTAAGTTAAATAATCGAGCTGGTAGTTCGAAAAAAAAAAATTACCCTCATTTCATAAAATACGGATCTTTATCGATCTTCTCATGAACCATAAGAATACAGTTCCCGAACGATAATATTTTCGATCAATACAAATTTATAATTCTCTCACGAAAAAATTATATCCTTTTTTTCTGTATCTCTCGTTTGTAAGCGACCGGAAAAATGAAATTCAGGTGAAATATGGATCTCTCAGCTCACGATAAAAATTTGATCAAATCATTCCCTACTTATTTTTGTAATTAATTTAAATGAAATTGACACAGGTGACATAAATTTAGAAAAATGTCAACATTCATTGATCGTCGTGCGATTTTAATGAAAGTGACTTAGGTGCCAGTTATAGCTATCATTGAAACTCATCATTGAAAATTTTAATTATGGATTTTGAGGCGTTTATGAAGTAAAACCATTTATTTTTTTTTGTGAACAAATAAAGCTCAAGACTTAATTAATATTTCCAGTCCAAACAAAATTTCAAATAGTCCTAACTTTCCACAAAAAATTACTTTTCTTTTTTCAATGATTGAACTACCTTACCAATGATCATTGGAATCTTTAAAGTCATTTTATGTGGAAAGTTGGGCCTATTAAAAAAATTTTTTGACTAGAAATATTAATTAAGTCTTTAGCTTTATTTGCCCATCAAAATAATATTTGATTTTGCTTTCTAAATGTCTCAAAATTAATCATTAAAATTTTCAATGATGAGTTTCAATGATAGCTATAACTGGCGCCTTAGTTGATAGCTGACGTAAAATTAGAAACGAAAAAATATTTTGAACAGGGTGTTTTAAAAAATTTCAACATTTTGTAACTTCATTTTTCCTTAAGCGATTTCAAGATATTGACACAGGTGATAGCTGAGACAAAATTAAAAAAAAATGTTTTCAAAACCGTGTTTCAAACAAAAATTTCAACGTTTTGCAAATTCGTTTTTCCTTGAGCAGTTTCAATAAAATTGACATAGTCGATGGCTGATATAGAATAAAAAAAATATTTAAATCGCTCAAGAAACAACGAAGATAAAAAATATTGACATATTTTTGGTATACCCTGTTTTGAATTTTGTCTATTCTAATTGTGTGTCAGGTATTTCATGGGTCGATTTCATTGACATCGCTCAAGGACTTACGAAGTTGCAATATGTTGAAATTTTTTCAAACACATTAAGTACATATTTTTTTTTTAATTTTGTGTCAGCTCTCGCCTATGTCGCAATTTTTAGATTCGTGAAAAATAAATTCGAGATAACAATCAAACATGACATTACGATAATAGAGAACACCAAATGATAAGAAAAAAAATTACGGAAAACCGTTTTTAACGGTACCTGCCATATAATGGTTTCTTAAATTTTTGATTTTCTCATTAATGACTCAAAGGATTTCAGTCAAAATTTATATGTAAAAGGTCTTTTAAAATGTTTATAATATTGCATATAAAAATTTGGATTTGTAAAAAAATATTACAAATTTTTTTTTGAAAATTCAATATTTCAAAAACGAGTTAATGAATTTTTTGGGACAAGGACTCAAGATTGGTATACCGATTTTTTTTTTAAATATTAATAAAATTTTAAATATAAAAGATTAATTTTTAAGAAAACCGCCCCAACAATTTAAAATTTTTTGTTTTCATATATTCTTATTTTTTCAAGTAATCAAATGGCATACTTGTTTTAGGACTAAGTTTTTTCAATAGTTGTTTATACAATTCAAAGAACGATTTAAATACTTTTTCTATATTTATATATTTTTTATAATTATGTACTTTCATATTTTAAAAGTTCTTAATTCCGAGCAACTTGAACATAAAAGCAAGTACGTGCAATCTAGTCGTGCATTTTATTTTCTTATTTAAATATTTCATGAATGAATCTTCAATAGTTCCTTCGTGATAAATTCGGGGTCGAATCGTAGTTTACGGATCGCATAAAACTTGATTCGATCGTGATAACGAATTTTATTTTAAAAGATCCGAAAAATAAGATTCGCGATCGGATGATTCGTTTTGGAATTTATTATGAGAGAACGAATTATATTTTATTGTTCTTCGAACCCTGGTAAGTAGACGTTTTTTTTTAACTTCTAGGTAAAGCGGGGTAGGATCCGATTGGATCCAATTTTTCTTAAATATTACTCACCAAAAAAATGAAATTCCGTTAAGTTAAATTAGAAAGCTAGCATATGGATGGATTTTTTAAAAAAGTTTATTGAAGAAATCAAATGTTCTAAATATTATTGTAACTATGCAAATGTAAAAATGGGTGTTTTCAAATGAAAAAACTTAAGTTTGATTTTTCTTCAATGTCAATTGATTTATTTTAAAAACTGAATGAAAAACTAAAAAAAAAATAATGTCTTATATCACATTTTATCCAGTTTAAAAATAAAAGTGTAAACTTAAGCCGTTATTTCATGAAAACCGTTATGTTTGTAGACAAAAATTTTATTGCTTACGGAAAGAGTGGACAATTTTCAAAATATCACATATAAAATGTATTTATATTGAAATTTTTAAGTTTTTTTGTAGGTAAGTTTACCTCTTCTTTACTGGGCGGTAAAAGCGGGTCTTCATTGCCTTGAGGTGGGTTCCCCTTTTGTCTAATTTCTTGCTCAATATGATATCTACTCAGCAGCTGCTGGAAATGCTGCTTAAATATGTACCTAAAACTACTATTCCCTGTGCGAATATAACATAAATTATCGTATTTTCATCAAAAACGCCATTACAACTTTTCCTAGAAAAAATTGAAAAATTAATTTTAGTAAGAGCAATGTTTGACTGAAAAAATGGTTGTTAATGGTATCTCCTACAGAACCATTTTTTCAAATTTTCAATTTTCTTTTGGCTATAAACCTTTAGACTAAATATTTGTTCGACAAAAAATAATAATAAAAAATCGATTAAAAAAAATTAGGTTCAAAATGTAGGTTGGATTACACCAAACTGTGTAGTGTAGTAGACTGAAGAACAATAAAATGCAATTTCTATAGTCTTTAGAGAATTTTGTTCCAATATTTTATTTAGTTTGACTTATTAAAAGCCCCAACCCCAATACAAGAGGTCATTTTCAAAAAGCTTTAAATAAAATTAAAACTCATTTATTCAAAGCAATATACAGTTTTTGTCATGTGTGTTAGCATTTTATAACAAATCCTTCCCCATTCATTTACTTTTGTTCTTCCATTGTCTTAAAATGTCATGTTTGAAAAATTGTCAATAATACTTTTTACCTACATACATATATGTATGACTACCGATTTCTCTTTGAAAGGACATGCCAAAAGATATCGATGAGGTTTTTCCAAACCAAGGGATCACTTAACTGGTGGTCAAGCATTTAACTTGCATGTTACCTATACACATACATATATACTTTCACATTCACTTGTATCTCGTATATGGATTTTATGCGACAAACTGCTATATCAACACAGAGTAACCCAAGTGAAATGCTATCCAATTCCCAACAACCATGAACCAACTAACCCGTTCTTAACTTCCAATTATTTAGGGACTCATTTGAATAGTTATCGTTGCTGTTGTTGGAATTTGTGTCGTGTTCATGTCCTTCTTCCCAATCGTGGCTACAAACTAATTTAACGAATTGCTTCCGACACAACAGGACTATAACGATACAAAATGCTACCCGTGCGTCTGTCCTACTATCATGCCTCTGACCTATGACTTTTGTCCAGCACCTGCAGCATAGCATAACACCAGAGTATACAGAGTTCTCCTGATGCACCATATACAGGACTCTGACTTGGACTCGGCAATATACCTATACACTGAGTCAATGCCCAGCTCACATTTCAAATATTTAAGAGTTTCAGTTTGCTGAGTTTCAGCAAATCATGGTCACTAACCGCTGCCACCATCGTCACCACCATCACCACTGGCAGCATCACTCTCACAATGTACAAAACATGAATGGACAGCATCATTAAGCCAACGATTCACTGGAATGATGATGATGATGATGATGATGTTGATGCCCAACTCCAACTTCTGATCTGACCTGACCCCCAGGGAAGCACAAATATACTCTGGCCAATCTTTGTTATCCATCTGAGGTTCAATGTTCAATTAAAACGATATAACCGAACACCATCATCGTCATCATGCGTTGCCGTTGTTCTCGTCATCATTCGGATCACCCCCATGTATGAGGAGTAGGGGACGTAGTACCAATCGAAGGAGCGCACTATATATATAGAGAGATGGTCAATGGTCATCATGTTCTGACGTCAAGTATCCTTTTTGGGGTTTTCCCATTCATATGGCCTGTTACACTATTACATCACTGCATGTCGTCCACACCAATATGGTACACATGTTTGCCAGCTACGAGCAAGAGAGCGAGCAGAAATTGTCCTGGAGATGCAGACAGTTCGGAAAGTCACTGGTGCGTGTCCAAATGTCCACCCCCCAGAAATGCCTCTTTGCATGCGTTTACCGTATATACCGACTGAAGCCACATTGATCCCGCTCCAGAATAGTGGTTTGAAGCTAAAGCACTGGTTCACTGACTATAAGCTTTATGCTCCTCCAGAGATTCATAAACAAAGCAAAAGGAAACCGATAGTTGAATTGGACGGAGGGAGGTGGATGAATAGAAAAAGCTCACAACTCTTCTATAACGCCACCCGTCTCAGTGTTGTATGGCACATTTTGGCAATATCGCTTCCACAGTCCCACTATTAACTTCCGAATATGCTTAAAAGAAAGGTACTTTGTACTGGAGCGGGAGAGGTCCTTAGAGGTAGACCGAGCAGAATGTGTGACCATTTGATTTGTGGATATTTGAAGAGGATATTAATGCCACAGAATTGATCCAGATTAGAACGAATGCACTGACTTGCATCTAGATATGTGTTTGTCTGTATTCAGCATGAATACGCATTCGATTTAGAGCAGAACGTAATAAAGTCGATTAAGTTCAACAATGGCCGACCAAATATATCTGTGACTCTGAATATCCCCCGAATGAGTGCGAATTTGCTACTTCTATAAATGTAGATCTGAGTCTATGTATATGTTTGTGGGTGAGGTCAAAGACTAGCTTCATCTCGAATATTGCCAAGACCACAATTTGTACTGAATTATGCAATCGGTCTTTGGGATGCGGACATTTCCAAAGTGATACATATTTCATGGTTGTACTTAAATGAAGCTCATAAATAAAAGGGCAAGTTTAATAATTTACATGCAGATCGAGTATAGTTATAGGAGCACAACAGGAGTATTATAGATATTATATCGATGAAACTTATATTGTTCTCTAAGGCAAAGCTGATTTCTATAGCAGCTATAATTGTTATATAGTTTGTTTTAATAATTGAATGAATTGTGCGAATGGAAATACGTTGTAACATTTTACCTCAAAATGTTGGTAAACACACATATATTGACATATTTTCTTATACATTGGTAACTATTTATTGTTCGATAAGTTCTGGTTGTCTATTTGGAATATATTACATAATATATTGATTTTAATTAAATATGATAACAATGATAGGTAAAACGATTAGATTTGGCTTAGCAATTTTAACTAATGGTATTATATTTGTTTGGAGATGCAAGAAGAGTTAGTGAGAACATATAACTATTTCAATTCGTTCTTCCCTTAAAACCTGGCGATAGCTGGGTTTTTAATAGTTTTGCATTAGGTGCCAGGTTTGTAAAAGAATGCAATCTTTTATGAATGAAATCTTTTTATGACTTCAATTGAAAGAATGCTTCATTGAATTTGTTTTAAGACTGCGACTTTAAATTCTGCAGTTACCATAAATTTGACATTAAAATTATTGCAATCGTTTTTTCTCTATTTATTTTACAGTAATCAATTGAATGCAATTTTTTGGGATCTCAGGTATTCTTTGAATTTTATTTGCATTCATTTGCATTCTTTGGCAACGAGAGAGGCAAATAGAGCAAGGAAAAAAGAGGAGACGAAGATCCTATGTGAAAAAAAGAGGACGTACAGACTTCCAGCTCAAGAAAGTCGAAGAGTTTTGGAGATGCGCTGCATCAATCTCGTTCTGGAGCAAATAGCAGACCTGTTAACTTTCAAGAATAAGTATCATTTAAGTACCCAGTACCATGTACTTCTACTTATAATTGAAAAAAAGTACTTATCATACTTGGTACTTGAAAAACACCAAGCACAAGTACTTTGTCAAGTACCTACTTTATTCCATGTACATGTACTTGGTACTTTAATACTGACCACCACATTTTCAAGTACTTTTCAAAAATAAGTCCATTTTAAGTACTTTTCATGTATAAGTCCATTTAAAGAACTTTTCATGTACAATTCGTTGCGAAGTCTAGTTGAGCATTAAGCATTGAGCTATCAAATAATGCACCTCAAAAACACAGATCACGGTGGCTGATGGCGTCTGGTTGTCGTGGACTCACTCGCTAAAGTCTCCTCATTATTCAATAGCTCAAACAGACTACTCAACGATCTATACTTGGAAAGTACTTGAAATTGACTTCTACTAGAAATGGACTTGTACTTGAAAAGTATTTGAAATGAACTGTACTTGGAAAGTACATGAGATGGGCTTGTACATGAAAAGTACTTAAAATGGACTTACTTTTGAAAAGTACTGGGCAGTATTAAAGTACCAAGTACAAATACTTGTAAGTACCAAGTACACGGTATTTGTTTTTTTTTTTCAAGAACAAATACAAGTACAAGGTACTGGGTACTTACAAAGTACACACTTAAGTAAAAATGGACCTAAGAATAAATGTACTTAAGTACCTTACAACTCTAGAAAATAGTTCGTAAAGCAAGCGTTAACACTGAAGGCACTATTTTCAATAGATCTGTCCAACTTTTAGAGTATGCCAACGATATCGACATCATCGGTTGCTCCCAACAACCCGTTATAGTGGCTTTTACGGCAATGTAAGAACAGGCGAAACTTGTGGGCCTTCAAGTCAACGAGAACAAGACCCATTACATACTATCAACCAACAATGAAAGATCTGCCAACCGGCTAGGACAAAACATTACTGATGATAGCAACAACTTTGAAGTAGTCAAGGAGTCAATCCATCTCGGAGATCGGAGTTAACAGTAATCCCAAGAACGACATCTAAAGGTGGGGATCCGACGAGGAACTCCCTTAGCAAAATGCTGCCTGGCGCAACAGATGGGTTCAAAACTTGGTCTATAAAACCTGTGTCTGGCAGTACACTGCCTTATAGCCCCCTCCAGCCAAGTATTGGGTGTGACATGCAGAAAGGGGGAGCTTATACTGGGCTTTTTCAAAATACATAACTAGGAAGGCAAATGGAGGAGAAGATACAGCCGCGAACTCTGAGTTGTATCAACATCTGAATGTAGTCAATAAATTTAAAGATTTCGACTACATCATCGGTCACATCGAACGAATGGACAAAAATAAATTGAAAATAAATTAATTCTCCAGGGAAGATAATCTTTGAATCCCTGTCCTCAAGTTCCAGAAAACGATGAAAACCCAACTATCGTACATTGGTCCGTTAGTTGAATTTTGGCGACAAAAATTATTTCTCACTACAATTCTTAATGAATACAAATTAATGAAATTTGGCATACTTTATGATTTAAGGGATGATAAATTCATTGGTACTGCCTATGTAATCTATTTTAAGTTCAGAACTTTGGTCCAAAATGTTTATATTGAAAATCATTCTTAGATCAAGTCTGAAAGAAATTTTACAATTTTGACTTTTTGAAGTTGAAAATCAAATTTTAGGCCAACAATACCTACTTAAGAACTCAAAATAATAAAAAATCTTCAAAATAAATAGTTTACGTAACGTTGATATTTTTCTGTTCTGCTCAACATTTTTTTTTCTAAATTATGTAAAAATCTGTAGTGGGTCCCAATTCCGCAAGCGTAAATGATTTTCCGTATACCAACTATATTCGACTTATAGTGTACCAGTACACGTGTTATCTGCTAAAATTTTTAAACTTGCTCTTGCGAAATCGAAAAATTCGATGTGCACACGATTTTCTGGGTCCCAGGGCCAGGAGTCACTTTCAAGTTGTCTCCTTAATTTTGAAGCCATCACCTGAATAAACAAGGCAGTTTCAATAAATTCTACGTTCCCAAATCATTAAAATTGCCATATTTCATTAATATTCATCAAAATTCAACAAACGGACTACTTAGAGCCGCCGCCACACAGTGGTCGTTTTGTAGAATATCAGCGACAAAATTTACTTTCCACGCCAATTCTCAATTCAAATCAACGAAATGATTTTAAGATGCTAATTTTATTGGTACTGCCTCCGTTTTTCTTTTTCTATTTTGTACTTCAAACAGGGGTTTCATAATTTAGGTCAGAAAATGGTCACAAATTTCTAATTTTTAAATAAAGAACTGTCGAAATCAGGAACTGAGTCAAGTTTATGTTTGAAATGTCCTAAAACATGTGCCTGGTTGTATATTTTCATATAAAGATTGCTCCAATACTGATTTGTACAAAATTTAAAGACGATGGTCCAAATTTCAGAAATGTGCCCAAGAGATTAGAACTAATATTACTGCTGGTTTTTAAAATTTTTGCATTGGAAATTATTTTAAGATCTAATTTGATTGAATCTGAAAGAAATTTGATAAATTTGACGGCTAGAACTAGAAAATCAAATTGAAGTTCAAAAACTCGAAAAAATTAAAAGGAATCTAAGGTAGTAGTACCTCGTGGCATAATGGTTAGAGCGTAAGACTGTCATGCCGAGGGTCTGGGTTCGATTCTCAGCCGCTGCCACCTAAGAACAGAAATGTTTTTCCTGAGGCACTGCCTCTTGCGAGAAACTGAGTATCATGAATAAGTGCTTCTCATCTAGCCGTTCGGACTTGGCAAAAAACTGTAGGTCCCCTCCATTCCTGCCAAGATCACGCACACAGGAATGGTTGAGAGTTGTAAGTCACTAGGCCCTGGTTCTCTAAGAGCTGTTGCGCCACAAAGTTTATTTTTAAGGTAGTAGTTTTAATAATGTTGGAATTTTTGCTGGTTGCATTATTTATCTGATTTAATATCAGACTAAGAATTCTAAATAACTAAAGTGTTGTTTATTTAAGGCCAGTAAAACTTTCGGCCAACCTACAGTGAATATAAATTTCTAGGAAATTCTAACAATTGTCCACTGTTCCTTGCAGGTTCAAATTTTATCGATCAAAATGGTAGGCCAGTGGCCAAAGAGTATTCATTTGATGCCAATTAAATCCGAGAGAAACTGCTACCAGCATTCACGTTCCAAGTTTTCGACGACGGGAAAAATTCCGTGGGAAATTTTACTCCCCCATTATAATGTAAATGAAGCACCACGTCTTAAATCTTAAGTTCGAAGTATGAATGTAAATAGTTACAAACTAGATAATCTGAAACCTTGTATTCCAGTGAACCGATAAATTACAATTACCAAATGCATATTAATAAAACTAAAATAATTAAAAATAAATGCTTTCTTTTCCATTTATGAACATAAAATACTTATACGACCTACAATCTCTCGTTTCAAAACTCAACGAAAAACCTTTTTGTTTTTACAATTAAATCATGATCGTTATCGTTTGGTAGGAAATTCAAATTGCACGACAAAGTCAAGAGTACTTTTGTACATTTTACAACTTAATCACATTTAAGTACTCAAAATCTAAAGTACTTCAAAACCAAACACTGGTCATCCCTCGTCATTGGGTTAACCAGCAATTTCCATAAAAAAGTGACAATTAAACACGATGTCATTTTCTATATTCCATGTTTGAAATAAATGTATAATAATAAACAGTGATAGCATTGTGCACTTAAGCTCTTAATACTTGAAAATTAACTTTAAAAATACTTAAAACAACACGAAACCCCTCAAACCCGCCCTCGCCCTCGCAATCGTATCGTTTTGTTTTTGTCTAACATGCTGTCATAAAACATCTGCAGTTGACTTTATTATAATCGTTATAACGTCAGACCACATAAAAACCATTTTATTACTACACCCAAACAGCCTCTCTCTCACACTCTCTCTCTCTCTCTCACTCCCTCTTATAACCTTTCCGTCTTTGTAGAAATGTATGTAGAATGTATTATGATAAAAGTCGTACGGAAGATATAAACCGAGTGTCCTAGCTATCCCGCCTTTTTGTTTATTGTTTTTGCTGTTTTATTTCATATTTTTTTGTTTGTTTTTCTTGTGCAGACACGCAGGATAATAATAATTATGCATGCAACAAAACTTTGTCCTTTTCAAAGTTGTTTCAGGGCAATGTCAAAAAAAGGACCAACAAAAAAACGACAAAAGAACCTAATTAACCAACCAACCAACTGATAGGAAACCAACTTGAATGCGAAGTAAGGATTGAGAGCAGAAATAACTGCCACAAGAATAATGGCCGATTATTTCCAAAACATTAAACAGTTTTTAGCTTATCTAATATTTTACAAACCATTTAAATGGCTATTAGACAAGCGAGCTATTGGTGCTTCGTAGAGTTGTTATTTTGTTATGTTTTAATTTTTTTTTTATTTTGTTGTGTTGTCATGCTGATACTCTGATGCTACTGATGCTGTTTTTTTTCCCGTTCAATGACGCGAAAAGTAGACTGCCTCACATTGGGCGCCATTGCCATATCGCTTCTCATAGCAAACCAGTGTCATTTAATCAAACACTCTGAAGCGAAAGGATTTGCAAATTTATATTGAAAGTTATTTGCCATTCATTTTGTTGCCTGTCATCCTCGAGGGTATATAAATGATGTTCCGCCAAAATTTAATTTCCCGAAAACTGCTGGGATTAGGCTACTTTCGAGGAAGTGTGCCCTTGCCCACTTCCTGTGCCAATGCTTTTCTTCTTTGTCTTTTGTCTTAATATTTCGGGGGACAGGGTTGAAAGTTATTGTTGTAATTAAGACGTATAACTTAGCATGTTAGGATTTATTGTCTTCAACAAAATAATAAAATTCAAGATGACTTTAAAATATTATTAAATAGACATTCGAAGGACGAAAGAGTTTCTGTTGTGATGCTGGTGCCTATTTATATATAATTTTCAAGAAACTAGGCTATGAATAAAGCAATGTTTGCGTAATTCTGAAAGCTTCAACCGATGATGATGACGATGAGCCTTGTGCTCCTTTAGAAGTGTTTAAGTTCCAAGAAAAACATGTCCTTCAAAAATAAAAGAGTGCAAGTGTTTAAATACTGAATGATTAAAATATATCCTTAGGTACATTATGTACATTCCTATAGCTACATTATGTATGTTTTGCTCGTAAACCAAACGTTGATTTACATCCGAGGAGAATTAAAATCATGTTAGAGATTTTTTTTTTTTATAAGGAGTACCTCTCTACCTACATCTACTCACATCTACGCAATTACACAGTTGAAGCCTTTACAAAAAGGAAGCAGAGTGTTGTTCCTTCCGGGGAAAAGTGTGAAAAACTTTGTTCGAAGGGCATTATCACAATCAAAATAATTTTTTTCTTTATTGTTGTTGTTCCATTTTTAATTTTTTTGCAAATGTCATTAAAATTAATTCTTTAATTATGTTTACATGATGAGAGAATGTAGAAAAACGAAAAGGTTCGTTTGAATGTAAAATAGACGGATGAAATTAAATACTTGGAATGAAAAAGCTTTTGAAATCGACTCTTGTTGGTACAATGTGATTTCTAATTTTAAGTAAGTACAACAGGAGTGGGTATATGAAACCTTATGTCGTCGTTGTTTTATTTTTGGTGGTTATTACTCGTATTTTTGTTTTTTTATATATTTTTTTTAATTTTCCAGTTCAATGCTTTGCTCAAGGCAGTTTAAAAGAGCCTTTGAAAATTTTTCTCATAATATTCATTTTTATTTTTAAGGTATACCTATCTACCTATCATATTAAATTGCTTGTAAGATAGAAAATAATTTTTTCGTGAAATCGAGAAAAAGATTATGTTTTTAACTTATGACAAAATTTTAATATCTTAAATGGAAGTTAAATGAATTGTAAAAAAAATCGAGATACAAATAGGATGATATACGAGAATAAACCAAATTCTTCAAAATAAAACCTCATTATCTTATCTTTTAATAGAAAAATTCTTTCAAAAATCTTAATCTATTTTTATTTAATTTGTTCTATTTACTGGCATGTAGGGATGTAAAAATTATTAAAGTTATTTTCGAGAAAATTAAAAAAAAATATAAAGAAACTGAATTGTTATAATGCCACCCGTTCTAGAGCTAAAGCAGAAATTAAAATTTTTACTCTAATAAATTAAATATTTGGTATCTTCTGAAGGACCTAGAAATATTGAAGTTCTAGAATTTAAAAACAACAAAATGCACGACTGGAACGCATGTTCTTGCTCTTATATCTTGAACTGAGGGGTTAAGAAAATTTTATTTAAGGACATGGAAATTATGAGAAAAAAATGTTTAAAACCATCAAATACCATATTTGAAATAGCCTAAACAACTAATTTGAGAGTTTAGGATGAAAGTTTTTTGATTGAATATGATATGTATGGAAAAAAAGATTTAAAATCGTTGGAGCAGTTTTTTAAAACAAAATTTTGGGTTGGGTTTGAAATTCTGGCAGGATTAAAAATTCTTTTTGCTTAAAATTCGGCTTTTCAAAATTCTATTTGTTAAAATTTTGCATTTCAAAACTCTGTTTTTCAAAATTCTGTTGTACAAAATTCTGCTTCTTCTTCTTCAGAATTTTGTAAATCAATTTTCTTATAGGAAAATTCCTTTTATGTGGTGGAAAAGTGGTGAAGCTGATTTTTTTTCAGATTAGACCATTGTAAATTCTTAATATTGAAGTTTCTCAAAAATATGACCAACTTCAATTTCAATTTCCCACCAAAACGAAATTCAACTTTTGATATTTTTAATTGAAGGAACAAGATTTCATGAAAATTCCATCGAAATTTTAAAAACTGCAGATTTCAACGAAATCTTAATGAAATCCATAGTATTATAAGACATCGATCTGGTTAAAAATTTCGTAAAAAAGTGGGTTACACCATTTTTGCACTTAAAGTTACAGCCTTATTAAGCTGTAGAAGTATAAAATAGAGGAAAGTATAAGTTGTGCATGGCTGGTCATTTGTTTTATTTTGAAAGAAAGACAATGTTAAGATTATAATTGGACATGGTGCAAACCAGAACTAAGGCAAATGGTTCACGAAGGGGAGCGGGTTGGAATTCTGGCTTTCAAAATTCTGTTTGGTCAAAGCTCTGCTTTTTCTTGTAAATTCTGTCTGTTCAGAATTCTGTTTGGCTAAAATTCTGTATTGCAAAATTCTGAAAAAGCTAAATTCTGTATATCAAATTTCTGGATGTTCAAAATTTTGTATTTCAAAATTCTATCTGGTCAAAATTCTTTTTTCCGAAATTCTGCTTATGAAAACTAAAATTCTGTCTCTAAAAGAATCTCATTTACAAAAAACATTTTTTTATGATTCTATAGATCCAAAGTCCACAACAAATTTTGGATGTGATTGATAGCAAAAAAAGAATTATGGGCTTCAAAAGCATGAGTAAAAGCTATTCCAAAAATCAATGCCTTGGAGTCCATTGCCGGTTATGGACTGCAAGACATTGATTTTGGGAATAATCTTGACTGAAATTTGCGATGCCTACCTCGACGCCTACCTATACTTGTCTGCTATAACTGACACTTAAATTTGTGATATATTTAAGAAGTTTTAAGTTTTACTATACGTTTACTGCGGCTTTACGCTGTTGCAAGTAAAACATATGTAATTTCTTGGTTTTCAAATAATCAATATCGCTTTCAAGTCGTTTTTTTATGACTCGCACTGTTTGCTTATTTTTTAGAAAACTTTTTTTTTACATATGTGCTTCCCATTTTTTCTGTATTCACCTGTGCTTTTGCCAAAAGAAGATAATTTTCAGCTTTTTAGTTGGCGACTCAAAACATTGAAAAAAGTTTTAAAAAACTTCCGTTTTCGGCTTTTCATCATCAAAAACATACAAAAACTCTGCCTTCAGATAGTATTTAGTAAGTTTAAAATTGTTTCAATTATGTATGTATGTTCTTACCTCATTTAATTTAGTTCCATTACAAGAAATCAGTTTTCCAAAATTCTGTATTAAAAAATTCTGTAAATATGTTGTTAGAGAGAAAATTTTGATAATGTTAAAAAGTGCGAACTTTTTTAGATAATCAAAGTGCCGAATTTTTTACATTATGAAAACGATTTATCTTTTCCAAAATTTTTATTTTTTCAATTTAATTTATTTTATTAAAATATTTACAATATTTTTAAATACAGAATTTTGAACAAACAAACAATTTTGTACAACCAGTATTTTGAAAAACATAATTTTGACATGATGAATTTTGAAAGCAGAATTATGACGCAACAAAATTTCGAATCCAACAACCCTTTACGAAGAGTTGTACTTTTTGTTTGTTTATTTTCGTTAATAATACCTAGAAATTATTTGAGAAAAAGCAAGATGAGCAGAATTTCATTTTTTAAAATGTTGTATGACAGAATTTTGAAAAATAGAATTTTGAACATTAGAATTTTGACAGGCAGGATTAAAAACAGAGTTTTATAAAACAGATTTTTTTTTTTTTGAAAAAAAAACTGAATTTTGAAACCAGAATTTCAACCCGCTCCCCAAAATGTATCTTTCATTCGATTAAGTAAATATTCGCCGTTGTTGATCAGAATTTGCATGACCCAACAAAGTTTCAAAAAATCGATGTATGAATGCGTTAAAACCAGCAAAAATAGTAGCTTTTTTTCTAGGAAAGTTCTAGATCGTTTGTTTATTTAAAAAAAAAAAGTAAAATTCAAAAAAATGTCAATCCGTTTTTAAGATATCAAATTTTCAAAAAAAATTGAAACTTTTTTCGAAATTTTAAAACTTTTAGTCTTACTTGAAACTTGTATATAAAAAATTATCTAAATCTGTTTTACCGATAATGAGAAAATTTCATATTTAAAAAAAAAAAAACGTTCCATTAGAGATACTATAATAATTGTGGCTATTTGAAATACACTCCTCGTCAACTGAATACGCACAAACATTTTTGAATATATTTTATCCATTTTTTCCAAACAGTGATGGTTATTATGCCATCTGTTGATGGTAAAAATGTTCGTAACATATAAATAATAGAATTTCAAAGTTTTATCCAAAAACAACCGTGAGTTTTTCCTTCAACCACTTCCAAAGTGTAACTTATATAAAGTAGAAGTTTTTTTTAAGTCAACTGAATAGGTACAAAAATTAAAATTGGTATTGGAATGGAATGAAACAAGTTTTTGTTTAAGTTTAGTAGTGGGTACTTCCACCTTTATTTTTAATTACTTCGTAAATTCGATCCGGCATGGAATCGTATAGCTTTTTAATGTAATTTAACGAAATTTCGCTCCACGCTAATTTGATTGCAGAAATTAAGGTTTCTTTGTCTTCGAACTGACGACCACCCTCATAAACTTTGCGTACTAACCATCCCCAGACATTTTCTATGATGCTTAGACCAGGTGAGTACGGCGGCCATTGAAGCAACTGCACTTGTTGCTCCTCTATCCATGTTTTTATTATGCGCGCTGAGTGAATAGGCGCATTATCATGTTGGTAGGTCCAGTTTATGGTTTACTTTTACCCAGTTTACTTTATACCCAGCTGCTGTCATTCTTGATGTTACAACCTCGAGCTCAACTGTTCCATAATAACTGACTGCTCCCCATATCATGACACCTCCTTCACGACTATGATGGCGCTTTAAAAATCTTTTTTCTTTTCTTAAGTCGTGAAAATAGAACTTGAACCCATCAGGGCCATCGAAATTAAACTTTTTTTCATCTGAAAAAACCACGTGATACCATTCTTTTTTCCAACTCATGTGAAGTCTTGAAAAATCTAATCGCAACATTTTCCGCCTCTCGTCAAGTGGTGGTTTTTTCTTAAGTTTCATTCGTTTAAGATGGCTTGAGTTGTTGATTACTCTTAATACTGTTGAGCAACTTGCGTTTACGCCGACTTTTTGTTTTATTTTTGCCACAGAATCAGAAGAATTTGATGCATATCTTAAAATTCTTCGTCTCTCAGCTGCTTTTGTTGCTGTTTTCTTACCTCCCTTCTTGTTTTTGCCGTATGCATCTTTATTTTTCAAGTAAGAATAAACTACATTAAAACTTCGGCCAACTTTATCAGCTATTGCACGTCCAGTTAGGCCTTGGTCTCTAAGTAAATCGATTTTAGCTTTTTCAACACTGTAAAGACACGTAGATCTACCCATTTTTCTTAAAATTTGAAATCAAGAATTAAATTTTACTGAAAACACTAAAATCGTTAATTTAAACTGTCAAGCACTCCAAAAAACTTATAAACAACGAAGAAAATGGCGTTGTACCTATTCAGTTGACTAGAAAAAAAACTCCTACTTTGCATATAAAACACTTTGCAAGTGGTTGAAGAAAAACTCACGGTTGTTTTTGGATAATTCTTTCGGAATTATCTGCTTAACATCTTAAGGGAATAGTTAGCATCAACAGATGGCATAATAACCATCACTGTTTGGAAAAAATGGATAAAGTATATTAAAAAATGTTTGTGCGTATTCAGTTGACGAGGAGTGTATAATTTTTAGTAGTAGATCGCACTACAAAAAAGTCTAGAAAGAATCGTAGAAGCCATTTATGAGAAAAAATATTTTTGCTTAACCATTTTTCAACATTTGTATGAATGGTATTGTTATTTTTTCATAAAAAAAGACATTTTTTCTTAAAATACTTTAATAAGTAAAAGAAAACCCTTTAATAACAAGTTTTATAGGAATAAAAGTGTAGTTTTTAAAATATTTGATTTTCAAACAAATGCTTTAAACTTTTTTTAAAAATTAAAAAAATATTTGTATTGAAAATTTTAGAAAGAAAAACTATTTATATTGTTAAGAAGCTTCTTTATAAACAAAATTATTAAAATCAAAAATAATATTTAGAAGGAAATCGAAAATAAAAAAATGGTTTCTTGGGAGTTACCATTGATAACCATTTTTAACTTAAACAATGATTCTGGAAAATGAACATAAGTTTAACAAAAAAATTTTAGAATGTCTAACAGAAACATTATACTTCACGTTACTGTGCTCTCGATAAACTGAAACCACCCCACTTATACAATTTCACTTCAGCGATCAATGGCATGAATTTGCCAACTCCTCCGAGAGCACAAAATGGTGCTTGCTTCACCATCCCTCTTTGTGATCAGCTATTCAGCTTTTGTTCAAATGGTGCACTGTAGCGTATGTGTACTATTATTCAAAAATACATGAAGGATCCTTAGGATAGATGCCTAAGGCCATTTTTTGAAAAATGAGCCTGGCCCATCAGCGAAAGGCCTGCTTTTACAGCATCTTGGAAAAAAACATCACCAGCAGTGCTGCGTTCTCTTAAGTTACTTTTGTTGACTATGGCTAGTGTTAAAAAAAAAGAATTGCAATATTGTATTTTTAAAAGTATCTTAAGGTAACATTCCATTAAGGGTCCACCAAAGTTAAAAATATGGTTTATCTGTCAATCGAAGAGGTGCAGAAAAAAGAAATAATCAACATTGATTTGGAATTTAAAAACAAGCACAAGAATTGTGATTTCAATAAATTTATTGAAAAAAAAAACTTTTATTCGCATAGAAGTTAAGAGAGTTAAGTTAAATTAGAAGTTAATTTTTTTTACAGAATGTTTGCCTTTTTTCATTTATTATAAGCAGAATTCTTTTCATTTAAAATAGATCAAATCGGACGAAAAAATGTCGCAAAGCATTCGTAGAAAACAATTTCCAAACTCACAAAATAATAAAATCAATTAAATTAAAAATAAACTATAGCAAAAATTTGAAATACGGACAATGAGCTTGTGGATAAAAGTTTTCTTTTTAGTTTAGTCGTATTATAATAAGACGGAGGTGGACTGGATGTATTCATTTAGCTACTTCCCATTGTGAACTTACCAGATTGTGTGAAATTTTATTCCTTCGTTTTTGCTACTTATTTTTCGAAAATACTGGTCTTCCAAAGCCCCATTTCCCCTAAAATCATCCTTTTCTACAGCCGTTTTGTCACACAAATTGTCAATTTATTTATTTTTGCTAAAATCTTATTGTTTAACAAATTTAGGTTTTCCTGCCTTTACCCCAATACAAATATTAACATTCCTACTGAAAATTAAATCTTGTGTAATAATTAAACTCAGCATTTTTTCTCAGATTGTGGTAAGTTTTCACAACAAAAAATCTTCCTGGCTCTAATTGCAATACGACCCTTTTCTACCCTTAGTTAAATGGGGTCCCCACGTGCTCCGAAAGGACTTCAACACACCCACATTTTCTTAAAAAAGCTAAGACAAAAACTAATAGTTCAATCAATTTGTGCTCAAAAAGGCTCTAAGCGATCAAATTGTGGGGATGTTTTGATTTTGCCCTTTTTTATGTTTTCAGGAATGCTGAATCCGAATCTGAGGCTTACGACTAAAATTTCGTGAGGCAACATGGAAGAAATGAAAACAAATATGCAAAAACGGATTTTTTCGGAGTTTTTCACGAATGACTCGAAAACTACTAATTATTCGAAAATTATATCAATTATTGGTTTTTTCTGTGACAATCCATTTGGACTCAAGCGCTAGTTGAAAATTGACGTATTTTTACTGTTTTCAAAAATCCACTCGAAGGCACCAAAAAACTACTTTATGTGACAAATTTGAATTTTTGACTGTAAAATTAACCAAGAGCATTGAGCTCGAATCTGGTCTTTCAAATTACTCTAGCATATCACATTTTGGAAATATGTATTCGAATCTTAAGATATAAAAAAATCTATTTTTATGCAAACTAAGATTTATACAAATTTTTTATCGACGTATTTTTTTTTTTGAAAAATGTTTGTGGTCATTCTGAACCTCTGAGCATGAACATTTTACTTCAAAATTCTTTTTGAAATTTTAAATTTACCATTATTCATCTTTGAGAAATTGTTGATTTTCATTTTTGTCCATGTTGCGTCACGAAATTTTAGTCTCAAACTTCAAATTTGGATTCAGCACCCCCGAAAAAATAAAAAAAGGGGCAAAACCAAAACTACCCAACAATTTGCATAGTAAAAATACAATGCGACTGGACTATATATCAATTCTGAATTGTTTTCCTATTCTAAAAGAGTTATTTAATTTTTTTCACTAATTTTATGTGGTTTTGGTACATGTTTTTCAGAAAGCACTCTTGCAGGTCTCCTTAACAACAAGCTTAATCATATTCATTTTATCATAATGAATATCATTGAAATATTACACTCATTCAATATTCAAAGAAAAGTTATCATTTACAAAGCAAACAACTGTATGTCCCTTCCAAACACCCCATAGTTTTAATTTAGTTAAATTGGTACCTTAATACATTGAAACTTAAACCTTTGGATTTTGATAAATTCTTAAAAATGTTTCTTTCTCCTTTGTCAATATTGAATAACACTCGAAACTGGTATTAATATTAAACGGCACGTAAGTCTCATACACAAATGGAAGTCTTTAATCAAATAAACTTCAATACTTCATCGCCAATGCATATCATGTTGGCCTAAGAAAGCCTCTGCTATTCTAAACTATCAAAAGTGTTATAGATAGGTATATACAATTGTATAGGTAGCTTATGTACCTAATATATAGGAACACGTAAACCCTTTTCACAAACTCACAAGGACGACAACCGTAAACAGAATGAATTCGTAATGAACGTCAGGCATGTCATGTTATGGCATTCAAAAACCAAAATCAACCAACCAAAGATCAACACTTTCAATGCATCACAAACAAAATCAGGTCCTCTCCCTTACCTTAACAAAGTTCTAAATTCAACCCAAGTGTTCCACTTAGACACGAGCACTACACACCCGAAACTATACAGACTACCAACTTCTAGAACTACCCAATGTCCCAGTGCCAGTCCCAATACCAATCTCAGTAGTTCCAGTCCGAGTTTAAGTTTGAGTTTGAGTTTGAGTTCGAGTTTGAGTTTCGCAACCCATTGAATTAGTTTTTGATGGATACAATGAAATTGCAGGATCATTCGGGCATTAATATCTTTGGGAATATGGGATTTCATTTGACATTTTGTTAGATGATTTGGTTTTCCATTCACTATCAAGGACCTAAGAATCCCTCTCCATACCGCGCCATTCCCTTTCTTTCTCGCTCTATTTCTCTGTCTGAGTTTGATGGTCTTTGAAATATAATGTATATGGTGGGTGGCTGGAAGGAAGAACGCCTTTCCAAAATGGATGTCAGCCAAACCAATAAACATATACATTCATATATAAAAAAGATATATAAGTCTGAAAACTTAATTTGATATGGTTGTGTTGTAAGCCAAAAGAGATGGTGTCTGCTTCCTTTTTTGGGGACAGAAAACACCAAAGGAACAACGAAAAAAAGGTGATACAAGATACAAGGATGTGAACAAGCCCCAACAGCCAACATATACATAGAGACAGGATGATGCTGAAAGCATTGCACAAGACAAGCCACTGGCAATTTTCCCCTCAAAATTGAATCAGGACTTTGGATATCCTTGACTGGTGCTCGTGCTTGTGCTAACAGCAGCCAGATGTACACAATTTGCAAATACTTAAATGTTAAGTTTAATATGTGTCCCATAGGAGCCTGCTGCAATATGACCAACTTCACTAGCCGACAAGACACAGAAGTTTTCAGGGTAGCAAAAACAGAAGCTATGTATACCAGTGCTGTCAAGATTACTTTTTTTTTTACTTTACATGTTTACATAGATACCTGTTTGACTCAATTATTATTTGAGCTTTAAAACTTCAAAACACCATTTTGTACTTTTTTCCCGGTTTTTAACGTTTTTTTTCGCAAAAAATAGCGAATGGGAATATCTTGACATATTTTTAAAATCTCAATCAAACTAACAGATCCGCAGAATGTCATTGTTGCAAAATAAATTATGTATTATAAGAAAAACATTCCGCAAATTGTTTCTGGATTTCGAAAAAAAACAGAAAATATTGATTTTTTTTGTATTCAAAATTTTTTGTTAAATTTTCTTAACAATTTTACAAAATCAAATTTTTCTCAAAAACTGCCCCATAAATTTTCTGAGAAAAATTCAATAAACTTTTTTCAGTAAAGGCTTCTTTGGATAGGAAACCATTTTTCTAAAAAATGTTTATCAATGTCACCTCCCTACGAACCATTTTGTTATATTTTCTTCAAAACGGTAACTTTGATTTCAAAAATTGTTTTATTTGTACAGAAGCTTCTTAATAATATAATTTTTTTTTTACCAAAATCTTCAAAAAGATATTTATTGGATCTTAAAAAAATGTTCGAATGTTTTCTTTTGAAAATCAAATACTTTGAAATATGGTCGATTTTTTAAAACCAGGAAAACAAGTTTTTTAAAACTATTCAAAGTATTTTAAGAAATTTTTTTACGTATATGAAAAAATAACGAAAATACAAGTGTTAAGAAAACTTAAGAAACATACTCGTATTTTCTTTTTTAAAACGGCTCCGACGATTTAAAAAAAAAAATATAAAAAATTACAATAGTACCTTTCATTGAATTGAATTGATTTGAATTGAATTGAATTGAATTGAATTGAATTGAACTGAATTTAACTGAATTGAATTGAGTTGAATTGAATTGAATTGAACTGTATTGTTTTGTTTTATTTTGTTTTGTATTGTATTGTATTGTTTTGGAATTGAAAATAAAATTGAAATTGAAAATGAAATTGAAATATGTATTTAAAAACCTGGGAACAAAAAGAAAACTTATTTTTTTAATAAAATACAAACTATCTTAAGACTTAAAACTGGCCAATGATTCAAATGGCCCCGTTCTGATCCTAGCTAGCACAAGACGACAAATAAAATTGCTCTTAAGCACATACAAATATGTAGGTTCTTTTGTATTTGGCGAAAAATCCAAATTATTGAAACTGAATTTTTTCTTATTCTTTAAGAATATTTTCGTGTTTTTGGACATACACTTCTGTACATACAAAAATAAAATTTTTAAAAAATTGTCGACCCGTTTTTGAGATATAAAATTTCAAAAAAAGAATTTTTTAAAAAAATTGTATAATCTTATTTAAAATGTATGTATGTATACAAAACAAATTAATCAAATCAAACGAGACAGTTCAATTCAGTTCAGTTTAATTTAAATTTAAATTTAAATTTTAATTTTAATTTTAATTTTAATTTTAATTTTAATTTTAATTTTAATTTTAATTTTAATTTTAATTTTAATTTTAATTTTAATTTTAATTTTAATTTTAATTTTAATTTTAATTTTAATTTTAATTTTAATTTTAATTTTAATTTTAATTTTAATTTTAATTTTAATTTTAATTTTAATTTTAATTTTAATTTTAATTTTAATTTTAATTTTAATTTTAATTTTAATTTTAATTTTAATTTTAATTTTAATTTTAATTTTAATTTTAATTTTAATTTTAATTTTAATTTTAATTTTAATTTTAATTTTAATTTTAATTTTAATTTTAATTTTAATTTTAATTTTAATTTTAATTTTAATTTTAATTTTAATTTTAATTTTAATTTTAATTTTAATTTTAATTTTAATTTTAATTTTAATTTTAATTTTAATTTTAATTTTAATTTTAATTTTAATTTTAATTTTAATTTTAATTTTAATTTTAATTTTAATTTTAATTTTAATTTTAATTTTAATTTTAATTTTAATTTTAATTTTAATTTTAATTTTAATTTTAATTTTAATTTTAATTTTTTTTGCCCCGTGGATTTATGACATTGCCACAGTATTTAAATGTGACGGAGTCGTTTGCTAAAACCTTGAGACTTCTTTTAAAGCCAGACAATTTTCCATAGAAATAAAAAAATAGTCTTTGTATGTAGTTTTGAAATTCTGGATGACAGCACTGACCTTAGATATGAGTATTAAATTTCCTATGGTTATGACTTTGTTCATATGTTTATGTGTTCGTATATGTATATGAAAAAGTGAAGTGCTCTAGGTATTTCCTTGTATCCATCAGGATGTTAGGTTCGTGTGTTGATTAGACTGAAAATCATGGACACCTGCAATAGATGGAGTGATGACCTAACATGTGACGACAATAACAACTACTATATACCTATGTATGTGGTCCTTTAAAAATGTATAGGCATCATATTCTTGAACCTCTTCAAACTAAACAACAGTTCTTTGATTCACATGTATTGTATAGTGTACGAGTATATTAATGTATAACTTTGTAGGAAAATCAAAATGGATACAACTCCCCCTTTACTAGATAGAGATCCATAACCCAGGAGGTCCACATACAGGATTATTAAGTTAATTACTACAAGAGATGTCAGAGGTCAAAGGCTCATGTTCAAAATTAAATGTTTCATATTAATCAAGGATGCATGTGCAAGAAGAGTCTTGTGTTTGTGTATATACCTTTGAATGGAGAACCATATAAGGACTACATAAACATACACATATGAATATGACAAGCACAGAAGGTCTAAGTCCATACAGGGAATTCTGTGAATTGTCTTGTTACAAAAGGGTATATCACACAAAAGACCAATTTGATGTCCTTGATGCTTAGGACAATGACGTCTGTGTGGCAAATTGATTTAAATCTTATACGTGTATCATAAGGATATCTTAATGAATGAATAAATGAATGATTTGTTGTAACCCTTGGGCTCGATGCTGATGTAAGCTGACTAACAGTTAGGAAATGATGTAAGCTTTGTTGAAGTTTCTTGAAGAAAATCCTTAAGGCTATTCAGTGGAACATCCAGAGTTAAACACCACTTCAAAGTTATTGTAATATTCTTCAGCGGGAGATAGGACTATTTTGGTTTTGCGAAATGGTATTCTCGCTTATAGAATTTACTGTGTGAGAAAATAATAATTAGCAATACAATTTGCTTATTCCGATGGAAATTAATGACTTTATGACAAAAGGCAAAAAGGTTGCAGAGGAGAACTATATTTAGAAGGCCTGTTCATAAATATTCATTAAAAGTTGTGAGGGGATAAATAAATCAGCCAAAAGTTGAGGAGTTTAATTAGGTATCTTTACTGCTGACTTTCAAAAGTATAACTGCGTTATTTTTAGGGGTATACAGATTGAATACAGTTACTGACTGATTTAATAAACCGTTAAGGCTTTTAACATTACCTAAGGGTGGGAAAAGATTTAAAATTTATTTTTTTTTTTTTCATAATTTACCGTGCCGACAGTTTCATCATTGATATTGCGATTTAAAAGCATCCTTGCTGCCGCACTACCGACATACAATTCAACAAACTTAATTTCTCCGAAGACAGAATAAAGAACATTACTTAATTCTACGAGTACTTTTTGTCTTATCTCAAACAAAAATTGGAAAAATCTTTTTGTGAAAATACTAAAGTAAAATTCTGAAAATTAAATTAACTTCCAGCCATATCGTTCAGCAAATATAACGAATTAATTTAACATTTTATATTTACACATCTGTGGCCGAAAGTCTTTTTGATTTGAGTTAGAATAACATGGCACACATTATTTAACCAAGCAAACCAAAAAAACCAAACACATCCCTGTGTACATTTTAGATTACTAAATAACGAAAAAAAAAAAAAAAAACTCAAAGGCAATCTCCTTTTGCGGGATAGAGCCGAAACCAACGAAGCACATTTAAAGTGCGCTGATGTAAAAAAGATTCAACTGCCGGATATCCTTTAATGGCAATTATGAATCCATTAGGATCATTATGTTATCCTTAAAACGGAATGCCGCATTTTGTGTTTGCGTAGAACAAAGCTTTGTTATAACGGGTGATTTTTTAGCTGGTTTGGTTTTGGCAACACTGGTTTTGACAGCTGACGTGTGTTTAGTACCTTGTGTCACTGTCAAACAGCTTCAGTTTGGTTTGCAATTTAACCATGGATCGTCTTACAAATGAACAACGCTTGCAAATTATTGAATTTTACTATCAAAATTCGTGCTCGGTTCGAAATGTTCATCGCGCGCTGCTTCCATTTTATGGTCGGCATTCTCGACCTTCTGAGCAGTCTATTCGGAAGATTGTGACCAAATTTCGCACCAAATTTACTTTGTTGGACATTAAACCACCAACACGTTTACGTACCGTTCGTAGTGAAGAAAATATTGCGGCCGTATCAGCTAGTGTGACAGAAGACCGCGAAATGTCGATTCGGCGCCGTTCCCAGCAGTTAGGCCTTTGTTACAGCACTACGTGGAAAATTTTGCGGAAGGATTTGGGCGTAAAGCCTTTCAAGATACAGCTGGTGCAAGAACTAAAGCCAGCCGACCTACCACAACGCCGAATTTTTGGTGAATGGGCTCTTGGAAAGCTGGCCGAGGATTCGCTTTTTTATCGAAAAATTGTGTTCAGCGATGAGGCTCATTTTTGGTTGAATGGGTACGTAAATAAGCATAATTGCCGCATTTGGAGTGAAGATCAGCCAGAAGCATTGCAACAGCTACCAATGCATCCCGAAAAAGCCACTGTTTGGTGCGGTTTATGGGCCGGCGGCATTATTGGGCCATATTTCTGCAAAGATGATGCGAATCGCAGCGTTACTGTCAATGGTGAACGCTACCGAGCGATGATAACAAACTTTTTTTTGCCCGAAATGGAAGTTCTTGACTTGCATGATATGTGGTTTCAACAAGACGGTGCCACATGCCACACAGCACGCGAAACAATGGCGCAATTGCGAGGCGAGTTTGGTGAACAGTTAATTTCACGTTTCGGGCCGGTCAATTGGCCGCCTAGATCGTGCGATTTGACACCATTAGATTATTTTTTGTGGGGGTATGTCAAGGCTTATGTCTATAGGGACAAGCCCGCTTCGATTGACGCACTGGAAGCCAACATCCATGCATTCATTCGTGAGATAGCGGCCGATATGTGTGAAAGAGTATGCCAAAATTGGACTCAGCGGATGGGCTACCTGAGACGCAGCCGCGGTCAACATTTGCATGAAATTATCTTTACCCATTAAATTGCAAGGTTCAAACTATCGATTCAAATAAATATTTCATTAATTTTTTCGAATTTTGTGTGTTTTTTTTTTTTTTTAAAGTTCTGAACCTCTTAAGAAATCACCCGTTACATAGGTACCTACATACTTTACTCGTATACACATTCTCGACGGCATTATTTTTTATTTTCTCACTCAACCGAAGGATATTTGCGATTGCGATTACTTCTTTGCTAATTTTTATTCTTATTTTGGTTAAATTCTAAAGTTAAGCCGTTGCTGAATCAAAGATGTCGTTTTAGTGAACCTCAAGTTGTAAACCGAGTTTGTATAGTTGTTATTTTTATCTAATGATCATGTTGTTAGGTTGCTCTATTTTAAAAATAAAAATTGCTGCTATTCTGAAACGAAATATATTTTTAATGTAGCGGATGCAAATTTCTGAGGATATTATTTTTTTTTTGTTTTTTTTTTTTTAATATTTAAATGTTACTCCTTTCGAATCACAATCACTATACACCAGTTGGGATTTCCTACACGTTATCCTACATCGCCATGCTTCCTTAAGGAGAATCCAAGATCCATAGTGTAATCTCAAACGTTTTGAGATAAGACGACGACGACGACGTACTCGTAGTTGGGATCGGGGTAAATTTTGTTGGTTCTTTTATGGTAGTTATGCCAGTTAATATCCTTTTCATGACAATTTTAGTAGATATATGTATAGCAATGTAAAGTAAGTACTGTTAGACTAGACTAGCAGCAGGGATATTGCATTGTTGCGAAGTCTGCGATGCTATTGCTATATCCGAGAACATTAACTTTGAGACGGTTTTGTGGAAATGTAGTAAAATTTTGATGAAATTGTATATTTATTTTGTTGTTGTTGTTGAGAAAGTTGAAAATCATATGCCAATGGAAATAACCACCGCATGCAGATTCGAAATTTTATACCAAAATGTGAAAATGGAATAACACATTTATACTATTCGTGGCAAAGAGGAATGAATACTTTGGTGAAGTTGTTGCATAAATCGGTGAATATTAAGAGTTTTGCAAGAACTTACTGGCTTACATAGATGATGGGGTATATGTAGATTTAGGGATAGGATATCAGTAGTTGATGTTTTATTTATAGTTTTGGGAAAGAAATGTTTTCTGTTGTAGGTACATATATGTTTGTGTGCAATACATTTTGGGGAATATGTACTTCTATGAATTTTACTTTGTTATACAGAGTAGATTTTATTTTCATCACGAACGAAATTTCTTTGGATTTATAGAGCTGGGTCCATCAAAAATTTAATGATATAGGATTTTGATACTAATTTGGTATTGCAAACTGTATGCTGATCACTATGTTCCCTTCTTTGTCATACTTGTGGAGGACCCAGTTGGACGTTAAGCTTCATCCATCACAGAATGGAAATTAAAAACTTTAGAGCTACTTATGAGCTTATAAAGTGTCGCAATCTAAAATTTGCTTGCATCTTCAAAATTAAGCCAAAAATGCTTAATTTTGAAGACTTTCTTTATACCTCTAAGAATTACAAAAAAAAAATACGGATAAGATGAAAAGCTAGCTAATTTAATAAAATTCAAAATTTTATCCTTCTACCCCTACCCGTTTAGATTCTATGCGGAAAAAATCTTATTTTGATGACGTCACTTCAATCAAACTGCGTCCAACTCAACGAAAAATCAAAAACCTTATGATGCTACTTATGACCTTATTTGGTGCTGAATTTTCAAATTTAGAGCTTGGACAGTTTCACCTCGAAAATGAATATCAAAAAATTTGTGTAGACTTTGTATATATACGACTTTAAGAAATTTAAAAATACCGATAGGATATAAATAAGGTTATTTGTAAATATATAATTTAATACCCTTCTCCCCCTATCGGTTTAGTTTTTAAAGGGGAAGAGACAGAATTTTTGCCGAAGTCAATTCTTACAACGCCAAATCCAAACCCAGTGATGCAGAAACTAAGCACTGCTTATGAGCTTATTTAGTACGACAATGTTAACTTGTCAACTCTATGGTTTCATCTTGAAAATGATTGCCAAAACAGCAAAATTGTGTAGACTTTCTTTATACGACATGTAAAAAATAAAAACTAAATTCGATATGAAGTAAACTGAGCTAATTTGAAAAAATATTTGGCATTTGTCTTTCTATCCCTGCCAGCTTGGTTTTTACATGGCGAACAAAAATAATTTTGGTGAAGTCACTTTCATCAAGCTACGTTCCACAACATCATTAAGAAATCTAGAGAGCTAGTTTATTGCTATACTCTTATATTTCACCCTGAAAATGATTACTTAAAATGCAAAACTGTAGACTTTTTATATACGACCTTTAAAAAATAAAATAAATTACGAATAAGATGAGAACAATATATGTAAATTAAAAAAATATATAAAGTTTTTTCCTTCTACCCGTACTTGTTTGATTTTTACAAGGAAAAAATATTGATGACGTCACTTCCGTCAAGCCGAACCCCCTGCAACGGAAAACCTAAAACCTATTGTTGGAACTCAGCGATATTTATGAGCTAATTTATTACTAGAATTAAATTTTTTTATTTGAAAATAAATTTGTGGGCAAAACTCTGTAGACTTTCTTAATTATGACCTTTAAGAAATTAAAAATTTGAGCTAGGTCAATGGAAAAAATATATTTGTTTTGTTCTTCTTCCCTAACGGATTCAGTTCTACAAAAATCGATGTTGATGACGTCACTTTGGGTAAGTAACTTTTGCGTAAATCACGACAGCTTAAAATCAAAAAACCTTATGATGCGGAAATCCTGCACTACTTATAAGCTTATTTAGTGTCGTATTTTTAAATTTTGGACTCTACTGTTTTCTTTAGAAAATAACTTCAAAATATGTAAAAAATTATAGACTTTCTATAAACGACTTTCAAAAATAAAAAAGAATACGGATAAGATATAAAACTTTTGCTAATTTGAGAAAAATATAAAGCAGTGACCTTCTTACTTCACCTATTCCAGCTTTTACAGAAAAAAAAAAACAAATTTCGATGACGTCACTTTCGTCAAGTTGCGTCAACTACAATGGAAAAAAAAATCTAATGATTCAGATATAGAGTGCTAACTTCTAATGGGATGGATAAATTTAGTACTGCAATCTTTAATTTTGGGCTCTACAGTTTCACCTTGAAAAAAAACTGTAAGAAATGCAAAACTGTGTAGACTTTCTGTTTATGAACTTTTAAAATAAAATTTGATATGGATAAGATTTAAAACTAGATAATTTTAACAAATTTTTTAAGTTTTGTCTTTCTACCCCCACTTGTTAAGTTTTTATAAATAAAATTTAGGTGACGTCACTTCGGTCAAGCTGCATGTGTTTATTAAGTAATGCAATCCCTACAGCCAAACATTAAAAATGAGTGCCAAAAATAGAAAATTTTGTAGACTTTCTATATACAGCCTCTAAAAAAATAAAAAAAAGCAATTAAGATGTAAAGCTAGTAGGCCAAGAGCTTCCCGAGTACCTGTTTTTTTCTGAACTGATTTTCTTGATGGAATATGTTGAGAGGTGTCCGCCATATATTAATACAAGTTGGAGGGACGGAGGATGCGAGAGTCAGCAACCATCTATGAAAACGCGTTTTATCAATCGTTTAAACAAATTAAGTAAGCTAATATTCCATTGATTTAGTTGATCTTTTAAATTGAGTTGGTTTTGTGAAAAGCTTTGGAGAAATAGAAATTTATAGTCATTTTTGAAGTTTGGGATATACGTACTGTCAAATACAGAGATTTTCTCTTTAGTCGTTCGTCGTATGTGTCTCATCATCTTAAGCCGGCCATTCACCTTGAAACTGTCGTAAGAATCGTAGAGATTTTCTATGGAAAATTAACAAGTTCTATTGTGAATTGAACATGTTTGTACTGAAGTCCGTTGAAAATCTCTACGAACCTTGCGACCGTCCCTACGACTGTCTCGACGTGAATGCCCAGCTTTAAGGGTAGTCAAAACCCCTATAGTGCGTGCAAATTATAAAAAAAATTTAATTGTTTTCAAAAATTTAAATTCAAAATAAATGTCTCAAAAACTTTTACCAAAAACAACTTTATTAAAAAATAAAATAAAATCAAATAATGGAATTTTAGATTTCAAAAAAGTTTATGAGATATTTGAAAAAAAAAAATCAGAAACCTATCGCTGCTTTTGAGCTTATTGACCTTGATTTTGAGTCTTGAATGTACAAATCCATGTAGACTTCTCATGATTGATTTAAAAAAAAATATAAAAAGTCTGATTTGACGTAGAATTAGGTAATTTAGAAAAAAATAATAAAACTGATATTGATGATATCGCTTTCGTCATTGCGAAAAGGAGGTATTTTAAAATAAAGAGTTACACATCTATTCTCCAACAATTAGGATATTAATTTATCCAAAATGGCTTCATCACCTTGACATAGCTGTTAGAGCCAAATTTTATTATAAAGTTCTTTTACAAATGCCCCAAAAAGTTTTCCTCATGTCTATGTGCTTAATTTAGAAATTTTTTTTCAAACTGTAACTTGTAAGACTTCATACTGTTTTTTATATATTCTGATTGATTTTAATCCAACAATTTTCTGTCTGCATTTGTGATATGTCCTTAAAAAATTGTCAAAAAGTACACAGAGTATCAAGTTTAATCCAATGACTATTTTCGTACACATCAACGAACGCTTTAATTCATATATTTTGACTAAAAAAAAAAACCATAGGGAGAAATATTTAGAAGGAGCAGAATGAACATCTTCAATTCTATAAAATATATCTAGAAAGTGTATCTGAGAGCATTTTATTCCAGTGTAAATATTTAAACAACTAATAGTAGAGCAATTCTACTCTTTACAGTGCCCAAAATCTTTACACAACACAAGTCCATAAGCATCACTATTATAGAACCTATAAACACCGGACGTTGAAGGAGCAGAAAGGATCTTTATTTATTTATCTCTATATACATACATATATTCCTCAGTAGGTATGTACAAATATTCATCGGCTTACACAGATGCTTTTTTAGTTAGAAAAAAAAAATAAACATGAAATTCATATTTGATATAACAACGATCCCGAAATGTATGTTTTATTATCAATTCCATTAAAAACGACAACACCATAGTAGACTGGGACTGTCTGTTGGTGGGTCCTTTTTTTTTTGTATACTCTCAATTCGTATAAATATTTTGTTATTTATTGGGAAATCGACGGCACATTTCACTTAAAACGACACTTTACACCTCTTCGTTCAGATTATAAAAATGAAAAAAAAGAATCCATCTGAATGTTGAGAAAAAAAAAAAAAAAATTGATCCAATAGTAAACACTTTTACAAGATCCTTGAAATGTATTCTCATATAAATGTTATTTACTTAATTTTTCATGTCCCTGACGGAGCTATAATAAAATCCAGAAGTAAAAAAAAAACATAAAAAAAAACCTTTAAGTAGTGTGAAGTGAAAGAACCAACCAAAAGAAAAAAAAAAAAAAAATATAGAAACATAAATAAAAATTGGGAGGCAAATCAGAAGAGTGTCATTTGCAAAATATTCTTTACGCTTAATGTGTTTATTTAGGGATTTTTTTTCTTTTTCATTCTAATTTTGTTCCTGGAATTCAGATAAATTGCGAAAAGAGAAGAAATGGAAGCATACAAAATTGGAAAAGTAGATAGAAATCTGTACAATGGGTGGGAAACTGGGAAGTGCTTCAAAATTTCAAAATGAATCAACATCTTTGTCAGAAATTGCTATGCAAATTTTTCCAGAGACAAGTGCAAATACGATTTATTTCTATTTTTTTGTTAACTGATATAATGACTAACAGTAGGGTTGGAAAGATTATCAACAGATTTTTGAAAATACCTACACACAATAAGAAATAATTGATTATACGAGTCCGTGACTTTTTGAATTTCTGACCTTTTTACTGAAACAGCAACACTGCTCCTGTCAACAGGCATCTGTCAGTTGACTCCTGTCAAAATTTAAACTTGCTGCGTCAGTTAGTTTGACAGCTATTTTTATCAGACTACTCACTAATTTGAGGACAAAATGGAAAAAAGTGAATTTCGTGTGCTTATTAAGCATTATTTCTTGCGAAAAAAAACCATTACCGAGACCAAGTCTAGGCTTGATAAAGCTTATGGGGAAACTGCACCATCGATTTCAATGGTAAAAAAGTAGTTTACTGAATTTCGTTGCGGCCGTACAAGCACTGAAGATGCCGAACGTCTTGGACGCCCAGTTGAGGTCTCTACACCCGAAACAATCGAAAAAATTCACGATATGGTGTTGGCCGGCCGAAGATTGAAAGTGCGAGAGATTGTGGAAGCCGTAGGGATCTCGCATAGCTCAGTGGTTTCAATTTTGAATGATCACTTGGGCATGAGAAAGCTTTCCGCAAGATGGGTGCCGCGTTAGCTCACAGTCGACCACAAACGCAATCGTGTAACAACTTCACAGGAAGGTTTGGCGTTGCTTAATCGCAATATGGAGGAGTTTTTGCGCCGTTTTGTAACCGTGGACGAAACATGGATCCATCACAACACATCAAAGACCAAACAACAGTCAAAACAGTGGGTTTCTAAGGGTGAATCGGGTCCAAAGAAGGCCAAGGTGGGTTTGTCAGCCAATAAAGTTATGGCGACTGTTTTTTGGGATGCACGCGGGATAATCCACATTGACTACCTTCAAAAGGGAAGAACAATCAATGGGGAATATTATGTCAACTTATTGGACCGATTCAATGACGATTTGAAAAAAAACCGACCTCATTTGGCCAAGAAAAAAGTTCTTTTCCACCAAGACAATGCAAGGGTGCACACATGTGCAGTTGCCATGGCAAAAATCCATGAATTGGGCTATGAATTGCTCCCTCATCCACCCTATTCTCCAGATTTGGCTCCGAGCGACTACTTCTTGCTCCCAAACCTGAAGAAATGGCTTGGTGGAAAAAGATTTGACTCCAATGATGAAGTCATCTCGCAAACAAAGGCCTATTTTGAGGACCTCGACAAATCATTTTTTTTGGAAGGTTATAAAAAAAATTGGAGAAGCGTTGGACAAAGTGTATAGAGCTCAACTACGTTGAAAAATAAAATTATTTTTTTATCAAAAAATCTGTGTTTTATTCCAAAAGTCACGGACTTATTGACCCGCCCGTATAATGTAGCAGTGTTTTACAATACAGGAATTGTAAAAATTTATATGCAAAAGAAATGCATGTTGCATCAAAAATAAAATGTTAATGCAAACTTAAAAATTTTTTGCATTAAAAAAAATGTTAAATCAAACTAGAAAATTTGGATCATTAGAAAACAATTGAGTGTGATATAAAATTTCTTCCACCGAAAACAATTAAGTGCACAAACCACACGCACATTATAAAGGCATTTCCAGAGATCAAACGGCACGATAGTCCCCAGCATAGGTCACGGCACTACACCGTATCTATACAGGTCTTTCAATACAGGAACAAACTTAGGTGATTTTCAATCCCCCTCTAACTTCAGTACCAATAATATCAGAAACTTCAAATTTTTATTTGTTGAGCTGATTAAATCACTTGGCGAATCGCCAAATTTAAACTTTTTTAACGATTAGTAATTCCAAATATAGGAACAAAAAAAAAAAAACGGAAAAACTGTAACTGACTGACTGACTGACTCCCTCACTCACTCACTGCACTGACTGATCATAAAAATTATGGAGCACTTTCCGACACCGTAGAAACTTGAAATTCAGAAGGCATGGCTCCAACCGCTTTTCAACTATATAATGCACCTCCGATTGTTGTAGAACGAAGAAAATTGGAAGAACGGTATGACTTGAAGAGCATACACAGAGAAAAATTTATAAAATGCACGACTGGGTCGCACGTACTTGCTCTTATATTCAAGACGCTGAGCAGCGTTGTCACCAAGAAAAAAGGAATGAGGGCCTTTTCTAAATTTTTGAGACCACTTGACAAAAGCTGGGGCCACATATTTTAAATACAAATCCTTCCTCAAAAAAATTAAATTATTATTTCATTAATGCATAAAATCTCTTTCAAAATCTAAGAAAAACTTTTGGTGTACAAATCTTAAGTATTTACTTATTTCCTTATAAAACCAAATTCAAGAAAGCGAGTTTTCAAAAAAAAAAATATTTTTTCTTTAAATAAAAAATTTTTTTTTTAATTCTGATATGCAATATTTTTAAATATTATTGGAAATTTATATATAAATATATTAATCTTAATCTGTTAAGCCACTTATGAGAACTTTCAAAATTAAAAAAAAGTTCTATTAGTGGTTCTGTTAATAGTTGCTATTGGTAAATTTTTATAACTTTTGGTAGTATATCTTACTTATTTTAGCATACAGAAAAAAAAAAAATAGAATCGTTGGAGCTGTTTTGATGAAAAACAAAATATTTTCCTAACCTGTTTTTTTTTTTTTAATTTGTGTAAGGTACCGTTATTTTTCCATAAAAGAAATGATTTTCTTTAAAATACTTTAAATTATGAAAAAAAAGCCTAAAGTACCGAGTTATATAAAAATCAACCATTTAGTTTTCAAAATATTCGATTTTCAGAAAAAAATATTTGAACATTTTTTCAAAACCCCGCATTTTTTTTGTTTAAAATTCTGGTAAGAAAAACTATATGCTTAGAAGCTTGAGTATAAAAAAATTATTGAAATCGGAATTACCGGTTTGAAGAAAATCGAAAAAAAAAATGGTTCCTTGTTAGATATCATTTATTACCATTTCTTGAAAAGTCGTTCCCCATCCCCATATATAAAAGTATCCTTTACCAGATGAAATTTTTTGAAATTAAGTAAAGAAAAAGGCAAAGATTTTCGACCTTCTGTGACACTGTTGGCATGTCTCCAGCCACTGTTATTAGTTCATAATTTAGCTTGTATTTTCACGTTTTTGATAAACTGAACATAAAATTCCTGTTTTTCAGAGACTTAACTTCGAGATTTTTGAGGATAATGTCTTTGGTGATTTTTGTATGTTCAAGATTTTTGTGCGTTCGATATTTTTGAATTCTAGATTTGAATTTTTTATTTCGAGATTTTTTGCAAAAATTCTTGTCATTCGAAATAACGTCATGATCTGATCCCTTGTGAGACACAATTTACCCAAGCTATGACCAAGAAACCTGTGAGTAAAAATTCAGCCAAAAAAAGTCATGAGATCTTAAATATGTGCCAAGTTTTAAGTTCATGAAGCTTAATATCAAATATCTTAAGTAGCGTAATATCGACACAACTCCAAGTTGTGACAGAAATTTGGTATTTAATGAATACTGATTCAAATTTTGTGGATTTACTTGGCACTTTTTCTCTTAATTACTTTCTAAATCATAAGATTTAAATTGAATGAAAACTTCATCAAATATGGTTGTATGGAGACCATTTTATAGGAATAATGAATAATTTTGTCATGCCAATCGTAAATATTTACTAATGTGCATTAGGGTTGTCCTAATATTGTTTTTTTTTTTTTTTGAAATTCTGATAGGCATCAAATGAAAAAAAAAAAATTCTTAATTTTTTCAGATTTGTATTTCACGCCCCTCCAAATATAAAAAAAATTATAAAAAAAAATTGGGACACGTACAATGCCACACCTTAGCTTTTTTTAAGGCCACGTTTCCACTCTATAATATGCTTCCTAAATAAAGATTTTTATTTCAGATAGTTTTTGAAACAATAATTTTCAAATAAAAAAAATTAAAAAACATAAAATTATAATTTTTTAAGATAAAAATTATTTTTTCAAAAATTATTTAAAATAAAAACTATATTTAGGAAGTATGTTATAGAGTAAAATTGTGGCTTTAAAAAAAGCTAAGGCGTGGCATTGTAAAAGTTCCCATTTTTTTTTTAAATAATTTTTTTCTTTTGTTGGCCAAATTTCTAGAAAATTTCTTCTCCCACCTGAACGGGGGAAAATAGACCACCCCTCCCATACAATTTTTTTCTCGTCTGAATCTAATTTATACATTCTAATTTATTTTGGCGTTTTATAAGAATAATCTTTTACTCATAATTAGTACCTTAAAGTGAAATTAGGGAGACCAGGGGGTGAAATAAAAATCTGAAAAATGGGCGATTAATTAAATAAGAACCACCCACTTCCACGTCCATTTTTTTTCGCTTTATTTCTGTGAATCCAATCATTTAGATGACATTTTCATTTCTTTTGATTTGTTTTTCTGAAACCAATCATTTGGATGACTTTAAGAAATCCACCAACTGCCTCTCATATTTTTTCTTAAATCTTGGTTTTCTCCAATTATATTGTAACAGCAATGTTTTCCTGCTATGATATTTTGACGCAGAATTAATTTTTTTGTGATTGAGACAAGACCGAAACCAGACGAGACCGATACCGATACCTATACCAGACTTTGTTATACGAGACCAGACGAAACTGAGTTATACGAGACCGATACCGATACCTATACCGAGACGATACTAAAATTTTTCGATTTTGATGATACCGAGACGATACTTACAAAAGTATAGTTTGGTTTGGTATCATGGCCAGCCCTACCTACACCCTAAACTAGTTTTCTGAACTTAAGGGTTTTTGTAACTCTCCAGAGGGAAATTGAAACAAAATTTTAATATCAAAAATAAGGGTACTTGCCATACCACCTTTATGTAAAAGCTTATTTATCTCAAAAACGACTCAGAAGATTTTAATAACACAAAAAAGCAGTTGATTACTCAGATATGGTGTAATTTTTGGTAATTTTTTTACCAAAAACTGTTATTAACGGTACCTGCCATTTTTTTTTGATTTTCTTACTAACAACTCAAATAATTTCAGTTAAAATTTTATGCAAAAGCTCCTTTAAAATGCCAATTCAAATCTAAAACTCTAATTTCTGTGCGAATGTAAAACTTGTGCTGTAGAACAACTGAGTTTAGCTTGGAGCCTTATCTCTGGAAAATTTAATTTTTGTTGAGTCTTTTTATACTAAAAACTAAAAACTTTTAAAGATTGGGGCCCCTTTCCCCAATCTTTAAAAGTTTTTAGTTTTAGTGAATTGTAACAACTGAAATGCAGGTAATGACTATTTGTTAAAAAAATTTCCTACTCATTGTTTGTTTTGATTCTTTTTGGAAATTTATTCAAGAGTACCTACGTAGACGTGCCTTCTTAATAACAATTTTATTAGAAATTCTAAATTAAAACAAAAAAACTAAATTTTAAAGAAAAAAAATCAAATGTTCCATATTATAATATAATAATAATATAACTTAATTTTTCAGGGGAAGCAATTTTCTTGTTTTTTTGAAAATTCAAAAAGAAGTTCCGATATGATCATAAATATTCAAATTTCTCTACTGCAAAAGTTGTTTCAGCTTGCACTCAAAAAGGGTTCATTCATCATCCATCACAACCCATTTTTCGCTCACCTCTTCTAACCTAACCATTCGAAATAGCAAAGCTAAATAACCCAGGAAATTTCCCAACGGAACGAAAACACTGACAGACAGTTTTATCACTATTTCACCAAGGCATGACTGCCTCCACCACGCTTTGCATCTACTGCGAACAGAGCTCCGCTAAAATGCTAAACAGTTTGCAAAACCTCACCAAAAGAAAAACACATGCACACTTAAATCCATAGTCGTCCAGTGCATAAAAATATCATTTTCCATCATCATCATCATCATAATAATTATCATCATCATAACCACCACCATCATCGTTGTCATCGCATAGTCGTCCTTCGTCCTTGTCGCCTCTAAATGTTTTACTCTTGGATTCAATCTAAATTCAGAGGGAAATCTCATTAAAACTGTCATAATTAAATGTCAACATATGCAAATAGAACAACCCAGGCCAGGGAAACGCAGAGTGCAAGAGCATTGCTCGTATACCTTCCTAAAAAAGTGAAAAATAAAACAACTCGGCTCCGGAACGAGAACTGGGACAGAGACACACGCAGGGCTGAGATTTAAATTTTCAATTTAAATACGGACCGGAGAGTGCTCTCTACTCGGGCCGGGCCTGCCTTAGACCGTCACCAGCGATAATTGTTGTATTTAGTTTTGAAGGATATACTAGCCCAGCTCCACTGTCATGCCATCTTACACCCTCCCACCTATTAGGAATGATCCGGGTAAGGATATATAAGACTAATTTTGTTGGCTTTATCTGAAACAGAGTTGTGCTGTCAGTTTGGACTCAATCTTGAATGGCATAGATAAGTTTCAGGGTTCAGATTTTCGAGGAACTTTCGGCTCTTGTGCGAAACATGGTCCTAAATTGCTTATTCAGGAAATTTAAATATTTTTGATATGGTCCAGTAGGTTGCTCCTATATACAACTCCATAATACCCAACTCTGCCAGCAAGTCCCCGTAGGGATGGCTGGTCAGTAATGTAAAGATATATAATCTCTCTTCCTCTCTCCACTATCGGTACCCAAAACCTTTCCATGTTGCGTAATTGGAAGCGTTCTGTGTATATGGACATATTTTGGGATTCCGTCCACCGCTATTATTCTGCGTATGACAGGACTCCCTGCAGGTAAAGATGGTTTATTTGTGAGTGTGTGTTGGTGTGTTTCGATGAAATAGAATCCGGAATAATGTTTATGGAAATTTCACTTGGGGTCATTCCAAGTGCGTGTGGTTGTAGTTCAAGAATATCCTTATACCCAAAATAGCTATACCTATACGCCCATCACTTGAAGCCATGATGGAAGGACTGCTGGGCGTAAATTCAAATTAACACTTGGTGTGATTCAATTTTGCAGTGCCAACAGTGTTGTGGCATGTCTCTAGAGGATCAATAGCTTGTATTGTGAAATTGTCGATAAGTTCCAGTGCTGCAGGAAATAATTGTAACACAGTGTGTTGTGCATCAATGAATAGATTGATATTATGTCGATGCTAAAAGGCATGCATACATATATCACAAGGGAAAGGGAACTTATTCTGTCAATGTTACCAAAGCGGTGCTCCTAACCATATCGGAAATAATATTCAATATCAAATTTAAATGGATTGAAATGGTTGTTCTGTTTGTAATTGGGAAGCCATTACAATATAGTGCAACTGATTTGTCCGCTATTCTTGTCTGCAGAATATAACTTGGAGTATAAAAAATTAAAGGGGACTTTAATGAACATTACATATCTGTATTTCAAAATCAGAAATGAACCTCCGGCATAACTTCTGAAACATAGATGCGAACTATGTTCAGAAACAACAGTTTCATTTCGGGGGCTCTGGACCTTGGACCCTCATATGTATATGGGAAATTTGCAAAAAGAAAGTTCCATCTAATTGGTAAGTAATTAGTCAGAAAAGGTCAACTAGTCCTAGAAATTGGTCAGCCCTAGATAAATTGTAATAAAGGCTTTAAAATTCTCAAGGTTTTTTTTTGTAAAATAACCCGAATGAGGTGCCTAAGCTCGTTCGTGACCTTGAAAAAATAAAATATACTATTGGATTGCACGTAAGCAAAATTTTTTGTATGCAAATCGTTAGTATTTACTTATGTGCAAACAAAAATATAATTTCAAAAATAATTGTCAACCCGTTTTTGAGATATCGAATCAAAAATCATTTTTGAGAAAAATAAGATTTTGTAAAATTGCAAAAAAAAAAGTTGTATGGCAGGTACCGTTATTTTTAGGTATAAACAAAAATGAAAAAAGTGTGGTCATAATCAGCAAAACCCACGTTTAAGGGAAGGAAACAGACAGACAGACAGACTGAATTTTGCCACCCACTTTCTTTGGTGTTCTCTACCATCGTAAAACTTACTATATATTTATATCTACCTATGTATTTTGCAAGTAAAAACGTTGAAGAATCGAAAAACATAATCTACAACTGACCATAATTACTGATATTAGCTGACCTCTTATAAAGATTTAGAAAGCCTCCACATGGTTTTTTTTTGGGGAAATAAATTTGTTTGAAATTAATTCATTGAGACATCTGTTTATTTATTAAAATTCACCTGCATGAGCCGAATCAATTATAGTTAAATTGTTTTCTACCTTGGGGTCAATTTTATTGCACTCATGTTGATACTTTTTATCACAGTCGGCGAAGAAGGACGTATTCACCAATATAATATAACCGGAGTAAGTTTTTTTTTGTTTTAAATCCTTAAATAAGTTTGTGAAAAACTATGTTAAAGTAAAGTTTACATTGTCAGAGGCAAAACGAGCCCGCAAAAAAATTAGAAGTTATGCATGCATTCGTAAAATATTTGAACTCGAGATTATAGAAAAGTCAAAAAAGTAGGTTCCACAATTCTGTCTGTCCATTTAGCAACAGTCTTAACGGCTGGATCGATTTTCTTCAAATTGGTATAAAGCAGTTTCTGAAAAAAAAACTAAAAATAATTGTACCTGTCAATTTTTATCAATTTTACACTACCTTATTTTACTCAAAAACAGCTAAACAACTTTTTTTGACAAAAATTCGTAATTTGACAAAAAAAATTCAATGAATTTCATTCAGTAAAGGCTACTTTTCGATGAAAAACCATTTTTCAAAAAGTTGGTTATTAATGGTACCTTCCAAGGAACAATTTTCTTATTTTCGATTTTCTTCAAAATGGTAGTTTTGATTTCAATAATTTGTTATACATAGGCTTCTAAACGATATAAATAGTTTTTCTTACCAACATTTTAAATTTTATTTTTATAAATAAAATATTCAAGAGTGATGTCTTGTAAGTAAGGTCGGCCTTCTCTAGCAGTGAGTCACCTCTTTATAAAAAACAGCATAAATAGTAAAAGACTGTTAGCTTTCGAAAAAAAAAAATAATAAATTTCTTAAAAGCCTTACTATTTTTCTATATGTGTGCCAAATTCTTGTTAAATGTGGCTGATGGTTTTCTGTTTAGAAATGAAGTTTGCTTCAAGCTTACAAAATTTTGAAGTGTGACAGTTTTTACAAAAAAAAAAAGAAGAAAAATAGTGGAAGTGCCTTTTGTATAGGTCTTCAACAACTAAAATACTAAAGAGAGGTCTGTTATGTTATTGTTTTTGTGTTATTTAAAGTCAATTTAAATTGTTTTTATGCAAAAAATATGAATTTTCTCAATAAATAATTATTTTGAAAGGGGCTGGCCCTGGCCTTAGCAGACAAATTTCGTTCAATTCTATTAAGCTCGGCTACCTCCACCTGACCACTCAAGAGTACTTCTTTGAATTTTTTTTAATAAGCTGAGTATGAACATTTTATTATGCCTATTTTCAGTTGGAGCGGTTTTTTTTTTAAATTATTTTTTTATAACGGGTGATTTTGTAGCTGGTTTGGTTTTGGCAACACTGGTTTTGACAGCTGACGTGTGCTTAGTACCTTGTGTCACTGTCAAACAGCTTCAGTTTGGTTTGCAATTTAACCATGGATCGTCTTACAAATGAACAACGCTTGCAAATTATTGAATTTTACTATCAAAATTCGTGCTCGGTTCGAAATGTTCATCGCGCGCTGCTTCCATTTTATGGTCGGCATTCTCGACCTTCTGGGCAGTCTATTCGGAAGATTGTGACCAAATTTCGCACCAAATTTACTTTGTTGGACATTAAACCACCAACACGTTTACGTACTGTGCGTAGTGAAGAAAATATTGCGGCCGTATCAGCTAGTGTGACAGAAGACCGCGAAATGTCGATTCGGCGCCGTTCCCAGCAGTTAGGCCTTTGTTACAGCACTACGTGGAAAATTTTGCGGAAGGATTTGGGCGTAAAGCCTTTTAAGATACAGCTGGTGCAAGAACTAAAGCCAGCCGACCTACCACAACGCCGAATTTTTGGTGAATGGGCTCTTGGAAAGCTGGCCGAGGATCCGCTTTTTTATCGAAAAATTGTGTTCAGCGATGAGGCTCATTTTTGGTTGAATGGGTACGTAAATAAGCATAATTGCCGCATTTGGAGTGAAGATCAGCCAGAAGCATTGCAACAGCCACCAATGCATCCCGAAAAAGCCACTGTTTGGTGCGGTTTATGGGCCGGCGGCATTATTGGGCCATATTTCTTCAAAGATGATGCGAATCGCAGCGTTACTGTCAATGGTGAACGCTACCGAGCGATGATAACAAACTTTTTTTTGCCCGAAATGGAAGTTCTTGACTTGCATGATATGTGGTTTCAACAAGACGGTGCCACATGCCACACAGCACGCGAAACAATGTCGCAATTGCGAGGCGAGTTTAGTGAACAGTTAATTTCACGTTTCGGGCCGGTCAATTGGCCGCCTAGATCGTGCGATGTGACACCATTAGATTATTTTTTGTGGGGGTATGTCAAGGTTAATGTCTATAAGGACAAGCCCGCTTCGATTGACGCACTGGAAGCCAACATTCATGCATTCAAATAAAATTTGGTTAGCCCATTTTGAGTATGTATTAAAATACATTTTTAAACCTAATTTCAAAACACTTCATCAACTTATTTCTGAAATATTGAATTTTCAAAAAACAAAATTTCGTATTTTTTTTATAAATCCAAAATTTATTTTTTTTTTTAATTTTGATATGAAATATTAGTAACATTTGATAAAAATTTTGCATACAAATTTTGACTGAAATCGTTTAAGATATTAATGAGAAAATTTAAAAAGCTGTTACATAGCAGGTGCCGTTAATAACGGTTTTCGGAAAATTTTCTTCTTACCAAAAAGTATATCATACCTACAGTAATACACTGATTTTTTTTTATCAAAATCGTTAGAGCCATTTTAAATTCTGTTAACAGGGGGCTGAATATTGGTGAACATAGGTGGCCAACCCCTGGAGCTAAAGTGCTCGACCGCACAAGAGCCGCACTTACAACTGAATTTTTTTAAATTCTTATTTATAATAACAATTAAACTGAATGCCCTAACGATTCAGTAACCTACACACTCCAACCAATCAGATAACGTTAACACTCTATTCAACAATTTGAATATAGAATTTCAGAAGGACCAGTTTAACATAAAAGTAAAGCTAAAGCGCTGACTACTAGGGAAATCGCCCAGCACAAATGTTTAAAAAAAAAAACTCTAAAGGAACATTTTTGTTTTCTTAAAAGTGGGTCCTACGATTTTTATAAGATTCCTTCTGAAGGCTGAAATTAGTGCGATATACATACTTTCAAAAATTATAAAAATTTACATATAGCAGCTAATACGAGTAGTAACTCTCATAGAACTTTTTTTTAGCTTTGAATTTTCTCATTATAGGCTAAACATATTATATTATTTTTTTTATGTAACAATTTCAAATAAGATTAAAAAAAATCTGATACCAAAATTTAAAAAAGAGTTAGTGATTTTTTAACAGAAGTTTCAATTTTTTGTTTTGAAAATTCGATACCTCAAAAAACGGGTTGACAATAATTTTTTTTGAAATTTTTTTGTATGGACATTAGGTGGTTGGATTTTTCTTTATTTTTTATATTCAAAATGGGTATCGTGGATCTTGTTAAAGATTTAGAAAGAAGTAATTTTTGTTCTGGAACATTTTCCGAAATTGAATTTTGAGCGGCGTCTCGGCAGGTTTTAGGTAAAAAACTATTACAAGTCGAAAAAGTGGTCAGAAAACCCATTTAATCTTGCTTTTTTAATCTGTTGCTAAGAAAATAAAACACAAAACTGCTCCTTAAAATGTCATAAAATAACTTTTTACCTTAAATATTCATTAAAGTCTAGCTGTTTTCGATTATTTTTTCTTAATGGAATGATTGAATTGGCCCAACAACAACATTTAACAGCATACTTAAATTGATATGCAGTCAATACAAATGAGTAAAAAATCCAAAATAAAACATAATAAGTAATTATGGCCACATATCGACGTAGATTTAAATGGTTCCTCTGACCACTTTTTCGAATTGTAGTTTTCTTACCAAAGATCGACTGCGGGGTCTCAAAATTAAATTTTGGAAAATGTCCCAGAACAAAAATTACTGCTTTCTTAATCTTGATACCCATTTTGAATATAAAAATAAAACAAAAATCCCGACATCCCTAATGGACAAAAATAAATTCTTAAAATATGTATTTTGAATAAATTTGATATATAAAAAAATATATTGTTTAAAAAACCGCTTCAACGATTTAGTTTTTTTTCATAAAGTCATATTCAATCAAGAATTAAGATGGGGTCCTTGTTTTTCATCTCAAACTCACAAAGAAGTTGTTTGTTGTTGTTGTTTAACTACATAATTTGTGTATGGTATTTTGGACATTTTTCTGTCATAATTTCCATATCCTTACATATATATAGTTTTTTCAACCCTCTGTTTCTTGAACATAAAATCAAGTAGGTACGTGTGACCCTGTCGTGCACTTTATTTAAAGTGGATATACGAACAAAAGTCCATGCATTTTGGTTTGATTATTTGTTTGGTTTTGGCTGTCAATTTAACATATCTTAGATTAAGGTTCAAAATCTTATTTCATAATCAATCATGACATTCCAAATAAAAAAGAATAAGGTATAGGTACCTACATATACTAAAGTTTGTTGTATTTGAATTATTTTAATCCTCTGCAAAATTATCCTTCGCAAAATTAACAATGAATGATAGTTCGGAAAGCATTAAGCATTGCAAAACATCCGAATCTCGGAATTTCTCCAATTTAAACAAAACTCAAAAACATTAATTCCAGAGCCAGAAGTGATGGTTAAACGTGTCATTTGTTCACATCAGGTATATAGGTATGAAATGCATTAGAAAAGATATTTTGCATGTTAATTATGAAATTTGCATTTAATTAAACAACATATAGGCTCAACAACTCAACTCAACTCAACACAACATAACTAGAATCTGAAGCTCAAACAATATTATTTCATCTGAAATAGGTACATAAATCTGTTGGTTTGAACCCAAAAATTATATATATTTACATATGTATGTATGTATATATGTAATGTATGTATGTATGTATGTACAATGTTCATATGAAAGAGATTCCTGTTTAGCTTCCTTGTCGAAAAATGATGTCAGATAGATGGATGGATGATGGATATGGTTTTGTTATGGCTGCATCTATCTGTGAAACTTTAGGAGCCATATAAACACAACATGGTTGCTTAATCTACTTTCATAGAAGCATTTGCACATAAATGGATGACGGTTTTGGTGAATATTGTTTATCAACCTTATTTTGAAATTTTGAACTGCAGACAAACTGCAGATTTGTTTGAATGTTATTTAAAAGTTATGTAGGGATGATGGAGTTGAAAGAAACCAAATTAGATGTTAGAAACAGGTGTTTTTAATTGATATACGCAGCCTGATTTATAAATTTTACTAAATTATGCTAATTTTATAGAGTGTTAATTCAATTTAATGAATAGGTAATTAAATAAAAATGCAATTTAATCGTTGGTGTCCTTTTATTTGTGTAAACAACTAGTAAAATAGCTTAGAGCTGAAAAAACATGTATGCAATTTGAAGAAGTGAAGAAAAAATATGAATATATGTAAACAAAATTTATAATCGTTGTAGTAGTTTCCTTAAAAACGAATTTTTTATTTATAAAATGTTGGTAACAATTTTAAAAAAAGGTTATGGTATGAGAATTTTCAGTATATATTAATTTACATTTTTAAACCTTATTTAGCCAAAATATGGCGCCAGTTATAGCTATTATTGAAACTCATCATTGAACATTTTAATGATCGATTTTGAGACATTTAAAAGGCAAAGTCATTTATTATTTTTATGAACGAATGAAGTTCAAGACTTAATTAATATTTCTAGCAAAAAAAAAATACATAAAATGACTTTTAAAATTTTAATGATCATTGGCAAGGTAGTTCAATCCTTGAAATAAATAAAGTCTTTTCATGTCGAAAGTTGGCCCTATTTGAAAACTTTTTTTGACTAGAAATATTAATTAAGTCCTTATTTGTTCATCAAAAAAATTAATGGTTTTACTTTCTAAATATCTCAAAATCAATCATTAAAGTTTTCAATGATGAGTTTCAATGATAGCTATAACTGGCACCTATACTTGGAGTTATTTTCCAAAAAATCAGTCGAGCCGTTTTTAAGATAAAGCTTTTCCTTAGAGGTTGTATGGCAAGTACCGTTATTTTTGTAGCTAAAAACAAACCAAAAAATCACTCACACCGTCTCGTCTTCAAGAATCGAAAATAAAAAAAAAACCATTAAATCTTCGCTGAACATCTCGCGAATGTTTTTAAGCCATTTCCAGCAAGCACAGCTACAGATCCATTACAGTTTGTTGATAGAAACGACGAATGTGAAATTCCTTTTGTCACGCTCAAAGAAGTAAGAAGTATGTGTCAAGATAAGTTGTCTAACAAAAAATCACCAGGGTACGATTTAATAACTGCTCAGGTTTTGAAAGAAATGCCTTCTATAGCCTTCAAAAAACTCCAATTTATAATAAATGCATGCCTTAAACAAAGATATGTGCCACATCATTGGAAAATTGCAGAAGTCATTGTTATACCTAAACAAGGTAAGCCACCAACAGAAGTAACATCTTACAGACCCATTTCGCTTTTACCAATCATGGCAAAAGTTTTCGAAAAACTGCTTCTGAAAAGACTTAGCAAAATAATAGAAGAAAGTAGACTAATTCCGAGCCATCAGTTTGGATTTAGAAATAAACATTCCACGATAGACCAAGTGCATCGGATTACGGATGTTGTGGAAAAGGCACTTGAAGAAAAACAAGTATGCTCGGCTATATTCTTAGATGTTGCTCAAGCCTTTGACAAGGTTTGGCACTTGGGACTTGAGTACAAACTGAAAAGGGATCTTCCCAGGCAGTACTACGAAATACTGAAATCCTACGTTACGAACCGACTCTTTAGAGTACGGTACGACCAAAATTACTCGGAACTAAAGAAAATTGAAGCCGGTGTACCACAAGGAAGTGTCCTAGGACGAACCCTGTATCTGTTATATACAAGGGATATTCCAGTGGACATCAACGCTATCATGGCCACCTTTGCTGATGATACTGCAATATTGGTGCCAGATAAATCCGTTACGAAGGCTACACAAAAACAGCAAAATGCAGTCGATAAAGTTAGTGATTGGACGCAAAAATGGCGAATCAAACTAAATTAAACAAAATCGACGCATACAAACTTTACAAACAAAAAAATAAACAATGTTCCAATTCTTATAAACAGTACAACAGTACCTTACTCCAATACTGCTAAATACCTTGGAATGACTTTGGATGCAAAGCTTAAATGGAAAGAGCACATCAAAAAGAAAAAAGACGAACTAAACTTGAAGTACAGAAAAATGTACTGGTTACTAGGAAAGAACTCTGACCTATCTATCCAGAACAAGCTAATGTTATATAAGCAAGTACTGAAACCCGTTTGGACATATGGCATCCAACTATGGGGCTGTACAAAGAAAACAAATGCTGAACCCATCCAAAAATTCCAAAGCAAGGTCCTTCGCGGAATAATAAATGCCCCTTGGTATATAAGAAATAGCGATCTACATCGTGACCTTCAAATTGAAATGGTTACAGAAGTGGTTAAAAAACACGCTGTATCACACAATCAGCGACTGCAAAGTCATACCAACTCTGAAATGGAGACCGTCTTAAATGTACGAGACAATGTTCGGAGATTAAGAAGAACCAAGCCTCATGAGCTGATGGTCTAAAAGCTATGGAAAGTGTTATAACTTAAACTTCCCACAATGCGACTGATAAATTAAGAAAGAAAAATCATTTGTCGATCTTTCATAGATTGGTCCTGATTCACCGGTGGTTTTAGTGCGGTAAGAGTCCCACACTACTTGGTACCGATTCTAACCGAGTGTCTTTTGAAGATTTCCATCGGATAAAAAAAAAAAAAAAAAAAAAAAAAAAAATGGTTCCGTTTTTGATTCCATCAATAAGTTTCAAAACCTTTTAAGGTCTAAGAATCCCATTTTATTAACATTCAAACCGATTTTTGTCTCTTCTAATCAATTTTTCAAAACCGATTTAAGAGGTTTTGACACAACAACGACGAAATATAATTTTTGAAAATTGTTTTTCACTCAAAGGTAGTCGCTGTTAAAACTTATTTAATGAATTTTTTTTTTGCAAAACTTGTAGGGCAGTTTTTGACAAAAATGAGATTTTGTGTAGTTTTGCAAAAAAAAGTATGTATTCTTATTCCTTAAGAAATACGTCTTAGAATATATAAAACGAGTAAGGATGTAAGGAGTAGTACCTCGTGGCATAATGGAACGTGCGTTAGATTGTTGTCGTGCCCAAAGTCTGGGTTCGATTCCCAGCCACTACCACCTGAGGAACTGACAATTACTTTAAGGGAAAGCTTAAAGAATTACTAATTATTCTATTACTAAGTATGAACTAAAATTGTGTTCAAAGAAGAACTCAAGTACACCGCTTTTGAATTCTTGAATACTTCTTTAAGAAAAACTGTTTTACTTGTTTAGGGCCTAGTGCCTTTACTCCCTCAACCAATTTTTTGCGATTAGTGTTATTCTGTTACAGTCAATAGGATTTCCTTCTGAGTTCTTAGTTTAATTTTTACTGATTTCTATTTACAAATCAATATTTTCATTAACTCTAAAACTTACACTCCCTCCACATTTTATTAATTAAACGAATAAATCACTCTCATATGAATATATTTACCCACAAAAATTCACCTAAAAAATATACCTAACTTTTAAATCTCAAAATAGAATAAAAGCTAGGCAAACTGCATCGCTTAAATCTATAGCTATAATACCATCATTTCATTACCCCATCTAGATTTAAAGAACTCAATATATCACAAACTGTCACTATTTACCAAATAAAATCAAATGTATGACCATCTGACCGCAATGTGCATTCCAGAGGACAACCCATAAAACTATGGAAGCAAAAATACATCAGTTATAGGTTTTGGTTGGCAAAAAGAAAATCAAATAAAATCCCTGACACAAAAGTCAACTTTCCGGCCTTGGGGCTCTTTTTGCAGCACATTGATGTCCTCCGGAAGAGGATATGAACAAGAACATCACATATCACATGTCATAGATATATATACACCATATCGGAACGACATGTTTTTCATATTATGGAATTTTAGTGAAAATCGGTGTTATCATCATCGATCAATAAAGTCAATTTACTCTGTAGTAACTTTTAAATGGATGGCGGGAGGGGCATTTTTACTCTGTGATGGTTTAAGTAAGAATTTTGAATCTTTTCGAGGATTTTAAAATGCAAACAAAATATAAAATTCATGGCTTAAACATTTTCAAGGTTTTGGTTTAGAAATTTGAAATTTAGAGAGATTAGGTTTAGAAATTTTAAATTTAGAGAGATGTAGTGGCGAGTTTTTTGAGAATTCTTGTAAAAATTCAAAAAAATTTATCAAATCACAATAATCGTCACAAGGAATTATGTCACAAGATCTTGACTGGACTTGTGACCCCTCATCATTAGAAATTCAGGCTGTAAGTGTCATATGTGTAACAAAAGTTCTTGTCAATATCTCTTTATTTAAAAAATAAAGTTGTTTCCAAACTCATAGTTTTGAAATTTTATTGAATTTAGAAATGTAACTCGTTTCAAAGTTGACATTCAAAAATATTATATTTCATTTGTCTCAGCCAATTAAAATAAAAAAAAAAACAATTTTAAGAGTTTAGAAGATGTGTAATATTATTTGAAATTTTGAGAAGTTCTTACATGAAAATTTATTTTAAATCAATTTGGCTGAAAATGAAAAAAATCAAATTAAAAAAAAACGTACCATGAGATAAATAAATAGGTACTGTTAGCAAAAAGGTCTATGTAAATAAAATTTTGTATATTAAAGCAAGGATCAAGAAAATTTGATCGCCTGTGCTTGGCGGCGAACAGTAAAATGTAGTAGGATTGAAATCCCTCTAGAAAGTCTGAAATTTTCAATTTTGTACTTCTTTGGAAAAAGCCGATTAAAGGACATTTTGGTAACATTTAGATCGAAATACTTATTTTCCGTCAAAATGTAGTTTGTCTCCCGTCTGTCAAGCCATCAACTGTCAGATTATATTGTAGGATCGCGACGATGTCGAAGGATTAAAAAACCTCTAAGAATTTCGAAATTTTTCAAGTTCTTTTACTTCTCCGGAAAAAAGTGATTCTAGGGAAATTGGTTGACATTTGGCTCAATATAAACTTCTACACTAAACTTTTTCTAGAGAGAAGAATTAAAGTAAAAGGGAAAGCTTGTTTTGTCGCCAACTATCTGTCACATATTTTTCAGTTTTGCCAGTAGACACAGAATGTAACTCTCTTACATTGTGCTTGATCAATTCATAACTTAAAAAGAAAAAGTGAAAAGAAGATAGCTAGGTACATTAGGAGTTTCAATTTTTTTAGTTTATATTCAAAATGGGTATGGTGGTTTGTAAGGGATTGAAAAAGAAGAAATTTTTGTCCTGGGACATTTTCGAAAATTGAATTTTGAGAAGCCGCAGCCGTTCTAAGTTAAAAAAACTAAAATTCGAAGTGGTCAAACAATTTATTTTAATTTTGAGACCCCATATTTAAAACCGGCAGGTTTTATGTAAAAAACCACAATTCGAAAAAGATGGCAATAAAACCATTTAAATTTGCATCGATATGTGGTCACTATTACTTATTGTGTTTTATTTTGGATTTCTTTACTCATTTGTATTGACTGAATATCAATTTAAGTATGCTTCATTAATGGTTTTTGGGCAAATTCAAGTATTCCGTTCAGAAAGTTTTTCGAAAGCAGCTAGAAAATCGATAGATTTTTGGGGAGTTTCATGAGAATTAAGGTAGAAAGATTTTTATGTCATTTTATGGAGCAGTTTTTTTTTTATATTTTCTAAATTGCAGGTTTCAAAGACAAAAAAATCATTTTAAGTAGCTGCAGCCACATATCGATGCAAATTTAAATGGTTTTTCTGCCATGTTTATCGAATTGTGGTTTTTACATATTACCTGCCGGTTTTAAAAATTCGAATTTTAGTTTTTTGTAAAAAACGGGGTCTCAAAATTAAATTAAATTTTCTGACCACTTCCAATCTTAGTTTTTTTTACCTTTAAACGGCCGCGACTTTTAAAAATTCAATTTTCGAAAGTGTCCCAAGACTAAAATTACTTCTAAAAATAGGGTCTCAAAATTAAATTTTGGAAAATGTCCTAAAACAAAAATTACTTCTTTCTACATCATTTACATGATTCACGATTCCCATTTTGAATATAAAAAAAAAATCCGAAACCACTAAGGTACATATCAGAAACATCTGCTTGCATCGAGTTTAAAGAATGAAACTGAACCTTATTTCTAGAATCCTACTGGATTCCAACACATATTCCACCGTTTTTGTACTGGAAGGAATAAAAAACCACAATTTTTACGCTATAAAAAAAAGTTGGCTCTGTATTCTTGGTACTTCGCCCAAAAAATGTATCACCTAATTGGTCAAAAAGGTCAAAAAGTCTCAGAAAAAGGTCATTTGTGTTTTTTGGCACCTCATTCACAAAAAAATTTGATATCATCTGAACGCCACTAGAACGTGAGGAAAGGTCTAATAATTTCTGCCGACAATTTTTATAAATTTTTTCAAGATCAATTTTCAAAAAAGACTATTGAAATATTTTCATAAATTCGACTATAAATATTTTTCGACTACTTTTATCACCAAAGGAATTTGTTTAAACATTTTTTTTTTTTTGGAAAACCCACCAACCTGGGAACACTGCTTTAAATTTAAAATTAACCATAAGATCCGCCTAAAGGCACTGATATTGATCGAAGATTTGTGCCTACTGCTTATGCTAAGCAGTCTACTGCAGGGTTGCCATGACTTGAACAAGTTTGATAGCCCAATTTAGAAATTTTTACAGCCCAAAATTGGAGACGAAAAAATAGCCCAAATAGTAGCCCGAACAATTAAAAAAGTGTTCTTATAACTTCGATCACAATTTATTTTTATTTTATAAAATAACGGAAATAAAATAAATTTTTTGAAAAATACAGTTTCAGCAAAAAAAAAAAAAACCCCGAAACAATTTTCCACCTATTTTATTTGCATTTGCATAAATTACTCGTTGATTCAATAATTTATCCTTAATTATTAAACTGCAAGCCAACAAAGGAAAAATGGTTATTTTTGGATACAAAAATTATCGCCCAAAATAAGATTTGGTCTATTAGTAGCCCAATTATAATTGGGTTGTCATACTAAAATTGCTTTTGACAATTTCGGAAAAAGAGAGCCTAGTTTCCGATAAATAGCCCAATCTGGCAAGCCTGGCCTACTGCGTAAATTGAGAATGTCAGTCTCCGTTCGCACGAACGATGCCTGATGCATGCATTTAATGAAGAATTGCAGTGGAGCAAGATTTCGAATGAATAGTTCCGACAGAAATTTTGTTGGCACAAATGTCTCACGGATGAATCTCCAAAAAAAGAACATGTGCAACAAATTAATAAAAGCAATTGACGCATTGGAAAAGGCAACCTATTTTATCTCAGTTAGCCCGGGTTGAACTGGCAAAAAGTTCCTTATTATCGAACAATGAAAAAGTACCGACTGATGCAAGGTCAGTCGTTGAATGAGTGTGGCCTTAATAGCAAATTGTAAGGCTGTTTGTACGAAAAGTTCAATAGGTCAAAAAGCCGTCTTTCAATAGCATACATAAATTGAATTCAATTTGTTTCCAAAAGAGCTCAACTTTTGAGAGGGACATAATTATCAAATTTTGGGGGTACTAACTTCACAGGGTGTAGTAGCTCGTAGCATGATGGTTAGTGCATTGGACTATCATGCCGAAGGTCTGGGCTCGATTCCCAGCCGTTGCCACCTATAAACAAAAATGTTTTTTTCCGAGGTACTGCCTCTTGCGAGGAACTGAAAAATCCTCCAAGAGTATATTTGTCATGAATAAGTGCTTCTCATCTAGCCGTTCGGACTCGGCAAAAAATTGTAGGTCCCCTCTATTCCTGCCAATAACATGCACACAGGAATAGTTGAGAGTTGTAAGTCACTAGGCCTTGATTCTCCCCACGAGCTGTTGCGCCACCAAATTCAATTCAATTCAACTTCACAGGGTCAGCTAGTAATTAATGAAATTAAGTTAATGCAAATATATAAATATGTACATAGATATGTGTATAAAATGTTTTGACTCCTAAATTAAAACTTCAAAACATTAAAAAAAAAAAAAATCAGTTTGCCAAAGCAAAACAATTACTTTCATCTATTTTCTCGGTGATAAATTTTATTTGATTCCCATAAAAAGTGTCTGTGCATTTAAAAACAGTTTAAAATTGAACTGTTGTATGTTTATGTACGAGTATGTATATTGTAAAATGAATATAATCGTGATTGAATATATGTACTGTACAAAGTTACAATTTTATCTGTTATGCTTGCAGGACATTATCAGCCCATAGTATCATTCTGCTGACGGCAATTCAAAGAATCCATTCATTTCAAAAACGTCCTTTTGTTCAAGCACACAAGAGAGTGGTCGGGGCTAGAGGGTTGATTGAATCAGGCAAAGCTGCAAAAGAACAAAATTGGAATTCTGAGTGCAAACTGTCAAAAAAGTTTTATATCCTGTCAAACAGGACATTTTTTGTTCGTGTTTTTTTTCTACACCGTCATAAAAATGTGTGTACATTCTGACAGAAAAGTTTTTTTTTTGTTTATTTTTTATTGCCTTGCTCTCATCGTCATCGTCGGAGTACGATATCGAGTTTCCAATCAAGTGGATACCAGGAGTATTTCATAACAAAATTTATTGCCTTTCATTTAATTCTTCCCATCGCAACGCGCTCCCATTTTTTTTCCCACCACTTCTCTCATACACCACCAAATACACCAAAGTTCCGATCCGGAGGGATATGTCATCTCTACGGAGTCATGGAAGTCGGTGGTTTTGCGACTACACCAAGCATCAAATAACAACTTTCCAATGAGGACGCAAAAAATTATGTAGAAGTCAAAGTGAAGGAAGGTGATAAAGTTTGTTCCGTGTATAGGGATTACCTGCCGGTCCATTTTTGATATCGAACCAGCTTTGATCGGGAATATCTGTTATCTATGTTCCACATACGCCGCAGTGTACACATATTTTTTTTCAATTTAATTTTTTATATCATTTTGGGAAGGTTTAGTTCATGTGCGTTATTTTTTTTTATTTATTTATATCAATAACATAGGAAAACCAATGTTAGCATGTTCAGGTAAAAAAGAAAAAAAAATTTAATAAAAATTTGCTCTCGAACGTAAAAAAAAAATTATTATTTCCAATAATGGAGCTCGGGAATGAAAATTGAATCAATTTCTTCCTCGAACGAAGCTGCTGTGGCTGATCCATGAATGACTGCAAATTCAAGAGTGGATACTTTGATACACGTCAAATGACGAGGCATCCAACGAGCTATATAGATGACATTTTTTTATTTTATTTTTTGGAACGATGGCATGTGTGGTTGAGATTCCTCTCTGTGGTACCTGTTACACACTGAAAAATGGTTACGTGTATCCTTTGGAGCCGTTTGCTGTCGTTGTCGTCGTCGTCGTGTTTGTTAAGGATTTCATTTCTTTTTGTTGTTGTTGTGTGTATACTTGTTTAATAAAATTTTTGTTTCGTCGTTCATTGAATTTAGAGTTTTTCCTTTGAGTGAAAAGGTAAAATGATGATTTCCTCAAGAGTGCACTGATTCAATTTGTGCCTTATCAGCGTTATACGGGTACTTATTGAAAGCTCGTTTTTAACGAGTTTCAACTCAACGTACAATTCAGTTAAAAATATATTGTTTTTTTTTTTGTTGTTGTTATCTATTCAAACACTCGTAGGAGAACCATTTTTTTAGAGAGACCATAGATGTACATATTTTCTAACTGACCTTATGAATAATTGCACCCTCAAGTAGTTGAATTGACAATTATGTTTTTGAATAACATTTGTCAAAAAAACAATATTATTCCAGTTATCTTTCCTTCCTTTCCATGATTACAGCAATATGTTTGAATTTATTTTTAAATAAAAATTCGAATGGAACTCCATAAAAAAAAAATAGTTTTGAACAATTAATTTCAAATTGCTTTCATGGTAAGATTTGCTGACAAACATTATAGACTCTTAAAGGAAATTCGATTCAATTTGAAACTTGAAAGTTACGCTTTGAAATATAATGTCCCAAAAAGCTACTCATGTACATATTTAAGCCTAAAACTCAGATAAGACTGAACTTTCGAGGCTAATTCAAGCTTGTAGTCCTATTAAATAAAATAGTAACAAATTAGCCGTTCGGACTCGTCAAAAAATTGTAGGTCCCCTCCATTCTTGCCAACAACACGCACACAGGAATGGTTGAGAGTTAATAGTCACCAGGCCCTGGTTCTCCATGAGCTGTTATGCCACTTAATTTATTTATTTATTTAGTAATAAATTAGCAAAGCATCATATTCCGATGGATAATTTGTCACTCAATGTTTTTTATGTATTTTTTATTACTTTTCGAACTTGATATCAAGCTAAACAAAAAAAATAATTATAATGGGTCGGACGTACTTGCTGTTATGTTTAAGAGGTAGAGGGTTAAGAAAATTGTAAAGAAAGACATGGAAATTATAAAAGAAATAGTTTGAAAGTTTGAGATGAAAAAAAAAAGAACGCTATCTTAGCTCTTGATTAAATGGCACACTTTCTCACAAACTTTTTTGGAAAAGTGTCGTTTCTTGCTCCCTAAACTGATAAAAACGATATTCAAAAAAGAAAACTTGTGCCTAGACACAGTGGCATTATCAGCTTAACAATTTAAAAAAAAGTAATAAACCTAATATTATTTTTTTTCGAAATCAACCCAATTGGAATTAAGCCATTTTTCCTAAGTAATGAAAGCACTGAGGAGCTGGAAAGAATAAGATCAACTCTCGATCTTAATCAAGCAGAAATAATAGTTCAGCTCCCACCCTGTGATCTTAAACGGTTAATCGAGAGCAAAATTCTGGCTGCAGAAAACGAGTGATGGAGGTCACTCGATACCTGCGCTATAACCAGAAAACTTTGGCCTAATTTCAACTAACAAAAGAAAGACAATATCATCCAACTGAGCAAAAAATCTAACGGGTGATTTTTTAGCTGGTTTGGTTTTGGCAACACTGGTTTTGACAGCTGACGTGTGTTTAGTACCTTGTGTCACTGTCAAACAGCTTCAATTTGGTTTGCAATTTAACCATGGATCATCTTACAAATGAACAACGCTTGCAAATTATTGAATTTTACTATCAAAATTCGTGCTCGGTTCGAAATGTTCAAAATGTTGGAAATTGTGTTCAGCGATGAGGCTCATTTTTGGTTGAATGGGTACGTAAATAAGCATAACTGCCGCATTTGGAGTGAAGATCAGCCAGAAGCATTGCAACAGCTACCAATGCATCCCGAAAAAGCCACTGTTTGGTGCGGTTTATGGGCCGGCGGCATTATTGGGCCATATTTCTTCAAAGATGATGCGAATCGCAGCGTTACTGTCAATGGTGAACGCTACCGAGCGATGATAACAAACTTTTTTTTGCCCGAAATGGGAGTTCTTGACTTGCATGATATGTGGTTTCAACAAGACGGTGCCACATGCCACACAGCACGCGAAACAATGGCGCAATTGCGAGGCGAGTTTGGTGAACAGTTAATTTCACGTTTCGGGCCGGTCAATTGGCCGCCTAGATCGTGCGATTTGACACCATTAGATTATTTTTTGTGGGGGTATGTCAAGACTAATGTCTATAGGGACAAGCCCGCTTCGATTGACGCACTGGAAGCCAACATCCATGCATTCATTCGTGAGATACCGGCCGATATGTGTGAAAGAGTATGCCAAAATTGGACTCAGCGGATGGGCTACCTGAGACGCAGCCGCGGTCAACATTTGCATGAAATTATCTTTAAACATTAAATTGCAAGGTTCAAACTATCGATTCAAATAAATATTTCATTCATTTTTTCGAATTTTTTGTGTTTTTTTTTTTAAAAGTTCTAAGCCTCTTAAAAAATCACCCTTTATATTCCTTCTTGTAAGCATCACCACCGGTCACAACTACTTGGGTTACCACACGAAAAAGATGAAACTCAGTTTGGGCGACCTATGCACTGGATGTGTTGACGTAGAGATACACGAGGATACTTCTCACTACCTATGTCAATGCCCTGCGCCTCGCCATCTGAGAAACAGGCTCCTAGAGGGACAATTCTTCAGCGACTTGGAAGAACTCTCTGAAATTTCAAGTAAAAATCTATTAAAATTCCTTTAACGCTACCAAATGGCATGAAACTTTTTAACCACCCGATAACGAAATTGAAAACTTCTCCAACCACAAGCGAACGGACATATACACCAACCACTGACCTATCAAACTCATTTACCAGACGTTGCATGGAACCACTGCTCCTAAGGGTATAATCTTTCAAGTGGGGGTAAAATAGAGACCAAACCCCTTAAAGGCATCGTCTTCTCCTCATCCAGGTGATTGTGCAAGGACAGACATTTCTTCAATGACAAAGAAATACTTCCCGACCTTTAGCCTGCTGAAACTCATCAACACCCGCCACGGGCTTGATTGTCATAGTATTTATCATAAGTTCCATTTCTTGGGAGTCCCTAGAGTACCACAATGGATCCACATTGATCTAAGTGTGACGGTAACAAGATCAACTGATCCTGTGCCTGGACCCTTCAAATGATTAAAGAGTTTGCAAGCCACTTCAAATTTTTCTCTTTTTTTAGGGAAAACAAAAATAAATTGGAATGTTTTCGCAACATTTTTAATTTCATAATTAAAATAATTCAGTCTTGTTTTAACAAAACAACTCAGGAACAGTTCATCAGTGCAGATGCAGAGCTAAAATTGAGTTAAATCAGAGTTAGCAAGTCCTGAAAATAATTTCAAAAGCAGTTTTTCACTTAATCTTTCAGTTGCTAAACATTTTTCACGCTTATCATAATCAAAATCAAAATAAAGTTACTAAGGACACTGCACTTTCAATATCAAAATCGAGATAGCGCCACAACGGAGAGTTTAGTCCTTAGGTTACCTTATCAAATAAGGTGAGTTAATTCGGAGTTAACTCACAGCTTACACATAAACGCTTTTCAGAGACTGCGTTAAGGTACAATGCCTCTAGGTGCAAAAAAGTTATTCATAAAAGCTATTACGCGTTAATGGTTAAATAGTGGCTGCATAAGGTTAATTTAATTTGAAATCTAAACGTAATAGATTTATCTTTTTAGTACTATATTAACTTTTTGATAAATTGTATGAATTTAACGATTTAAGCAATGCTTACTAGAGCCTTAAGGGATAATCACCTTTAAAAATTGTCTTAGCAAATTGTAGCGCATACGGCTCTTATTGTTTGAAATGATTGAAAACACAAATCAGCAGTAAACTCAAATTGAACGCAAGATTTCGATCAGACTTGTCATTACGATGTAGAGAAAAAGAAAAAAGTAGGTCTCAGAATTCTGTCTGTCTGTTTTTGTGTTTGGCTACAGCCTAATCAGTTGAATCGATTTTCTTAAAACTTGGTACATAGTGGTTTTTGGTGATTCTGCCCACAGGATTTTTTAATTTTTTTAGTAGAACTAAAAATAGCGGTACCTTCCATATGTCTGTGAAGTTAGCAGAACAATTTTAAGCTAGACCAATTGGACCACGGCAGGAATTTGTAGTTATTTTAGTATTTTTAATGCATTTCTGTTCCGGATTTTGCAGTTCACCAAATAGTGAGTGTAATGTGTAACTCACTGCACTTCTAACTTCACAGTGAAGTTAGCTGTACATAACATTTTCTTTGAAACCGGGCTAGCTAAAAATCTTAAATAAGGTTCTCAACTAGCAGTTTAATTTGCATTTCAAGAAAAGGAAAATCCCAATTTTTAAAGTCTTATATACAAAAAATTTCATACTGCACTGCTAACTTCACTGTGAAATTAGCAGAACATTCATTTTTTTAGAAAAAAATCAATAAATTTCTTTTAGTAAGGGCTACTTTTGGATGGCAAACCATTTTCAAAAAAAAAAATTAATGAGTAGGGTAAGTACCTCGCAAAAAATAATTTTTTTTACTTTCGATGTTCTTCAAAACGGCTATTCTGATTTCATATAATTTTCTTATACAAAAGCTTTTAAGCAATATAAACAGTTTTTCTTTTATTATTATTATATTGTTTTTTTAGTTATTTTATATAATTTTTATCATTTTTTTTTCGCGAGGTACTGTTTCTTGCGAGGCACTGATTTGTCAGTCAGAGTATACTTATACATGACTCCAAGAGTCATGAATAAGTGCTTCTCATCTTGCCGTTCGGACTCGGCAAAAAATTGTAGGTCCCCTCCATTCCTGCCAAAAATACGCACACAGGAATGGTTGAGAGTTGCAAGTCACTAGGCCTTGGTTCTTCACGAGCTGTTGTGCCACCTAATTTATTTATTTTTAAAGTATTTTAACAAAAATATTATTTTTATAAAAAAACGGAACCATCCTTATAAATGTTACAAAAAAAACGTATCTTTTATAAAACTTGTTCTGTATGCAAAAATTAGTGGAATATACTACCAAAAACTATAAAAATTTACAAATAGCAACTATTAATAGTACCTCTCATAAAGTAGAACGATTTTTGTTTTTAATTTTGAATTTTTTCGTTATCTGCTGAACAGTTTAAAATAAATGTTTGCATATACAAATTTCAAATAAGATTTAAAAATATTCAAAAATCAAATTTTTTTTTGACTCTGAAGAAAAGTTTTAAGTTTTTATTGAAATTTCGATATCCAAAAATGGGTTGGCAATTTTTAAAAATTTGTATTTCAACGTGCACATAAATAAATAATTATGATTTTTATAACAAAACATTGCTTTTAAAATGTGTATACATAAAAAATTATATTTATCAAAAAAATTCTTCAACGATTTAAAATATTTTTTCCATACAATCGCATTCAATCAAGAATTAAGATGGAATTCTTATTTTTTGTCTTAAATTATCAAAGAAGTTGTTTTAGCGTAACTAATTATCATTTTTCATAATTTAAAATAGCGTCTTAAAACAAAAGAGCAAGTACCAATGACCTAGTCTTGCATTTTATTTCATAAATTAAAAGAATTTTGTGTCTGCAGTAGACAATAACTAAAAATAATATCATTTCCTAAATTATCACAAATTCGAGTTGTTAACAAATAATTAACTAGTAATTAGCCACAAATTATCCACCTTACCACTTTTGGATTGGTGAATGTTGATTAAGTAACTTGACACTCGTCAATTTTAAGGATGAAATAGTAGAATCAATGAATTTTACTAGCATGTCTGAGAGTGTAACGGTATTGCGATTCTGATTTGGGTCTAGTTTAAGTATTTTATATTATGTGCATTTCTTTTATAACCGTGACGCAAAAATTCAATGCAAGCCTCCAAACATTGTTAAGTCTAAAATTACCCAAGGTTTGAAGGATTTGCAAAGTGAGAAAACTAAAACGTGATTCTAACCAGTCCCACCACATCATTTTTGAATTGGCTCATTATACTCGTAATACAGAACAAAAAAGCTTGCTCAAGGGTTATTAATATCTATTTCAATAATTTCCATGACTTACCGAAAGCTATTTACCACTTTAGTCTTAATAAATTTCTTATACAAATTATTATTCCTGGAAGCATTGAAGTGACCGACCACTCCATAATCTTGTCGTAGACCTTTAATTAAGACCTTAAAACCGTTCGTATAATTATTTCACTCTTATTCAAATCTTTCTTCTTACTAATTTTGATTTTTTTTTTTTTTGAAGAAGAAGAAGAAGAAGAAGAAGAAGAAGAATGAGAGAAAGTAGCCGAAAGCAAATCCTTCAGCGGCTTTTTCCAAATTGTAACAATGCAAATAAAAACCGTTATCCTCACCATTACCTCTAATCCTTTGCATATCCACTACGACTCGTTGGCTTTAAATATTTGTTTGTTCCATATTCCAAGAGTACACCTGTGATTTTGTTGTTGCCAAAAGAAAAGGGTCAACCTTCGCTCCATCGTTGTTCAACATTATTTTTTTCTCTGTGGTTGTGTGAAAGAAGAATGTTTTCTAGTGACCTTCAGTCAAGAAAATCCAAGTAGCGAGGATTTAAAATTTGTTGTTTGTCCTTTAAAAAGAGAACACACACACACACAAAAAAAACCCTGAATTGGGATAATTTTTTTCAAAACGTTTTTATGCTTTGTATCCTTTTTCTTCTTTTCATGTTTTTTTTTTCTTCTTTTTTTTGCCGTACAATTTGACTGAGAGTGAAGAAAGAAAACACAAAGTCCTTAACCATACAGAAAATATTTTCTTAAAGGTTTCTGTTTAGTCTACAAAGAATAAAAAAAACCCCCCTCCCAATTCTCCACAAAGAAAATTGAAGAAAAAAAGGTTAAACAGAAAATGCCTTAAGTTTTAATGTTCACTTCTGTGTATTTTTCTATTCATTTTTGCTTTCAAGTTAGTAAATTTTCTTGGAATCCTGTATAAACTCCGCAATCCGCATCAGCATTACTAGAGAGACCATATAGCGAGTGAGCGACCAAGTCCTCGACTTCCAAAAAATAAAATCAAAATGTAAATTAAAATGCAAAAAGAAGGATAGCTTGGGTATAATTTTTTTTTTGTTGTTTCTCTTGCGTGTCGGGATTGTAATTAGGACCGTTCACATTTACATACATATGTATGCCTATGTATAGCCAGCTTTATAGTATCTACTCGTATCTTCTTCGTCCCCCTGTCTCTGAAGTGAAGTTTTATAAAGTTTAGGATCAAAAAAGGATTACACAAAATTTATTTAGCGTAATTACACCGATTGCTTGAGGGTTGGGATGAAATTGGGACCAAAGAAAAAAAAAAAAACATAATACAAAAACCATGTTTCTATGTGGAGAATTGAGGGTTGTGATCCCGACCTATTCTCTTTAAAATGCAAAGAATGGGGCATGTGGGCAGCAATTTATTTATTTCATTTTTATTAGATCTCGAGATTATTTTCATACCCAAATACTTGGTTTTCTATTTACATTTAATTTCGTCGAAATCCTCAATTCAGCGGCGGAAGGTACCTATCCAGAGAGATCAATTGGTGTTGTGGCTTAGGACGCCTTTGGCATAGCTAACACTGATCCTAATGTTCTTCTTCTTCTCCAGCAGGATTTACAAGGATATCGGATTAACATTTTGTTTGGAATCATTTTATGCTTCTTCTTTCTTTTTTTTTTGTGTTGCTCTTGTTGTGTACTACGATAATTAGAACTCGGGATCGGCAAAAAGGTTAAATGAGTTGATTTTTGGAATTAGATATTTAGGTAGGTAGGCATGTTTTTTTCTTGTTGTCCCCCTTCATCGTTGTTTTAAATGTTTCTAAATATATTTTTGTTTGTTTTGTATAAGAGTGTATGTATTTTTTAAAACCCAATAACGATTTGTTGTGTTCGTGTAAATGATTGTGTGCGTGGTTGTTTGTTATCTCGAGAAGGTCCTTTACGGTTGAGAAGGGTTTAATGACATGAAATTGGACAAATTATTGTGTATTTCTGTTGGGTGATTTGAAGGATTTTTGTTATTTTTTTTTCTTTCGTATATAAGGAATTAATTGGACGTACAGAAAAAAATTGTTTGCAAAGAATCAAAAGGATTAAAAGAGATTTTACAGATATAAAAAAGGATTAGATACGTAAATATTTTCTAAAAAAAAAAAGGAATTGCGGAATTAAAATCACATTTTATTGGAAAGATTTGCACAATTTGTTTTTATCTGATAAATATCAGAGGGAATTAACAAAAGTGATAAAAGGTAAATGTTCCATGCAACAAAGATTTGGTGAATCTAAATTACTTTAATTTTTAAATTAATGTTATCAACATAATCTCGGTACAGATAAGCTCTGAATTTTTTGGTTACAGTTGTAGGTATAGGTAAATTACGAGATATTTTTTTTTTTTAGAAATTAAGACTTCTTCATTCTTTTTTTTTTAAGTCTTTGTTAAACTTGTGGTCAAACTATTTAAATTTATGAAAATAGTATTAACATGCCTAGTGGAAATAGCAACACAGGTACTCACGGGGATGACAAAAAGAGGGAGGGAGGAGGGATGTTTATTCCAAAATAGAACATACCAGGGTACCAAAGAACGATTTTTTTTTTGTTATTTTGGCAAATATTTTGTCTTTTTTCTTCGTGAGTCCATGATTTCACTGTGCAACAAAATTTCAAAAAAAATTTTGTTTATGTAAGTTTTAGCGTTGTTTATGATTGGTATATGATATCAGCATTATACGAACACACCGTGTCAGCTTTAGCTACAGAATTTCACCTACAAGTTTGTGTTTTTGAGCTTTGTTTGTCTGTTTGTAGCTGGATCTACAGCCTAAACCACTGAAGTGAATTTGTTCAAATTTTGAACTACTTAGCTAGGTAATAACGATGCTTACCATACAACTGTTATAGCCCAGTAAGAATAGATTTTTTCAAAATAAAAAAAAAATTGCAATCGGCTCATTTATGGTTCGCACGTTGTGATTGATGTAACTTATCTTAGAAAAGTCCTCAAAAATCCAATGACCGCTAGATCAGTTATTAAGGGTCAAAGGTCACGAAAATGTGTTTTGACAAATAATATCTGGAAAAAGACAAATTTTTGAAAAAACAAAACTCTACACAGGTAGCTGAGGTCATTTTCTCATTTAAATATGAGGTTATTTACTATAAAAAATGTTTATAAAGTTAGTGCGTAACTCAAACCGTTAAGAAGTTACACTACTGTAACTATATAGTGAAAACTTCCGGCGCAATGATTAGGAATTCTTATGTTGTTGGATATAGTTGACAGTGGATTTTTGTCAAAAAATGTTAGTTAAGCTGAACTTAATACAAATAGAGTATGACAAAGGCCCGAACTATGTCACTGATGAGCCCAGGTGAGTGAGCCAGACGAAACACCAATTTAAAGGAACTAAATCTTGATCAAATATAATAACTGTGGTGGACAAAAAAAAAATTAGAATCGTTGGACTGGTTTTTTAAAAAATTATTTCTTACTAATCAAATTCTTAAAATATTTTTAAAGAAAGCTTTTGTTATTCAAATTTTAAGTATTTATTTATTTGCAGATAAAAATAAAATAAAAAAAAAAAGTTGTCAACCCGTTGTTGAGATATCTAATTTTCAAAAAAAAAATAAACTTTTTTAAAATTCAAAAACTATTTTTGTTGAAAATTTTGCCAGGCAATGTTGTTAATCTTATTTGTCTACAGATAATAAAATTAATCTACATGTGTTCAAATTAAAGAAATCGTTTAATGGGAGGTAATTTTAGCATACAGAAAAAGTCTTATGAAATTCATAGGAAAAAAATAATTTCCTTAAAGGTTTTTTTTTTATATTTGTATGAAAGGTACCGTTATTTTTTCATTTAACTTATTTTTTCTTAAATTACCTTAAATAGCGTAAAAAAAAGAACCTTAAATACCGTGTTTTAAAAAATCGATCATAAAGTTTTCAAAATATTTCATTTTCCAAATAAGATTTTAAATCCGAAAAAAAAGATTGAAAAATTTTGGTAAGTAAAACTATTAATATTACTAAGAAGTTTTTGCATAACATGATAAATAAATTTTAGGGTGGTCCTTATATTGTGTTTTTTTTTCATATTCTGAGGTGGATAGGTATCAAATCGTGCTACACAAAAAACAATTTTTTCCTAAATTTTTCAAATTTTTAATTTACCCCCCTGGTCTCCTTTTTTTACTTTAAGGAACTAACTATGGGGTTGGGGTCATTCTTATAAAACGCAAAAAAAACAATCTGAAGGTATAGATTAGATCTAGACGAGAAAAAAATAGTATTGGAGGGGGGGTCTATTTTCAAGACATTTGGATAAAAACAGAAAAAAAATATAAAAAAAACGGGAACACTTACAATGCCACGCCTTAACTTTTTTCAAAGCCACAAATCCATTCTATAATATGCTTCCTAAATATTTTTATTTCAGTAAGTTTTTGAAAAAATAATTTTCAAACTTAAAAATTAAAAAACAAAAAATTATAATCTTTTAAGATAAAAATTATTTTTTCAAAAACTATTTAAAATACAAACCTTATTTAGGAAGCATATTATAGATTGGAATCGTGGCTTTAAACAAAGCTAAGGCGTGGCATTGTAAGTGTTCTTGTTTTTTTAAATAATTTTCTTTCTGTTGGCAAAATTTCTACAAATTTACCCGGGGGGAAATAGATCCCCACTCCCCACAATTTTTTTATCGTCTGTATCTAATCTATACATTCTGATTTATTCTCGCGTTTTATAAGAATAATCCTTTATCCATAGCTAGTACCTTAAAGTGAAAATAGGGAGACCAGGGGGGTGAAATAAAATTCTGAAAAAACTAGGGAAATTGTTTTTCAATGTTTTTTTTCAATGAGGGTTTTCCAAGACTACGTCCAATTTAAGGTCCGCCCTAATACATATATATATAAGAATTACCGTTTTGAAGAAAATCAACCAATTTTGAAAGATGGTTTCCCCCCCAAAAGTATAGCTTTCACTGAAAAAAATATATCGGATTTTTTTTTTAAGAAACATTTTGGAGCCGTTTTTGAGAAAAAATAGGATATTGTAAAATTGCTTAGAAAATTTTTATAGCAGGTACCGAGCATGCAAGGAGGCTGGGAATCCCCTACAACTCCCACTGTCGTAGCTGTGGGGACCCTCAAGAAAAAGAAACTGTAGTTCATTTTCTTTGCAACTGCCCTGATTTAGCCAATTTTAGATTGTCATCCTTTGGAAAGGCCTTCCTCGATGACCCAAAAGAGCTTTCTGAGAAGAAAATCAAAGATCTGATTATCTTTCTGAATGCGACTAAATGGCTCTAACAATAGTCCGTTAAAGTCTATAAAGCCATATAATTACGTATTAAATCCCTACTAGGTTAACACAAGTAATTGGTATCAAAACGGCGCACTCCAGCGCTAATTGAGTCGCGAGGCCAGGGCTAGCGACTGCCATCTCTACCTACCTACCTACCTATCGTTATTTTTAGAAAACAAAATAGTTAAAAAAAATTTACAGCAGAATAACCAAAAACAAAAACACCTTTTTTCGTCTTCCTTATGATCGTAATGACAAGTCTTGTCAAAATCGTGACTAAAATTTTATTCACGCAAGTAGAAAACTTATTCGACTCTTTTTGGTGTAAGCCTCCCTCTGAGCATCTATAATGTCAGTAAGGTAGTTAAGATATGTGGTTTCAAGAAGGTTTTCATCATCATGTGGTATAAGTACATCAGTTTCATACATTAGTCGAAAGCATAATTTATTTAGAGATGGGAGTGATAGTTTTGATATCTTAGGTCGTGTGCCAATTTCGTTTAAGGTATGGTTAAATTTGATCCCATGGCTAAATTTTTTTGACATTATTGAGGTGAATATAGACGCTAAAATTTAACCTGCTCATCGGTTCGTTAAAATGTTAGCCAGTGATTAATTTTTGACATGTCTATGCTCATGAAGGAGTGAGTGAGATGAATGTAGATAAATATTTTATTTTGCTGTCGTGAAGTAATGAATCCTATCGGGAAATATTAAACAAAAAAAAATTTAATGAAAAGATAAAGAAATATAGGCAAAAGCATTATAATAAATGAAAGTATAAACTCAAGAAATTAAAACATAGACTAATATTCAATAATAATTGTTTGTATAGTGTCTCGTGTTTCTTTTAAAATGATCTATCAATTTTCAAGCGTAAATTAATGTGTGCGGCCATTTCGACTGATTTGCTTATAAAACTTCGAATTTCTCTCCGCCGTTTATTTGGATTACTTGTGATAAATTATGTTGATAGTACAAAATAATCAATAAAATTTATTGAAAATTCTTTTTTGATGATCATTCTTTTGCAAACTGAATTATTTGTTTGGCGTAAACTAATGAGAAATGTTTGTTAAAAAAAATTCCATTTAATTTAATTGGCACGGCAAGAACCTTAATTTTCATTCACCCCAATAAAAGAGGATGAAATTTAACTGGATTCAAATTTAACCGAAATTTTAACGCTATTGGCACACTACATCATTTTGAAAAAATTCCGACAAAGCTGAATTTTAGTAGAGAGCTTCGTTTTGACGTATTGAGCATTTCCTGAAAAGTTCCGTAAATTTGGGCCGCGGCTTAATTTTTAGGGGGGGTTGAAGGAGGAAAAATTCAGTTTTTTCTTAATTTCTCGAAAACTATAAGTTTTTTTTGAAAACATGAGGAGGTACAAACTGTAGTTTATGTCATTCTACACAAAAAAGATTAATATACTTTATTTTATACAAGCAATAGATTCTGAGAAAATCATGCAAGAACTTCACGGTGGAGTAAATTTTGTCAAAAAATTAATTAAAATTTCATTAATCGATAGGCTTAAGTTCTTGTACGATTTGAGTTTGGCTACATCTCCTCTTTATAAAACCAAGTTTTTTGGGTGCTTATAGTTTTCGAGAAATTAAGAAAAAACTGAATTTAACCCTTTTTAAACCCTCCCCCCCCTAAAAATTAAAACTCGGCCCAAATTTACGAAAACTCTTCAGGAAATGCTTAAGACGTCAAAGCAAAGCTCTCTACAAAAATTCAGCTTTGTCGGAATTTTTTCGTAGTTTTGCCATTTTGCTGTCTAGTTTTCCTGGGCTACACGGCCTTAGTTGATTTTTTTTTAAATATCACGCTAAGAAATATTACTAGACCCACAAAAACCCTATAGAGTTTTAATTTAATCCAGGAAGGCATTGTTTTTCATATTTGATTGAATATTTAAAAAAAATTGCTAAATTCCCTAAAACACTCACAATCCCAAAATGAGAAACAATTTTTTTCTCAGATTTTTGCACATTATTATCAGAGACTTAGGGCAGGTTTCAGGACCTTTATCAAACTCTTTTTAGAGCCTTCCCTTTTCTGACAGGACCACATTTTAAGGTACAAGCGTATAAAATAAACGTAAACACTAATTCATACCATAAACTAACAGCAAAAAATAACAAAAAAACGTGATTGTTTACGAGGGAAGTTTATTTGTTAAGACCGCTTTTATGAATTTTTGAATATTTTGACAAAAAAAATCATATCATATCATCAATTTTAGTGTATTTGAATTTTAGTGTATTACTAAGGGTCTTATTTAGTCCAATGTACTTACAGTCGATAGTTGATTATCGGTATTGCGAATTTCTATTAGTTACTCTTTTTCTTTTTGGTTATTACATATGTATGAGTATTGCGTGTGTTTTTTTCCATTAAGAATTTCCGATCGACTTCTGCCAATTCGAATATGTTGGCAATATAAGCCCCTTAGTTTCGAATGTTGGAGTATGCAAATACACATTAGCAAAACTACTTACTAACTTATGTAAGCTTCAATTTGCTTTGAGGTCTAGAAGCATTCGTTACCAACAAAATAAATGAGCCTAAGTCAATAACAATTGAATAAACTTGGGAAAGGAAAAAAAAAAACATAATAATAACAATATTTTATCCGTGATTGGTCTGTTTAAGAAAAGCTAGAATTGTCCTGACTTTCGTTACTTGCTAAATGTATTTTAAATGTTTGGTTGTAAATAAGATTTAAAACGGTAAATGTATTGTATATTTCCATTTTATTCTTTCGGTCATAAAATTAAATTCTTAAATAAAAATTTATTTAACAAAAAAAGATACTCCTAATTTGATAAGCTCATAGTGCAGGTTTTTTTTTTTTTTGTTCGTCACTTTTTCTTTTAGTTTCTCATCCACTTCACCATAGGGACTACGGTAATTGGGTACTTTATAAGCCAGTATAATTGTGTTCTGCGACCCGAACAAACATTTAAGGGATATTCTAGTTCTTACTGACTGAAGTCAAATTTTTATTTCATTTTTCAGATGGGACATTTCTTTTTTGTATAGTATAAAGCCCAGTAGAGAATAGAGTTGCTGGTGACTGTTGGCACAAAGGAGCTGTGAAGGACACAAAATGGATTTTAACTTGATTTTTATCTCGGTTCCTTGTGCATTTCCCATTCTTTTATTATATTATTTTTTTTTTTGCTCATTTTCTAGGGAGCGAAATTTTCCTTTTTTTACGAAGAGGACATCTGTAATCGCTGGTCGCCGTTTATAGCCTTTTCGACTATTAGATTTTTTTTTGTTGTTTCTTATTTTTTTAGAGTAAGCCGGGGTAACGTTTACAATGGGGTAAGTCGTTAGTTCATGTTATTGCATCTTGATGGTGATTTAAATTGACTTGTCTTTCTCCAAAAGTGTCCACTTTCCCTTTCTGTAAATCCCATCTTTATCGCACAACAACTGATGCTGATGGGTGCTGGGTGTATAGAGGTGGCCCCGTAGGCGTGGGGTATTTTCTAATTTTATTATTTCAAGGAAAGGGTTGTTTGGGATGGTTGTTTATCTCTGACTCTATAGAAGGAGCAGGCCAATTGAATTAATTTTTGTTTGAATAAATTAGCAGGGAATGAAGTAATTTTCGGACTGAAATGCAAATTATATTGTCCAACTAAAGAATATACTTAGATTGAAGTTTTTGGTTGAGATTCTTCAGAGAGATCCACAAGGAGAGAGGGAGAGGGAGAGAGACAAGAGTTTTATCTGTGTTAACTTTGGAGTGGCAGTGGTATATATAAGTATAGTGGATGCCGTTAACTGACCTTTTATAGAGCAAATATACGTATACCTTGCGTATAGTTGTGGATTTATGTGTCTTAGATTTTTTTCTTTGCTGTTGGTGCCAGGTATCTTCAAGGCTTTTGAGGATAATACAGGCAGTTTTAATGTAGGGACATTATGATAATGCAGGTTTTGTTGTTAGAAGTTAACTGTTTGCACGATTATGAAGATTGTATAAGATTAAGTACTAGTCTCGCATCTTCTTAATGATTCATAAAAAAGTTATTTTAAAGCAAAATTGGGGCAAAGTTAGCAGGTATAGTTGAAGCTAATTAAATTATTAAATTTTAAAATGTTTTGCATATTTCACGAAGAATGAAAAACATTACTTTTATTTTGACAAAGTAGAATTTAGAATTTTTCTTGATTTTTATTATTCATTTTATACTTTTGCTTAAAACTTTTATGAGTGAAAATTCGTTATGGATTTTTATAGGATGCAAAAAGTTGCCAAGTAAAACTATTTTATTTTTTTTCTGTAGTTGTTTTCAGCTGACAGAATATGGAGATAACAAGTTTTTCCAAACAAATTTCTTGGGTGAAATCTGTCAAAAATTACTGTCAAAAGAAAGGAAATTTCATCAGAAAAAACGGATCGTGTTAATCAGATTTATAGAATAATTTTAAAGGGCCATTGTAGGTAATTAAGTTTTTTCACAATGGTCATCTAAAAAAATCAGAAAATTGATAATCTTTAAAAATTTCAAAAATTAAAAAAAAAATATTTCTAGAGGTGGTCAAAAAAATTTAAAGGGTGGTCAAAATTTCTCTTTAAATTGCCATCTTTTCAAGAAAAAAAATTTGCACCTCTTTTGTTTTCAGAAAAAAATAACTAAACAAAAACGGAAATGAAGTTTTTTGGTTATGAAAAATAATTTTAAAACTAAATTTTGTTTGTATTTTAAGTTTGAAAATGATTTTTCAAATACAAACTTTAATTAAAAGCATATTATAGAATGAATTTGTGACGTAAAAAAAGCCTTAAAGTGGCATTGTTAGTGTTTCGGTTTGTAAATTTTGTTTTTTGTTTTGAGTAATTTTCTTAGAAAATTACCCCTCCTGTGTGAACGGGGGGAAATAAATGCATCTAATAGAACCACTCTTACCCCATAATTGGTACCTTTAAGTGAAAACATGGAGACCGAGGAGCTGTGTTCACTTGGCCCGCAAGTTTTTTTTGTTGAAAAGAACACTTTTGACCACCCTTTAAATTTTTTTGACCACCACTAGAAATATTTTTATTATTTTTGATTCTTTAAAGATTTTTAATTTTCTTATTTTGTAGGATTACCTACAATGACCCTTTGAAATTACTTCAAAATTACCCTATGAGCCTGCTTTACACGATTCGTTTTTTCGAACGTTTGGAGTTTCGTGTTTTTGACACATTTGGTGAAGGGTGTAGAAATGTAGGGGGAATGAAGAAACGAAAGCACGTATGAAATTTTTTAAGATTTTTTCTGGTTGAACTTTGACGTTTATGATTTGACAAAGGAGTAGAGGATGTGCGTGAAGTAAGCACCGCCATTTTGGATTTTCAAAATAAAGGTTGTGCTGTAATCTGCCCAACTTGTGTGCTGTAACGTGCCGTTTGAAAAAAATCGTTCTAAGGGTTTGGTTTTTAGAGGGTTCCCATTTTTTTTAGCGTGAAGTTAGTTCCACCATTTTCGATTTTCTTAAAAAATTGTTGTGTCGTATTGTAATTTTGTGTCGCTTTGTACCGTAAATATTTTTAAAAAATTCGCAAGTTTTTCAAATTTTACTGATGAACATTTTTCAAATTTTTCAATTTTGTACAAAACTAAAGTTGTGCTGTTTTGTGCTCACTTTGTGCTGCAAGATTCCGAAATGTTAAAAAAACACATAACGCATGTTTGTAACTTTTACGATTTTCCAAAAAAAAATTGTGCTGTATTGCGCTCAACTTATGCCGCCTTATGCCGTAAATATTTAAAAAATTCAAATTTGCAATTTTACGAATGACATTTTTCAAATTTTTCAATTTTGTAAAAATTTAATTTAATTCAAAAACAGCACAGGTTTAAATTTTTACAAAATTTGAATAATTTTCATGCGTAAAATTAGCAAATTTCTTAAAAATATTTACGGCCCAAGGTGGCACTAGTTGAGCGCAATTTTTTTTTCTGAAAATTGTAAATAGTGGTGCTAAGTTCAAGCTTCGCAAAACTGTTTTTTTTTGCCTTAAAAGTTACAAAAGTGCTATTTTTTCAGAATTTGGCAGGATTAAATGAGCACAAAACAGCACATCTATAGATTTTTAGAAAATTGAAAATTTGAAAAATGTTCATCCATAAAACTTGCAAATTTGCGAATTTTTCAAAAATATTTACGGCACAAGGCAATAAGGCACAATGCAGCTGCAGTTTTTCTTAGAAATAGAAAATGGCGGAGCAAAACTGTTTTTTGCCGTAAAAGTTACGAATATGCAATTTTGTTTTTATCTCTTCGCAATTTGACATCACAAACTGAGCGCAGTATAGCACATTTAAGTTTTTAAGAAAAATGTTAAAAATCATAAACTAATTTTTTGCCTAAAATTTACAAATTTGCTATTTGTTTATCTCTTTTGAATATGGCAGCACAAATTGAGCAAAAAACAGCACATCTTTCACTTTTTAGTGATATTAATATTAAAATAAAATTATTCGTAAAGTTTGCAAGTTTGCGATATTTTTTTAAAATATTAACGGGACAAGGCAGCACAATGCAGCATCTTTTTTTTGAAAATCAAAAATGGCAGTGCTAGCTTCACGCTACAGCCCTTCGCAAAGTTTTGTTTTGGCCATAAAAGCTGCAATTATGCGATTTGTTTAATTTTTCTCTTTTGTTCTTAGTAGTATTTTTTGAGCACAAAGCAGCACAAATTTTTTTTTTTGGAAATTTTGAAATTTTGCAATAATTTCATTCGTAAGATTTGCAAATTTACGAATTTTCAAAAATATTTACGGCAAAAGCCAGCACAAGTTGAGGACAATACAACACAACTTTTTTTTGCAAAAATCGAAAATGGCGGTGCTAACTTCACGCTCGAAAAATAGATTTCCCCTCAAAACCAAAACTTAGTACGATTTTTTTTTTTAAATACGATTAAAATTAAAAAATTAAAAGGGAATATATATAAAAAAATCGAAATTAAGAATTTGAAAATTAAAAAAAAAAAAAATATACTCGTATTTCTAGGCGTGGTCAAAAAAGTAAACGGTGGTCATTGGTTTTCAAAAACAAATTTATCGAAGCCATTAATTAAATTTGAAAAAAATTTATTTTTGAGGTACAGCGCTATTTGGCGGGCCAAGTGAACACAGCTAGGCACCAAGAGGGTGAAATAAAAACCTGAAAAAATAGAATTTTTTTTTACTTAGATCCCTGTAAAGGCTATCCAACCAGGAATAAAAAAAAACAATATAAGGACCACCCTAACCTACAAATATCGTGATTAAAAATTTGCATTAGAAAATCATGTCAGTTAAATTACAAGGTCGTTAATTATTTCGATAGTTTTTATTAATCTTAGAAGGAGCTTATTATAAACAGACCTGCCACTAAGCTATAATAATTTGCGACCATATGATGACGAGATGACTCTGGAATAAGCTGTACGTCATTTTAATGTTTTCAACATACATACTAGTTATCAGAAATCTTAAGAAATATTTACTTTCAAGGAATAGCTTCTCTTGTGTCCTGAAACAACTCCTTTCAAATTCCTTTAACTTCAAAAAGCAAAATATTTCGCCTTTGAAATATTTTTTTGGAAGTATTAAAGCCTCACAATAACAACGTAATCTTGTTTTACTACCTACAAAAATATTTGGTTCCATCAGAATATAGACATTTGTTCTTTTTGCATAGCCAAAATTACCAAAATTGCATCCATGAATCCTGTATCTGGAATATGGAACGAAATGATTCAATCCCAGAAGCTACCAACGAGTATAACATCCTTTTTTTTTCATTGTCCTCATCCATCTCATACTCATGCATAGCAACATAAAAGCCACCTTAAATTGCAGTGTGATGGTCCTTTTAGTAGGTATTTGTATGTATGTGCTCCTGGCACACTGGTAGTTCTGTTTTCTGTGTCGATTGTGTGGAGATGTGGACGGAGACGAGGAGGCGTGGCATATTGCAAAAGTCCGGTTGTAAAAGGACAACCAAGATATTTAATAATATTCCTTTGTCCTATTTCTTTGGTCGGGAGTTCCTTTTGTTAACCTATTTTTTAGTCGTCTTCTGCTGTCCTTGTATTTTGTCCCTCCCTCTTAAAAAAGACGACTTCAATTGATCAAGAGGAGTATTGTTGTTGTTTTTTTTTCTGAAGCTCTATTTATAATAGTTTCTTTTGTGTCGTGCTTTTAGAAGGAACTTTAGATCCCTACCTACATATCCAATAATCCCCTACCTCCTCGTTAGTAATGTCCTGGTTAGTTTATTTGTATGGCACACCCTTTGTTTGGCAAAGTAAACTTATACTCTGAGCTATTTGTCCTGTCCAGTTGTCACCAAGTGACTTGTTGATCCATTGTATCCGGGATTCATAAAATAAAAAAAAAAAAAATCAATACATGTATCTCAATCGAAGTGTATGTGTCGTTAAATCCTTTAAGCCAGCAGCTATCAGAGCAACAAAGTGCCCAACTTAATGGACTTTCGATTAAAAAGAAAAACAATAAAAAAGAAAATATGTATATAAAATAAAATTCAACAAAATATATACAAATATACATACAGAGCCCGAAATAAAGTCAGAGAAACAAACAAGTGAGACTCCCATCAATTATCGAATTGAACAGATGCAGATGGAGCGAAATAAAATATTTCTCTTGCTAAGTTGTTGGACATTTGTGTGTTTTTTTATTTTTTTTTCTGTTTGTATATAAATAAATACGAGTGTAATACATGTTGCCAATTTGAAATTATTTATTGAATCCCGTTTTGGATGGAATAAAATATTATACCCCGGTATGGGGATGGGACCTCATGGTCATCACGGTCATGGCTCTCCTTCCTCCGTCCTCTATCCCACATGCACATATGGCGTTGGAATTGGCAGTTGACAATTTTAAGTCAACTGAACGATTGTGCCAGTACCAGCACGTAGGGGATTTTTTTAAGAGATTTATTTTTTTTTGTTTTAAATAATTAAGAAATACATTTCGATTGAGTGAACACAAACAAAACGCGTATACGTAGGCGTATAGATGAATAATTTCAAAAGGATTTTATATGAATGTGTTTTCGAGCAAAGTACATATAAGCATATAAGGCATTCAAAACGTAGCTGATGATAAATTAAAATGATTTTTTTCAATAAAGTAAGGATAAACTTCGATTCGATATTATTGAATACAAAATTGGCATTTGGACCACCAATGAGTCTAAAAAATACCTTGCAACCAACATGTTTGAAATTTTTTATTTCAAAAGTTTGATAAATACTTGTCTTTTTTCTGTCAGAGTCCATGCTTTGCCCCCTGAAAAAAGTTAGTGGAATTCATCACTGACTCAAATATTTCAAATATGTATTTGAAGAAAATACTTATACTCACTTTTAATAGTTCACGAAGAGCAATACTCCTGACATAGCCTTCGTCAGCACTAAGTACAACGTGACAAAGTAGCATAAAAAACTTCGAGCGATCTAAAACATTTCAGCACTATAAAAAAGAGCACTTTAGAGGGAGGGGATTCCCCTTAACTTTTCAGTAAATGCATCATTCCATAAAATTCGGAGATAGGATCAGTAAAGCCAACGTGATATACGGTTTGACCCAAAAACCCTCGAGATATTTCACAGACATCTGTAAATGAGCGTTTGCAGCATGTTTTGTGACAGGGGGTGTAACTTTCCAAGTGCTGCACCCATAAAAACCTTAGTTTTAGCATTGGAGCGGAACAGTAGCAGCTTGATCTTTAGGCTCATAGAGCTCTTTCTCCATATTTTGGAGAACAATCCGAACAAAGCCTTTGCGTTCCTGATTTGGATAGTTATATCTAGTTCGGTACCGTCTTCAGCTAACTATTAAGATATTTAAAATTCCTTACCATCTCTTCATGTTATCTTGAAATATCTACTAAGATCTACTAGGCTCCAATGCTAGCCCTTTGTGTTTTTGAAGTAGATATCGATCTTAAGCCCAACGATTTCAACTTCTCCATCTTCATTTGTTGTAATTTGATGAAGATCCATGACCCAATGAATAAATTAGCATATTTCGTTAGCGTAAACCAGATGTTTGAGGTGTGATTGTAGAGTCCTCTGAGTTTCTCAAATTCCAGCGGGAAAAGCTGCATGCAGTACATTACTTATCACCAACAGGAACAGTATTGGTGACAGCATACCACCTTGTCTAGTCCCACATGGGATATCAATTCTTCTCAGCTCTGACAACAATTCTTTATGCAGAACGTGACATTAAGATCCGTCATCCGTCTTGTGTATTAAGGCAACCCTTTTCAAAATCGATGAACTGCAGGTGGAGTGGTGATCGATATTAAACGCACTGTTCGATATGACCGTCAAGTTAGCAAAGCAACTTTGACGAACCTACAAACGAAAAGGTGGATGATTTGCCATCAATTAGTCGTTAATTAGTTGTGACAAGCTCGAATTTGTCGTTCAATGTTATCTATATTTTTTTTTTGCTTCATGTTAGCAAAGCACCTTGTTGAAAATCTGTAAAAACATCTTATGTCTGATGGTTTATGGCTTAATAATTTGCCGTTAATTATTCATTAAGTAGATGTGACGAACTCAATTTTTGTGCAAAGTTTTTTATGCACTTAAAAAAATAAAAGAAAAACATCGCACGAAAAAAAAATAATTTTATCACAACCAATTAAATGAAAATTTTTTCGTAGGAGAATATTATGTTCTTTAAATTTTAACCATTTTACGAAAAGAAAACATAGAAAACATAGAAATTCAAATTCAAAATTGTCAAAACATATTAACAATAGTTAACCATGAATTATTTAGTAATACACAATTTGGTTTAAACAGTTTTTACCACTTTTTGAGGTGGAATCAAGCTAACTTGTTAGAAAAGCAAAGAATAAAAAAAAAACGTAGAAAACATTGCACGAAAAGTTCAAAGCTGTCACAAATAATTAAAGACTAGTTAACAATTTTAAGCTATAACCCATTTGGTATTAGCAGTTCTTGAACCTTTTTTAAATTGATATCAAGATAGCAAAGAACCAAAAAAAAAAACATCGAAAACATTAGGTGACTAAATTCAATTTTCATAACTAATTAAGACTAACTAACGACAAATTATTTAGCCATCATTACTTAAAGAAGTTCAATCGCAAGTTAGCAAAACGCGTTAACAAAATATAGACAACATTGAAAGACAGATGCGAAATTGTCACAACCTTACTAACGGCAAATTTATTCACATACACTTTTTTCGATTCGTCAAAAATTTGTTTGCTTACTTGACACTCATAGAAAATTAATAACCAAACAAAAAAACATCGCATGAAAAAATTGATTTGCCCACTCCTAATTACCGAATAACTAATGGCAAATCACCAGGCCCCAAAATATTAAATTCTTACCACTTTTCAAAAAAACATAGAAAACTGAGAACGAAACATTGAAAATTGTTAGAACTTATTTTCGATCCGTGAGAGTTTCTAATTTGATATCAAGTTATAGCAAAGCTACCAAAAAACATAGAAAACATTGACTGACAAACTTGAAGCTGTCATAACTTATTGACAACATAACTTATTTGTTCGTGCACTAATTGTTGTCCAGATTTCTCCTCAAGTGGGGGATATAATGCGAATTCGAGGATTCGACACCTCAAAACTTACCTTACCGAGTTGAAGAATTTTTGTAATTTTCAAATTTGGAGCTATACTTTCATGCTGTCTTCACTATGAGGTTAGCAGTATGTACATTTGTTCGATTATCTGAAATAGAAATTCAAAAAACTACAAATTCAAATTCCAGCCAGTGTTTCATTGGCCTAAGGGGAAATTATTTTGCCAACTTCACAGAAGAACCTTACATAATATCTATAGAGCTGCGTGTTTGAAGCTTTGACGTGCCTTGATAGACAGGCTACATTGCAGTGAAAAGATATGAATTTTAGTTTCGATTAAATTTGTTCGTCCTGCCAATGTTTTTTTTAGTCTTGTAGATCGATACTAGTTGCTATTTATCAGAATTCGAAGCAATTCAGCTCTAACTCACCGTTATCTTTCAAATAACTTCAATTTTAATTTTCGTTTCCATCCATTAGCTTGAAGTTTGTTTGAAGTTTATAATGTTCAAGCAATGAAACTACTCATCCTTAAAGCTATTTTTGACTTTGATGGGTAAAGGTAATTTTTATTATCCCATGTGCAGGTGAATTGAAAGCCAATTTAAAAAAAAATCAGTTGTAAAACTAGAAAAGGGAATAATAACTAACTGATGCTACTGCATCTGTTGCCAAAATGATATTTCACAATCGAAAAATATTTCATTTCTATTGCAATTTGAGTCTCGTCGTCCTTGAGTCTTACGTTTTGGCGTCGGCATCATCATCGTCATCTTCATCGTCTTTTGTTGGTCTCTTGTGATGTTCATGTCAAACTCATTGTAGTCATCATTATTATCGTAGAAGCTACATACAATCCCGTCTGCTTGGGCCAAGTGTATTCTTCTTTTACTTTTGTGCACAAAAGTCTCTTTGCAATGCAACACGACCATCAGCATCAGCACAGCCGGAGACGAATATACTCGTATAACAAGAGCGTCCTTATACAACTTACACTATAGACGAACATGACAATGACGGCCAACAACGACGAAAACGACGTATCCAAACAATGTGGTATGTGCGGCAAAAATGGCAGAGAAGGTTGTTCAGTACAACATCATGTAAACAAATCCTTTGCCTTTCACTATTCATCTACTCCTATGGACTGGAAAAGTACTCTATAGAAAGGGGATTCAATACCTCCACTTAAGTTCTGGTTGAGGTTTTTTTTTTTTTCAGCCACCGTCGTATGTGTCAGGACTTATGGAGATAGAACTGGAATCTGAGATGATGATATAGCCTAGAAGAGACTATGCTCCTTGAAAAGAAAACACTATCATCATCATCATCATTGGGAGTACCTAGTCATCATCATTATGGATGCTCGTAACATCGAGGTATAACTTTTGGTTTTGTAGAAATTATGATGCACTAGCTACTTGCAATCTTCTTTATTTCAACATGCTGGCATTCACAAAAATATCGTATGAGTAATGTAAATGGCCATTACAAAAACTTGGAAACTTCTCCCCCAGCTTTGATAAGATGATTTCATTTTTACAGAACTTTCTAAAATTTTGTTTTGAAAAGGCTTGATGGATCTGTCTCATTCTTCTGATGATACTCGTACTTTGTTAAATTAATTAAGAAGTAGCCAAGCACGCTTATGCCAATATTTTTGTTACTTAAATTATTTTTTCGACAAAATATATAGTAGGTTACACAGGCGAAATTCTTTAAGATTTAAGAAAAATTTGACTAGGTGAATTGCTCATACATTTTAGCTAAGTTAGGCTCAAAAAATGCTCAAACTAAATACGGAAGAGGCATAAGGCTGTTAAAAAGAAATGACTATAAAATCCTTTTTAGGTAGGTAAAAAAAATAAATAAATTTGGTGGCACAACCACTCGTGGAGAACCAGGGCCAAGTGACTTACAACTCTCAATCATTCTTTTGTGCATTTGTTGGCAAGAATGGAGGGGACCTGCAATTTTTTGGCGATTCCGAACGGCTAGATGAAAAGCACTTATTCATGACAAGTATACTCTTGGAGGATTTGTCAGTTCCTCGCGAGAGGCAGTACCTCCCTCGGGAAAAACATTTTTTGGGTGGCAGCGGCTGGGAATCGAACCCAGACCTTCGGTATGACAGACCAACGCCCTAACCTTCATGCCACGAGTTATTAAAACGAAAACTTAAAGTTTGCGCAATTTAGTGAAATCTTTGACTTAACCTACCAATTTAATTTTACCATGTAACGATAAAATTAGGGCAAGTTTTGGATTCGTGCAAAACAAAATTAGAGATAACAATCAAACATGACATTACGATGATAAACAAAACGAAAAAAGTGTCTGTCTGTCTGTCAGCATATTGACCTACAGCTTTACCACTGATGCAATTTTCTTCAAATTTTGAACCTAAGGTTTTTTTTTGTAATAGAGTAAGATCCCAGGGCCTTCAGACAGACGTCATTTTATCATAGCTGAATGGTGTGGACGAATTGAGAGTACGAATCTTGAAACCGGGTGTATTTCGGAGATATTAAGTGCTAGAAGTGCATTAATTGATGCAAAATTACGTTATTTTATTAGAGCTGAATTTTTGATATATTTTGAGGAAAGATTTGAAAATCGTATTTTGACCCCTGGCCGACACCTACAGTGAGACCTAATGTCAGCCAGATAGTTACCTTGAAAGGTGCAGCAAAAATAGTGAAATTTACGTGAAAGTTAGCTTAATTTTAAACATGTTCTTCGGGCAACTGTTACAATATATTTGCTAAGCTGCCAGATACCTACAGTGGGACCTTATGTTTGCCAGACACCTTTAATGTTTTCAAAAAAAGTATTTTAATTTACGTTTTATTATCAAAGCTAACAATTTATGTACTTTGGGCAAATATTTAACATTTTTCTTGCCCAAAGTACCACTTTAGGTGTCTGGCAGCTTTGAAAATATACTGTAACAGTTGCCCGAAGAATGTATTTTAAATTCAGCTTTAATACTACAAGGTAAATTTCACAACTTTTTGGCACCTTAATAGGTGTCTGGCTGAAATTTTGTCCCACTGTAGGTGTCTGGCAAGTGCCAAAATAAGTTTTTAATTATTTTCCTCAAAAAAATATCAAAAAATCAGCTCTGATAAAATAACGTAATTTTGCATAAATTAAATGCACTTTTAGCAACGAATATCTCCAAAAACGCACCAGGTTTCAAGATTCGTATTATCCAATCAGCTATGATAAAATGACGTATTTCTGGCGGCCTTGGTATCTTGGTCTATAGTAAAAATTGAAAATTTTTTTTAGAACCAAAAATAACGGTACTTATGCCCTACAAGCATAAATGAAATTATTATTTATCTCAAAAACGAACAATTTTGGTAAAAAAATGAGTGTAATATTGCAGGCATGGTGTACTTTTTAATAAGAAAAAAAAATAACCGAAAACTGTTATAAACCGTACCTGCCATATAACGATTTTTTTAATTTTCGATTTTCTCATTAATGGCTCAAACGATTTCAATCAAAATTTTCAAGCCAAAGCTCTTTTAAAATCTTAATAATATTGCATATCTAAATTTTGAAAAAAAAAAATGAATTTTGGATTTAAAAAAATATTAAAATTTTTGTTTGAAAATTCCATATTTCAAAAATGAGTTGATGAATTTTTTTGAAACTTAGTTTAAAAATGTATTTTAATACATACTCAAAATTTGGCGCACCCAAATTTTTTTTCAAAAAAAATGTTATTTAAATTTTTATATAAAAATTAATTTTTTACAAAACCACTACAACGATTTATTTTTTTTTTGCATTTATATTTTTTCAAGTAATCAAGTGGTATTTAAGCTCTAAGTTTTTTAACTATTTGTTTATACAATTAAAAGCACGATTTAAATGTTTTTTTTTTTATATTTTGACATTATTTTTTATATATATTAGGGTGGTCCTTATTTTTATTGTTTTTTTTTTTTAATTCTGAGATGAAAAGATATCAAATGGTTCTACATAGAATACAAAAATTTCCTAATTCTTTCCTCTCCCCTGGTCTCCCTATTTTCACTTTAAGGTACTAACTATAGGGTTAGGTTGATTCTTAAAAAAGGCGAATAAAATAATCTGAGGGTATAGATTAGATTTACACGAGAAAAACATATTATTAGAAGGGGGTCTATTTTCCCCCGTTTTAGGCGGGAGGGGTAATTTTCTCAAAATTTGAATCAAAAGAGAAAAAAATTATTTTAAAAAAACGGGAACACTTACAAAGCCACGCCTTAGCTGTTTTTAAAGCCACAATTCCATTCAATTATTAGCTTCCTAAATAAAGTTTTTATTTCGAATAGTTTGTGAAAAAATAATTAAAATAATTTTCAAACTTAACAAAAAAAATTATAATTTTTTAAGATTAAAATTATTTATTCAAAAACTATTTTAAACATAAACTTTATTTAGGAAGCATATTATAGAGTGGAACCGTGGCTTTAAAAACAGCTAAGGCGTGACATTGTAAGTGTTCCCGTTTTTTTAAATGTTTTTTTTCTGTTTTTGGCTAAATTTCTAGAAAATTAACCCTCCCGCCTGAACGGGGGAAATAAACCTCCCCTCCAATACAATTTTTTCTTGACTGAATCTAATCTATACATTCTGATTTATTTTCGCCTTTTATAAGAATGATCCCTTACCCATAATTAGTACCTTAAAGTGAAAATAGGGAGACCAGGGGGGTGAAATAAAAATCTGAAAAAATTAGGGAAATTGTTTTTCAGTGTTCTGAATCGAATGAGGGCTATCCAAGACTACGTCCAATTTTAGGACCACCCTAGTATATTTTAAAAGTTTTCAATTCCAATCAACTTGAACATAAGAGCAAGTTCGTGCGATCCAGTCGTGCATTTTATTTTTGGGTGGTTTTTTTCAATTTTTCCTGCTATTTTCTTATAATATTTTTTAAAACCATCTATTTCGATAGAAAATAAAATAATCTTAGGCGCAGGGCTAAAAGTTCATGAACCAAAAGTCCATCATAATGGGCTTTTGGCTAATTTTGGTGGGTTAGAAGTCCATAAATGCATTTTGAACTTATAATCCACCTAAGTGGGCAAAAGCCCTTGAAGGAAGTGGATTGAAAGTCCATAATTTATTCTAACAAACAATTTATTTCAATATTTGATGAAAAAAAAGTGAATATCAATAAAAAAGTTGAAAATATTTACGAAACCACTTTTGTGTAAATTGCTCGAACAAGATGTACACGAAGCTGGACAAAATTTCAACAAATTGTTTTCAATTTACTGTCTAATCAGTCTATTGAATAGACTGGAACATGAGGCGTATAAACGAGCTAATACGTGCAAGGGTTCTTATTGTTGAATATGTTTGTTTGGACCATAAGTATGCTCAAACCGAATATGCTACTAAAATCACCCATGTGTTTCATAGAGAATGGTCACACTGACCACTTTTCAATATTTTATATATAACTCTGAAACTAAGCTGAATTTGACAGTTTCACACTTAAAACTTTTTGTTCAAAATTGAATTTTCTATCAAAATGGATGGTTTGAAAAAATGTATAAAATATTAAAGCAGGAAAAGTTAACAAAAACCAACTTAAGACACCGCCTAAGGCATGATGATGTCAAGAAATCATCATTAGCCATCGTGCAGTCATCATAGTCATGGCCGTCATCGTCCGGTCCATTCTAGTTGGAGACGTGATATTTCGACTTGCAAGATTTTAATATGTGAGATTTCGACTACCATCCACACAGTCGGCTCTTAGACCAAAAAGAGTCATTCATTGTCACTGCACTTCATCTTAACAATGACTGATAAAGTAATTCTTTGAATTTGCAAAAGTAGAGCTTTTTTGAAATTTCAAAAGTATGGATCTTTTTAGTGGACAAAACAAAACAAAACAAATAATCTCCATATGAGGTTTATTTGTTTCTCTCAGCGATAAGTGGTCAGTATAGTTAATCAAACCAAAACAAATCGAATTGAAAGTTTCTCACCGAGAGAAACCGACAAAAAGTTCAATTTAAATTAAATGGTTATTAAGTGACCATTTTTAAAAATCTCGGTAGGTAAGCGAAATTTTAAACATCTTTCAATATGTTTAATTTAATTTTCGACCTGAGCTATTAACTAATACGTATCCTCATTTGCTAATAGCTTTCTTATTTCAAAGTTGTTCATTTGAATTCATTTTATCATTGGTTTTTTATTGGTAAGTAAAAAACCAATTACAGATTCGAACGCACTCTTCTGTCATAAATTCAAAAGTGGCAATATTCCAAGATAGACAGATTTTCTTTTTACAATGCCCCCAAGGCACATGGCACAAGTTCTTATTTCTGAAATAATTCTTCTCTAATTTCAGTCATGCATAATGCTGGTAGACAATGGCTCAATTTCTTCGCTATACGCATTCTTTGTCCAAACGACAAAAAAGTCCTTTGACCTATGCAAGACATTATAGCATGTAGTTGGTTTGGTACCTACTTATAACTGGCATTCAGTTACCACACCACCACTCAGATGCAAACATTTACTCAGGTCTCCTCCTATAGATTGTACGTTCTATATAATATGTCTCTTCGTTCCCCCCCCCCCCCCTCTAACTCCTGGAGACCATTTTCCTTTTGTGTGTGTGTTTTTATAATCTGAGAAAATTTATCTGCAAAATTAAAGTGTCACCAGCATAATGATGAAATAAAAAAATCTTTTCTTCTATGCTTTTGTTATTAGTCTGGGAAAGCTTTATGTCCACCTTTGCCAGGCAGCAGCGCAGCGCTGTCATCAGTATGGGTCTGGTCCTTTGCTTTTTCGAAATATTAGATATATCATATAGCCCGAAACGATTGAGAGTGAGAACGCCATTCAGAATCGCTTTGGGATATTGCTATGCTAATAGAAGATTTCACCACACAATAGAAACCAATTTGAAATGAAAAACGAGAGCGTCGAACCTTGAACAAAATGAAATTAGTTACTGAGGCTAGAGAATGACTATTGGGGATTCACTTGTGGGGCACAAACGCTTTTTGGGAATAATTTTTGAGTTCGATGTATTAAAAAATTTAGATGTGTATTCTTCTTTGTTTAATTAAACTAATGGGTTCTTAAAGCTTAACAAAGTAGAACCAATTTTTTTTTGAGTTATAAAAATTAAATTTTCCTCGGAATTTTGGGAATTCAAAATTTTGTATTGTTTTTGATCCTTAGATCGGAATATTTGTCCTAGGTTGCGTTGTTTAAGTCAAATGTTGCCAACTGGCTGATAATGTGATTCGATTTTTCACCTTTATTCCTTATAAGTCCAGGTACCGAAAACATGGCTCCAAACAAACATTGGTTAAAGGTGTTGGTGTTGAGCGAACAAATTTGAATTGTTTTTTGGATTTTTTTTTTTAACCGGCTATACCTAACCCTAAATTTAATCAACTAAGAAACAAATTTATTGGATCAAATGTTTGGTATTTTTTTGTTCATAATAAATAATATTTAATTAAGAATATTTTAAATGTCAAAGCTTTTAAAAAATACAAAAAATTCAAATTATGAAAAGAATAAAAAAAAATCTTTATTGAGGTTGGTTTCGTTTAGTTTTAACGTTTAAAAAAATGAAAACAAATTCAAAATTGAACACATTTTGGGACTTTATGCCAGAAAGCCAGATAAACATATACGGAATAAAATATTTTGTTTGAGAAGTTATAAATGTACCCAATTTTAATAAAGGTTCCAGGTTTCATACTAACGTACAATAACTGTACGTATTGAGAAAAAAATTACAAAATTACGGGAAAATTGAAAAACGTAATTTTATTATTTTTTTGAAATTATTGAATATTCAATAGTCGTTTCTACTACTACTAAATATTTTTAGGCATAGTAATTTAAACATTTATGTAATGCAGCTAAGGAAACAGATAACGATAACTGAAAGAAATACTAAAAAATACGAACTAGTCAAAGCTTTCTAGGGTTCCAGGAATCTTGATATTTTTGTAGCTTTTATCAAACTATTCTAGCTAAAATTATTTTTAAAAATTCAAAATTTATTTTTTTCAAAATTTTTATATGCAATATTATTAACAATTAAAAAAAAATTTGAATTCATACGAGTATTTTGAATGAAATCTTTTAAGCCGTTAATGAGAAAATTGAAAATTAAGGAAACCGTTATATGGCAAGAGTACCGTTAATAACGGTTTTTGGTAAGTTTTTTTCCAATAAAAAAAAACACCATATACCTTCATTAATACACTTATTTATTTTTCAAAATCATTAGAACCGTTTTTGAGATAAATAAGCTTTTCATTTACGGTTTGTAGGGCAAGTACAGTTATTTTTGGAGCTGAACAAAAATTTTCAATTTCGACATTCGGACAAACAGACAGAATTGTGCCACCCACTTTGTTTCGTGTTCTCTATCATCGCAATGTCATGTCTGATAGTTAATCTAAAATTAAATCGTTGGATCGATTTTATTTAAAAAAATTCTTATTCATTTGGGTGGTAAAAAAAAATGCTTCTTTTTTTTATAACCGGCCCACCACAGAATTTTGCTACCTTGGTCAGTTGTGTTATCGTCACAAAGCGACTTCCTTTTCTTAAGTTTTGTTAAAAAATCCCCTGCATAAATGTTGGTGTGTACTGGGATTCCTCAAATTCATGGTTGATATTTTGGGAGATGATTTCTGGTTTGATTCTAAGAAAAAAAATTTTATGGGGAGAAATTCTATCTCTTCCCCCCTGAGGTAAGCGGGGCAATTTTTGAAAAATTGACATACAATGGAAAAAAATTATTTAAAATCTACAAAAGCACATGAAATAACTGAAAATAATAAGTTTTCTTAAATATCCCATTCTTTTATTTTTTCTTCAAATCAAGTTATTTCAAAGAATAATTTTGAGAAATTAAATTTTAAAATAATAATTTTTTATTTTTTTATTTTTGAAAAAAATGTGATTTCCACTGATTTTTAAAACGTTAATGCTCTTATCAATTTTTAGTCAAAATCTCTCCCAGTTTTTAAGTACATAATTAAAAAAAAGGGAGATATTTTTTTCCGAAAAAGTCGAAAAAAAGGTTTAACTACGAATGGTAATTTTTTTTCGGTATAAACATTTCAAACCATACAAGTAATTCGAAGTACAGAGATATTTTTTCACAAGAAAACACACAAAAAAGATTTTATTAGGAATAGTAATTTTTTGGAAAATTTTAAAAAACTAATAGAGATTTTTGCATTTGGCTTTGAATTTGACTTAGAATTGATAAGTTCATTGAAATTTCTAAAAAAGTGGTATTTATTAACTCGAAATTTTTAAAAAAATCAACTTTTAAACAAATAATCACTTATTTTTTCAAGAATATTTGCTTTAAAATTAAATTTCTTAAAAACTATTCTTTGAAATAACTTGATTTTGTATTCAAAATAAAAATAAAAAATTAAAATCAACTCAGCCGTTAATATTGCTAAGTGCAAATTTTTATAATTGTGAGTTGTAGATTACAGAAAAAAGTTTTATAAAAATAGTAGCAGCTGTTTTTAAGAAAAAAATACCGTTATTTTTCATGAAAGTAAATTTATTTCTTAAAATATTCTATAAAATGTTGAAAAAACCCTTAAATACCCAGTAACAAAGAATCAACCAACTAGTTTTCAAAAAAAAATTTTTTTTAACTTTTTTTCGAAGAACCAAAAAATATTTCTTTGAAAAGTTTGGCAAAAAAAACTATTTATAGCTTTTAGAAGCTTCTGTTTAAAAAATGATTGAAATCAGATATATTATTTTCAACTAAATCTTTGGGAGTTAGGTAGATACCATATTAATAACTATTTTTTTAAAATGGTTTCCTATCTGAAAGCAGCATTTTAAAAGTATTGATTTAAGAAAAAACTGTTTTTTTTGGCTCTAAAAAAAACGTGATGCTTGCCTACATAATTTATACCTATATACAGCAAGTCAAAAAAATATTCAAATTTGGTAAATTTAACATCATTTGAGATATTTTTTAACTTTCTGAAATGTAAGCTAATTTAATTTTTTTTTTTAATTTTTGGACCTTTAAAATTTTTTTTATAGTTCTTTTTTCTTATTTAATTGAAATTATTCAAGGATTTTCAATTTAAAATATAAATATTTCAAAGAATGCCAAATTAAATAGTGAGCAATACTATGTTTTTTGATTTTGTCAATTTCCGTTTTAAATTAGATTTTTGAAAAAAATGACAAATTCATCTTTTGAATATAAATAAATACAATCTTTCGAGTATATTAAATCAAATCCACGTCGTTTAAAGTATTCTTCAAGTCTCTAAAATGAACCGTTATATTTATATTCTGATTTAAGCAGTAAAAATGTGTGTTCACGATTTTTCTTTAAATAATATGTTTGTTTATTCTGAAGGGTGCACAAAAAATATAAAAATAAAATAATAAAATATACCAAAAGGCACAGAGCTTTTTAAAGGTAACAAAACTGCGTTCATTTATTTTAGTACACAAATCTGGTAAGAATAAATTTTTAATGGCAATAACTAAGAAATAAGAAAATAACTGTCCATTATTTTTAATTATTTTAGAAGATTGTAAAATGCACCGTTGTATTTTATTTCTGTTTGACTTTTTTTTTAATTCAAATTACTTGGATTCCTCAACAGTGAGGAGTAGGATTTTTTTAAGACTTTTTCACAAGATTTTTGGACTTACAATTTGCCGAAATGCGTTTTCCATGTAGCATTGGCAGTGATTTATTTCGATGTTCCCTTGATTTTCCCATAGCAAATATCAGTTCAGGCTCTGTTACCTACAGAAATGATATTTTAATCAATTGATTGAATTTTCTTACTCCGTTCATCAACTCAACATCTATCTCGTTTTTTATCGATTACCAGACTGGTAGTGGTGGATTGGACTGATGCTGAGAACTATGCATACTGGTAATACCAGTCAGCCTGGAATGTTGTTCATGTGAAACTCACAATAGAGTTTCACATGAACAACATTCCACACGGAAAAATTGGCATTTCACCCTGGGCGAAACGCATTTGGACTAAAGGTCGCAAAAACTTTAAATTGAATTTATATTCAAAAGTCCACTAAAACAAAAACTAAAATAATAAATTTTCTATTATTTATGTTTTTATTCTTGATTCTTCAACCAGCCAGACCACGGGCTTTACCATCATTAATTTCTAGTCGTCTGAATTTAACCAAATTCCACTAGATAATATAATTTACAGTGCATTTGTGCTGTTTATTTAATATGTGTCGGTAACCATCGACTAAAATTATGCGTCTTAGAAGGGTACAACAACATCTAACTGATGAGCCCAATTGTTGTACCTGGGCGAAACGCATTTGGACTAAAGGTCGCAAAAACTTTAAATTGAATTTCACTTTTCGCCTATTGTGAGTTTCCCCTCGCAAACGAAAGTTCCCCCCCTTTTTTGTGAGTACTGATTTCGGGCAAAATGTTTCGTAACTAAGAGCTTAAATTGTCGCTTATTTTTTGACAGCGAATGAAAAAAAAGCAAAACGTCCTGATGGTGTGCTATTTGCGCAAATTTTTCCTTTATTTTAGGTCAAGAGAAGTTCCGACAAAACTCATAATAGCTTTTAAATAAACATTTTTCGGGTGAAATATTTTCCATGTGAAACTCATAATAAGGCTCAAAACATAGTTCTCTTCTGTACACATGTGTTTCCATTATTATATTTAGTTTGAATAAATACTGTTTAGCGTACCTAGTTGGATAAATTAATTTAAAACTTAAATACATTTGTATCTGTTAAATTAATATTTTATGAAAAATATTGCTTCGCTCCAAAACAAAATAAAAAAAAATCCACTTAATATTATGTAAGTATATGGCCCACTCAGTACTTATGACTAACCTCATAATAAAAAAAATACCTCTTTTATAGAAAACAAAAAAAATTTGTTGAATATAAATTTTATGAACCGTGAAATTTGTTTGTTCTAATCAAATTTTACCGAGAGCAACATAATATTCCACGTTCATCAGCGTCAAATCCTTTCATCTCAATCCTTTCCTGATGAAAATAAATAAAAAAAAAATAATAAAAAAAAATAAATCCAATTAAATTTCTAAGCAACAATTATCCATTGAATTTATTCTATGTGTGGAATATACATATACAGAAATAAAAATTATGGCATACTCTTGGTGCCCTATGGTGACCATCTTTTCTGAATTTTAAATTGCATAACATGAAATAAATTTAAATAGTCATAAACAAAAATAACATAAAGCAGAAAGTTATTGATTCAAAATAGCTTTAATAAATGGCTTTACGCAAATTGGAGTTTGGTCTTGAAGTACCTATTATTACTAAGGTAAAGGCCTTTGTGTTTTGTCACACAAATTTTTTTAAGTTCAAATCACCTTTCACAAATTTTTAACAAAAGAAAATATTGTGAACTACTCGTTTATTTAAGAAACGTAAAACTCTTATTGCTCTTTTGTGAATTTAGAATGGAAAGGGTGCAAAATCCCGAATTTCCAAATCCTGGATGGCAAAAAATGAGAACCCCGAATACCCAGGTTAGGTTAGGTTAAGGTGGCTGTCAGGAAAACTGCTGACACACTTAGGCCAGAATAGGCCCATTGTGATACCACATAAAGAATGCGAGGTAATCCTCGTTAATTAAACCAGTTGGAGCTTTTAATAAAGCGATGGAGACTCTGAATGTCGATTTTATTTAAGTCACTGGGATCACTGAAGAAAAAATTTCCTAAGTGTGTTTTGCGTCTTTGAGAAAGAGCAGGGCATGAGCAAAGAAGGTGTAGGATAGTTTCTTCCTCCTCCTCGTCGATGCAGCTTCTGCAGAAATCATTTGAAAAGACACCAAGTCTATTGGCGTGTTTACCTATGAGGCAGTGTCCAGTAATGACACCAATTGTAGAGCTAATATGCAATCTGCTCAGAGATAACAAACATTTCGATCGCTTCGGATCCAGTGTTGGCCAGATCTGTTTTGTCGCCAGACAAGTAGTGATACCTGTCCATCTGCTGTTTGTCATCATCATAGAATCTTGCTTAAGCATAAGTTTACATGTAGCGATCGGTATTCCAATATTCATCTTGCAAGGTGATATTGGTGTACTAGTTCCTATCCTGGCGAGTTCATCGGCTTTACAGTTTCCTGGAATATCTCTGTGTCCCGGCACCCAGAAAAGGTGAATGTTGAACTGTTCTGCCATCTCCATTAGAGACGATCGACAGTTTCGGGCAGTTACGGAGTTTGTAGAAACAGATCCTAATGATTTAAGGGCAGCTTGGCTATCTGAGAAGATACGGAGATACGGAAAGTAGATATTACGTTTTCTTTGAGCCAAGATAAAACTTCTTTTATCGCCAGGATTTCCGCTTGGAACACGCTACAATGATCGGGGAGACGGAAGGAGAGACTAATGTTTAGTCGTTCTGAGTACACGCCACCACCTACCCCCTCTTCGGTTTTTCAGCCGTCCGTGTAGAAGTGAATTGCTTCATCTCTCAAGAATTCATTATCTTCCCAAGTGGACCTTGTTGGAATTGTAATTTGAAAATTTTTGCCAAAAACCGGCTGAGGGATGGTGTAGTCGGAGTGTTTAGGGATTGATTCGAATTTGTTCAGAATGATAGTGTGTCCAATAGAGTTATTGGACCATTGAGAAATGGCTCTGAGACGAATAGCTGTGTTCGCCGCCACTTGTTTAGTGTATATATCGAGGGGTGTGATGTTAAGCAGTATGTCTAACGCAGCGGAAGGTGTCGAACGGAGAGCTCCGCTGATACACAAGCAAGCAGATCTCTGTACTTTGCTTAGCTTATCACGATAAGTTATTTTATCTAAAGCAGTCCACCATACTGCCACCCCATAAGTGAGTATCGGTCTGATGACCGCTGTGTATAGCCAGTGGGTGATATGTGGCGACAAGCCCCATTTGTTTCCAATAGCTTTTTTACAGGAGAAAAGTGCCACTGTGGCTTTTCTAATTCTTTCTTGTATGTTTGGTTTCCAGCTCAACTTTTTGTCTAAAATCAGACCCAGATATTTAGCTTGATCTGAGAAGTTAAGTGGAATACCATTTATTGATGGAGGGTCTATGTTCGGAATTTTATATTTCCTTGTAAAGAGGACAAGTTCAGTTTTGTGGGGGTTTACACCTAGTCCACATTTGTCTGTCCATTCAAGTAGTTTGTTGAGAGCGGTTTGCATTAATTCTGTTATGATTTGAAGATGCTTTCCCGATATTGCAATGGCAACGTCATCAGCATATGCAATAACTTTGAAGCCATCCGCTTCTAGATTGACTAGTAGGTCATTAATTACGATGTTCCATAAGATTGGCGATAGGACTCCACCTTGCGGTGTTCCTCTGCTAACAGATCTTCTAACAGAACATTCACCTAATGTTGAGTTAATTATTCTGCTTCTTAGCATTAGGCTAATTAACTCCCTAAGTGAGCTATCTACATTCAAGCTCTTAAGCGCGGTTGTTATTGCCATATTGCTGACGTTGTTGAAAGCACCTTCGATATCTAAGAATGCAACCAGAGTGTACTCTCTATGATGAAGGGAATATTCAATAGTGCGTACCAAGTTATGCAAGGCCGTTTCTACCGATTTCCCTTCGCGGTAAGCGTGTTGTGCCATAGAGAAAAGATTGGGTTCTATGGAACTACGCAGATGGATATCAATCAGTCGTTCTAGAGTTTTGAGAAGGAATGATGATAGGCTGATAGGTCTGAGATCCTTCGGATTTACATGGGAGCTTTTACCCGCTTTGGGTATGAACACCACTTTAACTTCTCTCCATATGGATGGTATGTGTGCAAGGTTCACCCCGAATACCCAAATGCCAAACAAAATCCTAAATAAAAAAAAAATCCCAATGGACAAAATTCCGAATGGACAAAATCTCCAAAGCCAAAATCCTGAATGAAAAAAAATTTGGAATACATTGCGTGTGATTTTTTCATAATACCAAAAACAGTAAGCCATTCAGGATTTCGGCATTCGGGATTTCGGCATTCGGGATTTCGGCATTCGGGATTTTGGTATTCAGGATTTTGGCAATCGGGATTTTGGCATTCGGGATTTTATCCATTCGGGAATTTTTCCATTCGGGATGAATTGAAAAGTGATATTCCAACACTTGAAAGTGTATCAAATAATTTTATAGTTTTTGATCTTATTTTCATTCTAGACAAACCAAATATGGTCACACTTTTTTTTACCTGAAGCCATAAACAAGGGTGCTAAGCTTATGAATGACTCCAACAGTGTGTGGAAAATAATAAAACAACAAATAAAAAAACAAAAAAAAAAAACTACAGCACTACCTACCGACACACAAAAGGAAATCATATGATTCGCTTGGTAAAAGCACAAAAGAGCAACAGAAATTAATCAAACGAATTGTGGGTGGAAATCGCAAAAGCTACACCGACATCCGCTCCCTTCGTAACGTTCCGTAACTGAGCTTTTTAGTGAAACGAAAATCCTGAAACATATCAAAATGCACGTTTTTCTATTTTCTTTTTCTTTAGTTTTTTTGCTGTACCTATGTGCTGTATACGCTATTAAAAACTGAATAATTTATTTTTGAATGTGAAAAGGCATAAATCATGCTAATTCACTCTATACAAGGGATACACAACACGACGAAGTTGTTACTAGACCATGCAACAGTTCCGACAGTATGGATGTCCTTATGGTAGTTTTATGTACCAAGGGGAATTAAGTTCTGCATAGTTCAGACAGCTTGTTTTTTTGGAAATTAGCAACGATGACGACGACCGACGGACGGCAAAGAAGTGAGGTTAATTTTCGATTTATAATTATAAAGTGAATGATTTAAGAATAAGTTATTTGATATTTTTTGTGATATTGTAAGTCATCTGATAGACTGTGTATTTGTGCTTCAAACAATTTGCAATTAAGGACTACGAAATTGTGTGATTTTAAAAGGAATTTTTAATTGCAATATGTAGGTTCACGTACATTTACAGTAAGTCATAACTTTATTCAAAGATGCCAACCGTATACGTTCTTACTCTGGTAGGAAGGTACAGACAATTCTCATAATAGGTATGCATTTAGGGCAGTCGGTCGTTCAAAAACGGTCATCTTTAAATGGCCTAAATCTTCTCTCAATGATGAAATAAAAATTTCCTATTTTTTCAGAATTTTAATTTCATTCCCTATAGTAGGTACAGGTTCATTAAAATTGGTTATTTTTTTGTGAATACTAGGTGATCTGATGTGTCAAAAAATTCAGAGCATGTCAGTTCCGACAAGGGAATCATGGAATGAAAACCGGGTCATTAACGAGAATCATGTTTCGGTATTTACGGACGGTTCCAAGACATGTGAGGGGGTAGGGTCAGGAATCTTCTCAGTTAACCCACTTATTAGCAGATCAGTAAAGCTTTCAAATCACTGTAGTGTATTCCAAGCGGAAATACTTGCAGTTTGTGAAGCCGCAAAACATCTTGCCTCACGTGAAATAGTTGGTAGTAATATCGACATCTTCATAGACAGTCAGGCGGCAATAAAAGCCATTTCCTCAATCACTATAAAGTCTAAACTGGTAGATAGTTGCCGAAATATACTGAGGATTCTCAGAGCAACGAACACAGTTATCCTTAAATGGGTCCCAGGACACCGTGATATATACGGGAATGAAATGGCAGATAAACTGGCCAAAAACGGGTCATCCCTTGATCCGAGCCAAACTGATCACTCGGTGCTTATGTCACTGGAGCAAGAGAAAAGTAGAATTCACCAAAGTTTTCTCGAGGATGCGGATGTCAGATGGTAAATCATCGACACTTGCAGAGTTTCAAGAGATCTATGGCCGAATATTTCAAGAAAAAAGACAGAATATTTACTCAAGATCAGTAGGCCTCTACTATCCACCCTCATTGGAATCCTAACGGGTCACAACTCTATGGGTACCCACATGCACAGAATGGGCATAAGTTCGTCGGACTTGTGTAGAGGGTGTCAAGATGAAGAGGTGGATGAGGATTCATATCACTTTCTTTGTGAATGCCCCAGCCTAGCCAGAACCAGAAAGGCAGCCCTCGGAGAATACTTTTTCGACGAACTGGGCGACATCTCAAACTTGCCGCCAAAGAACATCCTAAAATTCATCTAGAATTCAGGGTGGTTCATGGAGGGGTAAAACCAATACCAACACCTAAACTCCACCCAATCCACCTTCTCCTTCTCCTCACACCTACCTTAACCAATTCCTTTGGGGAGCGCAATGGATCCATTGAGATCCGAGTGAGATGGTACGGCTTGCCGTATCATCACCCCTTCAAACCTAGCCTAACCTATGTCAGTTGGAAGAAGACAAGACAAAAATGTATAGGCGGGGGTAATTTTTCCCCCCTCTTAAGCGAAGAGGACAGTTACAAAAAAAAAATACACTTAATAAATAAAATGTGTTTTGTTAGACGTGTGATTTTCAATCTGGCAATACTTTTTTCGGAATTGTTCTTTTTGACAGCTGTCACTTGGTTTACGCGAAACAATCAATTTATTGAAGGGAACTTTTGGTGAGGTCCGAATATTCTCTTCTAAGTCGTGAATCGTCTCGGGCTTATCTGCGTAGACAAGCGACTTCACAAAACCCCACAAAAAATAACCCCTCGATGCGAGATAATGCGCTTACAAAAAGTTTCCTTCAATAAATTGATTTTTTCACGATGCGTCGCGCGAACCGTACCATTATTTTGTTAATAAATTTGCAGGATTTGCAAACGCTGTTCAGGAGTAAGTCTATTCGTTATGAAATATACAACCAAACTGAGCATAAATCAAGTGACAGCTGTCACAAAGGTCAACTCAGAAAAAAGTATTGTCAGATTGAAAATCACACGTCCTAAAAAAATACCCTTCAATTGGTATTTGGGGGGACAAATGTATTGTTTCATTTGTGTTTTTATTTTGGGTTATGTGCAAAATTGTTATTTTGCTTTTACTGATTGCACCTCGCTTTAGTCTGCCACCCAGGGTGTGAAGCTTTTAGTAAATCTAATTTTCTGTTTTATTAAATTCTCTCAAATAAAATTCCCCATTAAATATTAGTAAAATTCCCCCTATTCCATCTGTCTTTATGTGGTTCATTCCTTCATTATATTGAGAATCAAATATACAGTCAATTCTTTACCCTAATGTCTACTTAGGTTTTTGATTGATTAGAACTCGTTTGTTATTGTGGGTTAACTCAATTCAATTGTTTGTACTCGAAGAAAGTAAGTATAGCTAATCCAAGGTAGATGACTTCAAATGTATGTAAATATATTTGTATATATGTTTATATAAATAGCAATCCTTAACTTAACCACGCTCAACATGATTCGTTACCGAATACTGCTGGTTGACCATCTTGCACACGTCTAACACCAACACCTACAAACCACATATTGTTAGCCAGGAGTTATGTAAATAATGTGGCCAATATGATGTGAGTATATTTATAATATCCTTACACACTTATATACCACCAAATTGCAACTACATATATACCTACTAGGATGATTTGATTAAAGTGATTATAATAGCTGAATGAATAATCATTGTGTTTTTGGTATATAGTACCTACAATATATAGTATGTTTGTACATATGTACATATCTACTTGTTTGTTTATCGGCTCATGTAATACCAAATTGTAGATATAATTAGTTTAGTAAGATTCTATGATGTGGCAAAATCGTATGTGGTTTGAGGTATTTTCAGTGCTCAAAATTATTGTCTATAATTTGTACATATAAGGATTTTGAAGAATTTAAGCATATTATTGAATTTGATGTTTTTATAAATAAGGTATTAGCTTATATTCAGTGGCGTATTTAAATATTTGGCGCCCAAGGCCAACAAGTTTTGGTGAAGAAAAGACAGAATCACTTTATAGAAAAGTCATATCTAAAAAGCCACAAATACAATTTTAATATTTTAATTTTTGCCGAAGCGATAGAAAAATTGGTTGACACATTCACCCAATAGCACTGTTCTAAGTGGCTGATTGTGTTCAGTCAGGATTAAATATTTTAAGGGATGGCTTTAACTATGGCGTAGTGACATTCCTTGCTTAGGCAGAATCAATAGTAACACAGCTTAAAATAGTTTTTGACACAAGATAAATTCTACGTTCTAAAAGGAATTTTTGGAGCTTAATCGAAACCCGTCATCCGTTTGCCACCATCAACTTTCATTTTTGAGATTATTGAGGTTATAAAACATAAAAAAACGTGTTTTTGCGTTATTTTTGAGGTTACCTACATATCCATTGAGCTATAAGTTTTTTCAACAAAATTTACAATGACTCCTGAAAGTACTAACCTTTTTTTTCTTCAAATTTCAGTTCAATATCTGCTTTTGTCTTTGGGAATTCCTTAGTTAGTTGTAAGACCTCACCTGCCTCTTCAAAGCTAGGAAATTTTTTGAAGCCAGATAATACCTGTTTGAAAATGACCATAAGACAAAAGAATCTTAATTAAGAGAAAAACACCATAATTGAAGTGAGTGAAAAGACGAGTCTTAGCGAAAGCAAAACTGCTCGTTTTTCCTTCATGAAAAGTGCTTGTGTTAAATAACCCCGAGGCCACACGGGCAAGTATACTGACAAGCAAGTTGCAATAAAAACACGTTTGTTCACTGGCACATAGAAACCCAAGCAACTTGCTCAACAACTGGCATGGAATTTTTGAAGCCAGTAGTGAAGCAAGTTGAGTACCAAGTTGAGAGACAAGCAAGTGGAATGCAAGTGGGAAGCAAGTGGAAGGCAAGTTTAATGCAAACTACGAATTTGACAGGCAGTGCATGTAGCCAACCAGCTTGCCAGTACTTGCCCGTGTGGCCTCGGGGCAGAGAGCATATCAACAAGCGTCTTTATTTTGTTAAGCTTCACCAGATGTCAAACGACTCCCTCCAGGCAACAAAACAGTGTAGATAGAATTGTACTAAGAAAAAAAACAGATTTAATTTACACTGATTGGTAGCTTGAAGATACATTTTTCCACTGCTTTCGTGTCGGAAGGGACTTGTTTGGCAAATGCTGAAGCATAGAAAGAAAGATTTGTATGCACTTTCAACGCAGGCACTTTTCTTAAAGAGCAAGCGAGCAGTTTTGCTTTCGATAAGACTCGTCCCAGCATTCACTTCAACTTTGGTGTTTTATGTTTCAAACCCCTTTAAGATATTAATGGATTTTTTTAGCTTTCTTATATAAAAAAAAATTGTGGCGCAACAGCTCATGGAGAACCAGGGCCTAGTGACTAACAACTCTCAACCTCAACCATTCCTGTGTGCGTGTTGTTGGCAGGAATGGAGAGGACCTACAATTTTTTGCCGAGTCTCTTGGAGGATTTGTCAGTCCCTCACAAGAGGCAGTACCTCGGAGAAAAACATTTCTGTTTTTAGGTGGCAGTGGCCGGGAATCGAACCCAGACCTTTGGCATGACAGTCCTACGCACTAATCATTATGCCACGAGGTACTACTTTTAGCTTTCTTAGCCACTGTTAATTTGCTTCTAGGTGTCATTTTAATCGGATATCATCTGGTTTCAGGAACTTTTCTGGCTTGGAATGAATTGAGTATTATCGTAAAATAACATATAATTCCTTTTGCAGTGATTCGGATGGATTCACCCGCATCGTAAGGCCAAAATGCTTGTACGTTGAGCCTCAGAGAAATGTTTTTCTGTCCATAACGTTCGTTTGTAAAAATTTAAAATTTAGATTCCTATTTTTTGGGCTAGGCATATTGATCACTTTAAGCATAATATTTGCAACTGATCGCATTCTGCTTTGTTTTTGAGGAAAAACATCAAAACATCAAAGTATTGGATATATAAAGATCAGTTAGCTTCTACCCATTGCTTCCACGTCAGTCAAACGAAATAGTTGCTTAGTACAGTAGCGTTTGAAAGGAATGTTTTAGACATAGCTGTAGGTATATCACACCGCTCAGGTGCCTCTTAGTCTTAACTTTTACCATACACAAATTTGTAGAGGAATTTTTACATTTTGCACCCAAAGCTGAGTGCCACCCCCCGCAGTGTGCCGTCCTGGGTCATGGCCCTTATGGCCCTACGGTATATACGCCACTGCTTATATTATAAGCTTTTCTCACTAATACTCAAAAGAAAAAATTAATAATTGTTTAATTCTAACTTAATTTGAATTTCTTTTTCAACATAAAAAAAATCTCCATCGCACGTGAGTTCACAGTAGAAAAATGTTTCAGAGCTCATTCGTCTTGAATTTGGAAGACTTGTTTAATAGTAATTTAGTAACCTTCCATACAAAAGGTTTCATTTGTTTTTAAATTCAATAAAATATTCATAAAAATAGTCTCTTAGTCGCTACCATTCTATCTGTCCAGAATGTCAGAAACTTCGATCAAAAAATTGTGAGTGACGTCACTCAGTACCACCATACAACTTATGTTTTAAGTTTTAGCTTGCGCTCAGGGCTTTGTCACTCTCTCTCTTGTCATCTACTGCATAGCCAAGAACTAAGATGATTCGGGGGAATGAGCAGGTAGACAGAAAAACACACAGTTTGAAGTTCGAAAATTTCATAACGGATGATTTTTTAGCTGGTTTGGTTTTGGCAACACTGATTTTGACAGCTGACGTGTGTTTAGTACCTTGTGTCACTGTCAAACAGCTTCAGTTTGTATTGCAATTTAACCACGGATCGTCTTACAAATGAACAACGCTTGCAAATTATTGAATTTTACTATCAAAATTCGTGCTCGGTTCGAAATGTTCATCGCGCGCTGCTTCCATTTTATGGTCGGCATTCTCGACCTTCTGAGCAGTCTATTCGGAAGATTGTGACCAAATTTCGCACCAAATTTACTTTGTTGGACATTAAACCACCAACACGTTTACGTACTGTGCGTAGTGAAGAAAATATTGCGGCCGTATCAGCTAGTGTGACAGAAGACCGATCGATTCGGCGCCGTTCCCAGCAGTTAGGCCTTTGTTACAGCACTACGTGGAAAATTTTGCGGAAGGATTTGGGCGTAAAGCCTTTTAAGATACAGCTGGTGCAAGAACTAAAGCCAGCCGACCTACCACAACGCCGAAATTTTGGTGAATGGGCTCTTGGAAAGCTGGCCGAAGATCCGCTTTTTTATCGAAAAATTGTGTTCAGCGATGAGGCTCATTTTTGGTTAAATGGGTACGTAAATAAGCATAATTGCCGCATTTGGAGTGAAGATCAGCCAGAAGCATTGCAACAGCTACCAATGCATCCCGAAAAAGCCACTGTTTGGTGCGTTTATGGGCCGGCGGCATTATTGGGCCATATTTCTTCAAAGATGATGCGAATCGCAGCGTTACTGTCAATGGTGAACGCTACCGAGCGATGATAACAAACTTTTTTTTGCCCGAAATGGAAGTTCTTGACTTGCATGATATGTGGTTTCAACAAGACGGTGCCACATGCCACACAGCACGCGAAACAATGGCGCAATTGCGAGGCGAGTTTGGTGAACAGTTAATTTCACGTTTCGGGCCGGTCAATTGGCCGCCTAGATCGTGCGATTTGACACCATTAGATTATTTTTTGTGGGGGTATGTCAAGGTTAATGTCTATAAGGACAAGCCCGCTTCGATTGACGCACTGGAAGCCAACATCCATGCATTCATTCGTGAGATACCGGCCGATATGTGTGAAAGAGTATGCCAAAATTGGACTCAGCGGATGGGCTACCTGAGACGCAGCCGCGGTCAACATTTGCATGAAATTATCTTTAAACATTAAATTGCAAGGTTCAAACTATCGATTCAAATAAATATTTCATTCATTTTTTCGAATTTTTTGTGTTTTTTTTTTAAAGTTCTAAGCCTCTTAAAAAATCACCCGTTACAAATCGGTTGAACTTCTAACCACTTCTGTGCGATTAATGGTTTTCTCCTTTATCCTTGAAGAAATTTCCGTAAGATCACAATTAAAAAATAAAATAGCGTAGAAATTTTTAGATCCTCTGCTAAAGTCAGGGACACTCCTAGCCCTTAGAAACCTGGGGCAAGCTCAAAGAAGACTGATTTTTCGCTGCAAAAATGTTGTCAATATTTTTTCCAATATACGAAAACTTTTTAGCATGTCAACATTTTAACAATTCGACATTTTTTCAAGTTTCTCGAACTTGTCTGACTTTTTAAAACTAATTCAACAGTTATAATCTAAGAGCTCGCAACATATTCTTGTCATAGGAGGAAACCATACCATATTAATGTTACATAGGTAGTCCGAGAGAAAGCCGCAACGAATACGTTCGTCTACCAGCACGTTGTGGTCCCGTTTAACACAAAAAAAGTGCATCAAAAGTACAACTTTTTTGAAAATTGAATTAGTGAGGGAAACCACTTCAAACTTAATATATCCTGAAGCCCTCGACTCACTGATTACAAAAAGGGTTACGGCAGACGTCTAAGTGCCCCCAAAACCCTTGACAGACGTCCCTGAAAGTGCAAATTTTTTCTGGTTTTTAAAATTTAAGGAAACCACGTGAAATATGTCTCAAATGAAAGGTCTTGACTCCATGAATACGAATATATATGTGACAGACATCTAAGTGGTCATAAAACCACTGACAGACGTCCCTGAAACTGCAACTTTTTTCGGGTTTTTTTAAAATTTAGGGAACCACTTGAAATATGTCTCAAATGTAGGGTCTTGACTCCCTGTGTACGAATATTTATGTGACAGACGTCTAAGTCGCTCCAAAATCACTGACAGACGTCCTAAAGTTCAACTTTTTTCGTTTATTTTAAATTTTAGGAAACCACTTGAAATAAATCTCAAATGAAAGGTCTTGGCCCCAAAACACGTGCAGATATTGCACCATGAGATGATCGGTCGGTCTTTTAACTATTAGATATTTTTACTGCTGAGATCATTAAAATCGACCTATCGACCCAAAATTCATTTCAGTTGTTGGTCAATATAATTGCAAGTATTTTTTTACGCAAGCTGTTGGCACCTTTCATGGAACGTGGATAGGCATTCACGGTCTGGTGCCCTTTAATTCAAGGCATTTGTTCCTCTGTCCCACCCTTAGGCACGGCCCTGCGCAAGGTGACCTTAGTTGATTTCTAGCAGGAAACCAATAATTATAAGTTTTGAAAGAAACATCGAATCAAATTAACGTTCTTTTCTGACAGAGAATATTTCCCATCCTCTTGACATGACGTAATATATATATATTTCATCAATATAGGTTAATATGAACTTCTATAAAACTCATACCTTATTCCAAACCGCTTACAAAATTCAATAAACTTGGTCTAACTCAACTTGATGTCATTATTTTTTTTAAAGACTGATTCATTTTGCACGCCGTCATCTTTAAGGACCTCAATTGTGTTCCTTTTTGCTATTAATTCTCTAATAAAATTTACTCAAAAAATACCTTCGTATTGCAGAGTGTAAACGCGCTGAATAGCAAAATCCTGGTATATATCCTCCAAGAGAGAGAAACAGAGATGGAGAATCTAGAATAATAACGACAATAGAAACTAAAGCTGAAATAGAAGAATAAAAAAAAAAAAAAATAGAAAAATAATGCCAACGAAGTCCTCAACACCATTAACAGCAAGCAGCAAATAGGATTCCGTTTCTGCAAGGAAAATAGAAAATGAACACACAAAAAATGGGGCAGCAAAATCAAGTTAAGTAAGTGTGACAAAATTAAAATAAAAGTTTTATCCACTTTAAGGATTGTGCATTCGAATGTTGCTCCTTGTGCAGCGTGACAGCAGCGGCAAGAACGACGACAGCGACAGCAGCAGGATGAAACTGTCCAGCAGGCATACCACCATTTTTGCAGATGGATGATGGGTGGCGGCAGCGATGGCAATGGCAATATATAGGAGGGAGTGGGAGTTCTTATAGTTGCACACCAAACTTTTTTATGTGCATTTCAAATACAACGACTACGACTACTACAACGACGACTAGAGATTCCGTCACGGACTTTAAATAACAGGATAATCGTGAACAGAGCGACAACGTTTCCCATACAGTGACTAATACAAAAAGAAAAAAAAAAAAGAACGTGAAAGGCGAAAAATACAAAACAAAGCAAAACACACAGAACTTATATAGAAGGTATACAAAAAAACAAGAAAACGGAAAAAACAGCAAACAACTAGAAGCATCAGGATGCAACTCTACAGGAAACTATAGTTTTGCCTTCCGGGTCATGTACAAGAGTGTATTGCAGTATGAAAGCAAAAGACAGAGTGAATGAGAGATAGAGATGAATGCATCTCCACACCCACGCCCAACTCCCCAACATCAACCTCTCACACTTATTATACCTTCTCGAGGATTAAATCAAATCAACTTTTATCCTAGCAATGGCCAGCAATGGAATCGGGTTAGTGGCTGTTTCGCACGATGCACAATAATGGATGGACAACCCAATGGATGGTTTTGGCTTAAGTTATCGTGGACTTTAGAATAAAGGATATGCCAAGGGGGCAAAACAGTGAAATTTACTTAAATAAGTTTCTTCAATTTGTTGAGCCGTCTAAAATAGTTTCAGTACAAAAGTCCTTTCCTTGTTGTCGTCATATCGTATTAGTGGATTGATTTGATGACAATGACAAAAAACAGATGGTAATTTTTGAAAGACAAAATTATTGAATTGAGGGATTTTTTTCTTGAAATACGAGTATTTTGATGTGGAAAATGAGACTGTTATTATGAAAATTCCTTAGTTTTGTAAAAAGGAAATATGCTTTTCAGTTTTGATTTTTTGTCTAACCTCATTTTCAAGGGGTCATTCAATAGTTTTTTGTATTTTCTCAAAAACGATTCTTATGACTTTGATTTAACCTTGTAGCTGTGATATCGTGACTGCTGCAAAACTAAATTTTTATTTTTTGTCGAAAAAAGGATACATTAAGAAAATAAAAAGTTATGGTCGTCAAGAATTGACTAATATTCAATTAAATCCATCAAATGAAACCTCATTGTTTTAATATGCACTCAATTTGAATTGAATATAATTGAAAAGGATTGAAAAGTCTTACTTTAATCCTAATCCCTTAAATAAGACTATAACGTTAAATATTTGCAAAGCATACGCATTTCAGAATTCTTCTTTTCCCCGAACAAAGACCCTACGTGTCATTTTGTGAAAATTGCTAGTTGTTGTCCTGTCATCACTCCTTTTCCTATATACTTATACAGTGATAGAACAGTTTCTATTTCTTGATATCGCATTGTTATGCATGTAGCTCAGTTTTCCTGATGGAACTATGTGCCTTGTATATATTTATACATCTGTCCACTTCATTCAGCCGATGTTTTTTTTGCTCATACATTTCAATATTGCATATTCTACACGCACCGTTTGTTGGAATGCACATACTCAATACCAAAACAAGAGAATCTGCATTCACATATAAGGGATTGAAACAAGTTGAATGAGAGATAGAGGGAGATATGTGTGTTGTCAATCAAATTGTATATTGACTCAAGTGTTGAAAGCACAAAACAAGAATTTTAATGAAAGTCCAGTAGATACACGTTTTATTTGAAACACAATACCGACCAAAAGAACAAGAATTATTTTTGTCCCATCTCTTTGTGGAGATTCCTTTTGTTTATATGTAAAATTCATTTTGATATTATTTATGCAGGCATGTGAATATTTTTTGAATCAAATTACTGAAACACCATCAGTTTTCTCGGATGTGCAAGTGCAATGCAATGCAGTCAATTATTATTGCTGTAATTTTTGAAAAGGCATCCTATTGAAGGAGTAAGAAAGGATATAAACATCAAAAAGGCAAGAACGAGGACTTTGCACAAGACTGATTTTTGATTTCAGTTTTATGGAAAATTATGAAAGAAATGATATTCACTAAATACGAAATGATATATTTATCTCGTATTTTTGTGTATATTTTTGATGGATACAGCGCGAGTGCTAAAAGCTGGAACTACACTCAAGAAAAAACGTCAAGTAAATAATTGGCCTGGACCGTGTTAAATTCACAAGGTGCTCGATCCCATATAAAAATACAGACATTTCAGATATGAACCTGATTTAGCTAACCTTAACTTCAGTGTCAAATCAAACTGGTGGCCTTTATTACCATATTGAAGTTGATTTAAAGAGATGACTTGTTAGTTTAACACTAAATAATAAGAAATTTTAGAAAATAGTGCTAATTTTAACCGACATCGTGTTTTTTACACACTGTATGTTTTGAATTTCTATTTTACTAGAAATCAGGTTGAAGTACACGTTTCTATGGTTATTTATAAAATGTTTAACTGTTGAATTTAGCCTGACCTCATGTTAAAGAAGCACTCTTTCCGCTCATTTCGACGTGGCACTAGTGTTTAGAAATACACACACATAGGCCATTCAAATAAAATTATTTGAATTTAACCTGGTCACCTGTTAAAGTAGCACTCTACCAGTGTTGAATCTCAAGCCGTCCAAACAAAATCAGTTCCAACTTATTGATATTTGGCATCCATCCAAACCGAATTGGACAATGAGCAGCTTTAGAGATGGAAATTAGACGTATTGACTCAAGATAAAATATATTCAGTATACAGGGTTGATTCAAGATTGAATCATGTTAAATTAACTAGATTTTCATATTAAATTTACAAGACATTGAACATAAAGTCATGATAATTTAACTAGACTTTCAGATACAATAATTAACAATTTTTAAAGGTAAAATTTACAGTTTTACTATTTTAAGGCAGTGGTAAGATAACAAGATGTCATGCAGATTTTACGTGTAACCTAAGTTGATTTAACATGGCATTAAATCAGGTATCTGGTTAAGCAGTTATCCTGATCTCTACGGAAATGAAAAATAACCTGAAAATCAAATTTAATAAACCAAAAATTAGTGAGTTATACCTGGTTTTTTTCTCTGAGTGTATCGAGTGGCAATTCCAGTAGAAAAAAGAATTTATTTTGAGAAAATCTTTTGAAATGAAGTATTTTTTTCCCAGCAAAGCACCTAAAAAAAGCATTTAAAACGAAAAACATTGGGAGCGTGCAAAAGATATTTGATGTAAATAGATAACTAGTAAAAGTAACGAGTAAAAGAAATGAGTAAAAGTAACGAGTGATAGTAATGAGTAAATGGAACGATTAGGAAACGATATTGTTCAAGTCACAAAAGTGGATTTGCTGAATGGCAAGCATCTGTGAGGTAAAATTATTATCGATGTCTCCATCAGCACATAATATTAACCTGAATCTTAGTGATGACTCGGTTCATGTTTTTTGAAGATTTCTGTGATAATGCCAGAGCGGATCAAGGAAACCTCATAAAAATAGCGAATGGAGGGACGAATTCCATGGTTTAGTTGATCAGTTTAAATCATGCGTGAAATTAACCTGCCCTCAAATAGCTCGTGTAGGATGTCTGTTGTAGCATCAACTGTGAGGCAAGGCCGTCCTATCAGAACCAAAAAAGGCCTCATTTTAATAAAAACCGTTCAACAAAAAGAAAGTTCTAGTCGTAAAATTAGGCCTGTCTTCGAAACCAAACCATACTTTTGTAAGTATTCGTCTTGGTGTCCAGTGATGCCAGATTTTTAAGACAATTGGAGTTCATTTTAAAAATTGTCACTGTCAAAAATGATGCGCCAAAATTTGTAAAATTAATTATGAAAATTCCAAATTTTATTGAATATTTTACATGGATTTTAATAAAACTTCTTTCGTCTCTTGGGGGCTGGGATAAGGAGATCAAAATGAGTTTAAATGCTTATAAAATATTTATTTTATTTATTTGGAACAAATAAGAGGGATGCGTCATATAAAATAAAACAATTAATATTTTAAGGACCATCCTAATGAACATACTCTTAGATTACAAAATTTATTCCATAGGTACTAGAAGATAAATCTTCTGTAATTTTCAATTTGCATAAATGTTATTATTAAACAAAACATAGGTATATATGTATACATATGCACATATTTTTAGTCAGTTTTAATAACATTTTCCAGCTAACTGAATTCTGTATGCCGATCATCGATTACATTGGTCATAAAACGATGAAAATTGAAACGATACGTGATTTTTGTTACATTTTTCAACGTTTGGGGGGCAGTGGCTCGAACTCAAATTATTGCTTCATCTGGCAATACCTTTTTCGGAGTTGATCTTTTTGACAGATGTCACTTGATTTACGCGAAACAATTGATTTATTGAAGGAAGCTTTGGTGAGGTGCCGAATATTCTCTTCTAAGGTGTCAATCGTCTCGGGCTTATCTGCGTGGAGTAGAGACTTCACATAATCCCACAAAAACTAATTCCACGACGTGAGATAATGCGCTCACCAAAAGTTTCCTTCAATAAATTGATTTTTTCGCGATGGGTAGCGAGAACTGAACCATTATTTTGGTAAACAATTTACGATCTGCAAACGTTACTCAGGAGTAAGTCTTTTATTTATGAAATAGCAAACCAAATTAAGCATAAATCAAGTGACAGCTGTCAAAAAGGGCAACTTCGAAAAAATATTGCTAGATTGAAAACCACACATCTTAAAAAACACCGTTTATGTACGTTCCTAGGTGTGCAGGGTGCAAACTGAATCAACTGCATAGAGTTGAGATTGTGGATACAAGCAAATATTGAAATCATTCACAATAGATTTTTTAAAAGTTTTAAGTTCTCTCTACAAAGGTAAATGACAAATAAAAACAAACTGATATTTCTGTCTCAAATTTTAATGAGACTCAAATCACCTAATTTAAAAACTAAATAGCCCAAATTGCGATTTATCGCAAATCACTTATTAAAAGAGTGAAAAGTTTTAGTAGCCCAATTGACAATATGGAGCCCGTTTTGGCAACCTTATTAGTCTCTTCAGAATCGAAAAATTTCAGCATCGTCTCGGTATTGGTATCGGCGTTGCATAACTCAGTCTCGTTTAGTCTCTTATAACAAAGTCTCGCCACGATATGGTCTCGGTATCATTTAGAATGCTTTGGAACTGGTATTGTCTCGGTATCATTTTGGTTTCTGATACCCATACTTAAAGGATACCAATACTTGTCTGTTATCGTGTCCAGGCCTATGTAAAATGTACACAAGAGATATTTTGCATCAAAATCGGTAAACATTTATATATTTATTTTCGGTATTTTGAACCGAACATCCTTCCAATGTCATGCCATCTACAGCTAAGAAGCGCTATAAAAAAACAAAGATATGTATTAACCTTTTCAACGGCGTATCATACATTACCACACATTACTGCTGAGTAGATGAACCGCCCATACTTCTTTTGTTCCAGACGGACAATATTCCAAAGAGCAAATCTCTAAAAAAACCCACACAAGCCAAAATATCCCAAGAAAAAAGATTATTATAGTTTCAAAATTACCTATTACAAAATTTTGTTAACCTTCAAGTTAAGGATTTACCTGCTGCTGGCTTCAGTTATGTTTCAAAAATAAAAAACAAAAATTAATCTAAATTACTCGTAACTCTCTCTAACTGGAATTGACTTAATTCACTCATTTTATTAAACATTTAAAACATTTAAATTTTATTTGTTGTCTACGAGTATAGCGATCTGAACCATTTTCCACAATGATGCTTATAATGTATCTATTTCTATATTTATCTCCATGCATCAACTTAATTCAACTTGCCGCTATAAATCTGTTTGCACAAAAAAAAAAAAAAGACAGCCGCAAGCCTCATGGTTTTAATCAAAGTACACACAAATCCAAGCGTACTACACCTCAAGTACAATCTATGATACTCGTAAAACAAACAACCTAGATACCTCCAATCTTCACTACCACTTCAGATAATTTGCATAATTTAAATTAATGAGCACTCCTTAGTCAGACCACTCGCACCTTCTTCAATTCCCAGCCTCCGTTCGTCCACCTACCCAACCACCTACCTCTATACGCTTTTATCATTCTTCACCTTAATTTATCAGAGCTGGTGGTTAGCGCGCGGAGCCGCAGCCGCAGCATTTTATCGACCTTCTTTTCCAGACCGAAAGGCACGAATTGCGTCTTAGCAAGACGCACCCGTTTTGAGTTGGAGTTATAGAGCCTGAGCCAGTGAGCCTTCATCAGCACACCTTTGGCCTAATTAATGCCACCTCACAATTATTATTGTGATGCTGGAATTATGCAATAATAATACTAAATTTTATCACTGTTGATTGGGGTAATAAAAAAATGTCCTTCATCCCTAACGGTATAGTTGCTGTATTACCAGCTAGGCGAAAGCTTAGGCTTTTTTTTGGGAGTAAACTCTTCCGGTAATGGTACTAGAGAATGGCGGGACACTATTGCTCTTGATGAGCCATAAAAATGTGTCCTTATTGTATATTAAGGCATATAACTAAATTCTACTCATACCCTTTGCTGATGGTGGAGTGGGCTTAGGGCTTTTAGTATGTCAAAGGGCGTGTTGATTTCGGCATGGACTGGGGCTGGAACTGGAGCTGATTTCGTGGCAGGGACAAGGTGCTCAAGTGTGTGTAACACACCAGTTCAGTGTTGTTGTTATTGTTATTTTTGGCCAAATGTAAACTAAACAAGTTGCCATGGGGCTTGGAACAGATGTTTGTATTGATTTTTTTCCCGATGGTTATGGTACTTTCAAGACCACAGATGTACGTCGACTTGCTTCGTTCTTTGGTGTGCTGAACCTGGAGACTGGAGTTGGAGCTTTGAAGGTTGTGGTTAAGAATATATGTATTTGGCTCGTACAGAGTCGATTGGTATGCATCAACATCAAGCTGTACAGCATAAGGAATAATAACGCTTTCCTTTTTTTTTTTTGGGTGTATGTGTTGTTTTTTTTTTTGTTTGAAAAAGCCAACACCGGCCGGGAATGTACTAAACAACGGCAATGGCATATGTACGCTTTATGACTTGAATTGACGACTTAAACAGGCTTGTGTTTTGTGTTTGGCTTAAATATTTAGCATTATGATGCCAATAAGATTTTAGGGTTTGGGTGAGTGTGGTGGTGATCGTGCTTTAAAATCTTACAGCTCGTTTCATAAATGGTATGGTAAGCTTTATTGAATTAAAGCTTTGTAGGTAATTTTTGCTTTAAGATTAATTCAAAGGTTCTTGTAGGTATTTATTGTGTGACTCCGTTGATGATTAAGATTTAGATTAAAGCCTCTTCTTTAATATGCAGTCAAGCGCACTTATACAAATTGCAACAAAAGGTGTTTTTTTTTCTACTCAACAACCTTAAGAGAAGGTATTTCTTGCCAATGCTTAGGGTTATTATATTCTCAATCGTTTCTATAGAATTATCAATTTACGAATAAGGGAGTGCATAAAGCGGCTTGTCCACGAATGAACATTTTAAAGAAAGTTAACGGCCAAACCATTTTCTGATTCAGTGTGATTTGACGAAATTCAATTCAATTAAATTAAATTAAAAACAATATAATTCCATCCAATTCAATTCAATACAATTCACTTCACTTCACTTCAATTCAATTCAATTCAATTCAAATCAATTCAATTCAATTCAATTCAATTCAATTTGATTCAATTTAATTCAATTCAATTAAATTAAACTCAATTTAACTCAATTCAATTAAATTCAATTCAATTCAATTGTGACTTAAATAAGAGCCTGGAATATTTGATGGCAATAGAGACTGATTCCCTGACCTCTGAGTATCAAGATACCAAAATGTGTTTTAAAATCAAGTCATATTAATTGTCTTGGAAGCCCTACACTCTAAGGCTACTTAGCCAAGTATGATTCGTTCTCTCATGAAAAATTCAAAAGAAAATTATATTTTTATTTCGAACGTGAATCTTATTTTTTTGGTTCCTTTTAAATAAAATTCGTTTTCATAATCGAATAAAATTCTGTAAAATTCAGTTAGTTCCCATATTAATCATGCGAGAACTTATGAAGATCAATTCAACCATTCAAATAAGAAAGAAACATGTGATTTTGCTGCGAAAGAAGAAAATTTCGAAAAGCCACGGTTTGCACAAGATAGCAGCTCCATATTCGATCTATAGAAAAAATTGTGCTGTTTTCTGGTCAACTAGTTCTTGAAAAAAAATTGAAAATTTATTTTTAATATTTTGCATTTTTTTAAAAGTTTTGCAATTTTTAAAATATTGATTTTTAAATTTTTGTTTCAATTACTGCAAAAGGAAGCATATACAACACAATGTTTTTTGAAAATCGAAACTTTATAAAGTTGGAAAAATTCACTTTTTTAAAAAAATGTTTTGATTTTAAAAATGTCAGTTTTACTGTAAAATTTTCAATGCTTCTATGCCCCGAAAAAACAAACCAAAATCACATACTCATTTGTAATTTTTACGGTTAAAAGTAACTAAACTTAACGAAGCGCTGTAGAGTCGTTTCCAGTAAAAAAAAAATGCTGTGTTTTGCTCAACTTATGCTGCCTTGTGTCATTTAATAAACAAGATTCGCAAATTTGCAAAATTTATATAACTTTTTTTTTTAAACTTTGATTTTTTGTTTAAATTTCTCAATTTATTTTTTGTAATATAATTAACTGCACAAGAAGCCCAACTTGAGCACAATACAGCAAAATTTTAACATATTTTGAAAATTCTAAATAAATTTTCGGTCCTTAAATTTGCAAATTTTCAAATTTATTTTTAATCTCTTTATGCCTGACAGCACAAACTGAGCACACAAAAGCACATCGTTCTCTTTGAAAAAATTCCAAAATTTCATCCGTAAAATTACTGAATTTTTGTTATATTTTCAGAACAAGGCAGCACACATTGAACATAATGCACAAGATTTTTTTTATAAATCGAAAATAACGATTTGAACATAAGTCATTTTGCTAAGTAAGCTTTTGAGCTTAAAACTTGCAAATATTTCATTTTCATTTATTTTTTCGGTGCATTACTGCATAAACTGAACACAATAGAGCACAACCGTACAACCTTACCTGGGCCTGTCTCCCTCCTCCAATTCTAATTCTCAGAACTTAAAAATTGCCTTCCATTCTCCTGAAACTGACATTTAGTTACTAATCGTGGGTAGTCTGAGGCTCAGAAATGTAAGCTTTCAAGTACAAGTACCAGTCAATTACCCAGTACCTTGTTCTTGTACTTGTACTTGATAAAAAACATGTACCATGTACTTGGTACTTGAAAAATAAGTATCACGTACTTGGTACTTACTTGAAAAACACCTAGTACAAGTTTTTTGTACCAAGTACATGTATTTGGTACTTAAATACCGCCCAGTACATTTTCTAGTACTTTTCAAGAACAAGTCTATTTAAAATACTTTTCAAGTACAAGTCCATTTCAAGTACTTTTCAAGTACAACTCCATATATCAAGTACTTTTTGAGTACAATTCATTGAGTGGTCTGGTTGAGCTATAGAATTTATACCTGAGAAGTACTTGAAAATGTACTGGGCAGTATAAAAGTACCAAGTACATGTACTTAGAAAAAAGTACCAAGTACATATCTTAGAAAAAAGTACTTTAACCAAGTACATGTACTTTGAAAAAAGTACTTTATAAAGTACTTGTTCTTGGTTTTTTTTTCAAGTATTAAGTAGATTGTATTTATTTTTTCAAGTACAGGTACAAGTACAAGGTACTGGTTACTTACTCTTTGAAATTATGCCTGTCTAAAATTGGGCTTTCTGAAGAAGGGCTAACGACGAAAAACATAAGTAAGCCCATGCTTTGTTTCTTGCTTGAGCCTTAAAAATCATATTCCTACTGAACTTTATTGCCTTTCAAGTGAACTAGTAAAAAATCCTCAAAGCAAACACCATCAATTAAATCTTCCGAGTAAATGTAATTTAATTAAATTAAATTTTAGAATCAAAGATACTCGTAAATCTTGAAAATGACTTTCAGTTGAACTTTAACTCCTTTCATATCTACGAGTACCTACTCTGACATTGACTTGTCAATAATTGGATTAACATTTCCTCCTTATCAATAAAATTTTGATTTGTTTGCATCTTATTGATACTCGTACATATCAACTTTTGCACTTCATATCTTCAATAACAAACACAGAGTTAAGAAGTCTCAGAAATTCAACAAAAACACAAAAATTCCATAAAACTGACAAATCTATATAAATCCACCAACACACATTGTCACTTTTGATTTATCATCATCACAGAACATCAGAGAGCGCCCGTATCTTTTGATGATAGAATCTTAGAATAACCCAGTTTCTATTGACACAGAAAAACAAAATCATATACCAAAAGACATTTTGAGGATACATAAAATTTTATGCTGGCTGGATGTAGATGTCCTTGGATATCCGCTTGGATTATTTAGATTTTGCCCCAATTATACACATAACTCCCATGCGACATGCGACTAACAAAATAGAAAATCAACTTCAGTTTCGTTTTATGTTTTCTCTCTGTCGCAAATCCAACCACCGCATCGCATCTCTTCCTATCGCCACACACAACCATCAACATAAACATACTCATATACATTTTATAAAGACAAAACATATCCTTGCTGCGAAATTAATGAGCACGACAACCACCTGCTTCTGGTTGCGGCTGATTAAACACTCTGCATACCATCGCACTGCCACATATCCACCATAAAATAATCCTCCCTCGAAGCCTCAAAAACCAAATAGGTGTCCCGCTCCGAAACGCGTGCTTCCTTATCAATTCAATACCTAAATCGGTCCCATCAGTTCCCTATAAACCTATATCTGCTACAACATAACATACCTCATCTCTCTGGGGGATGGAATACAATAAATTCACATCCCAATGAAAGACGTGTATGTGTCTTTGCCAAATGATGCCAAAAAAAGCAACATTTGAGGGAATCCACTGAGCAGCGACGCTCGCTGGATCCGACGACGACGACGGGGTGGAGATTTCATTTTGCACATCTTTTATGATAAAAACCAAATAAAATTTTCCGCGTATTATATTTTTTGTCACGATGTGATGCGACGCGACTGCGAAGCTATACCGTTACCGTTGAAGACGATGTACCAGCTCCACACGTAGTCAGATCTGGAGGAGCTGGAGCTGGTAGCTCGAGCTGGAGGAGGACCCATGTTGACAAAATGAAAATTTATGGTTTCACTGCATGTGCGACGCGTGCTATATTTGAATTTGCATACACGCTACTACCATCACTACACCACCAACTGACACCCACACTACACAGACCGCCCTTATGTGTGATGATGTTTTTGTTTGTCAAATGATTTGACATAATTTTTCTGTTGCTGTGTCACTTTGGTTGCAGTAGCAGTAGTAATAGTAGTAACATCAAGACATTTTATAATTCCCACATCACGTCCGTCGGTCGGTCGGTCGGTCGGTCAGTCGTCTTCCTAGCTTTGGGAATACATACAAAAGTAAACATATTGAAATACATAGCTTAGGTAGCTAACCTTAAGGGTGATGCAGAAGGTTTTACTCTTTAGGAAACCTTAATCGAAACCTGAACTTGGGCCAGTTACAACTTACTATAAGAGCATTAAATTAGGCTCTGGAATTTTGGCATCCCATTTGTGGGATATTCGCAAAAAAAAGTTTTCTATTTAATTGGTCAAATTAGATTAACTAGTCAAAATTTCTAATCAATAGTTAAAGTTTTTCAAGGTCACATACAATTTGTGGCACAACATTTTTGTTGAATATTCACACAAAAAGAGAGTAATTTTTGAAAAAAAAGTCAACTATAGTTTCAGTAATAATCCATGCTGTGACCTTTGAAAATTTAATTTTTTAGACGTTTGGTTTTCAATCTGGCAATACTTTTTTCGGAGTTGGTCTTTTTGACAGCTGTACCACTTAATTTATGCTGAGTTTGATTTGCCATTTCATAATGAATAGACTTACTCCTGAACAACGTTTGCGTCTCGCGTCTGTGAAGTCGCAGAAAAGCCCGAGACGATTGACACCTTGTAAGTGAATATTCAGCGCCTCACCAAAAGATTCCTTCAATAAATTGATTGTTTTGCGATGCGTTGCGCAAACCGAACCATTATTTTGGTATTAAATTTGCCCGATTTGCAAACGTTGTCCAGGAGTAAGTCTATGAAATGGCAAATCAAACTGAGCATAAATCAAGTGACAGTTGCCAACTCCGAAAAAGTATTGCCAGATTGAAAACCACACGTCTAAAGTGGTATAATATTTTTATGAATATGTGTTGCCGAAAATCGTTCCTGACAAAAACTAATAACTTTGGCAAAAATGTCCAACATTTTTATAAGAAATCCTGGATTTCCTGGCTAGTTGTTTTATCTAATTAAAATATCGTATTTCCTGCTTTTAAATAATTTTCTCTCATAATTTCCAAGACTTTACATATAATTTTCTTAAACCCTTACAGTCTTGAATATAAGACCAAGTACGTGCGACCAATTCGTGTATTTTATTTTATTTGTAGTAGTAGAAATACATATTTGTAATGTAAAATAATGATTCACAGCATACTCTATTCCATATATGTATTTATAAAGGTTTAAGCTTGGTGTTACATCAACTTACAACATCGCTATGACATTTTGTGTTTTGCTCCTGTTACATTTTCAACAACAACAACAACAAAAAAAAAACAGGATGGTTGACGTCTGAACAACGGATGAAAAAGTTATCTGGATGAAAAACAAAAGGCAGGAGATATTTAAAGAACAAGAATGATTGAAAATAGAAGTTATGTACAAACAATATGATGAACAAGATGTTTTGATCTAAATCTGTGTGATAATTATTTTCATTTTGACAAATGACATTTTGTGACAGTAAAACATAATAATATACATTGTTGAACATATATTTCAGATTTAAGTGTTATTTTCCTTTCGAATGGTCATCTTATGTTTTAAGTATTTATTAAATGTGTCTATTGCAAGATATTATTTTATTTAAAAAAAATATGCTTGACTTGATCAACAAAAATTAGGCTTGTGGTTCAAGACTTAAATATGGAAAGACATTAAAGACCCTTAGGTATTAGTTTAACACAATACAGCAACGCAAAAGTCGTACGCACTAACCATTATGCCACGAGGTGCTACGAATGTAATAAATAAGCAAATTCAATTTTTCTATGATTTTTTTTAGTTTAAAAATTTTTTTTGAATTTTTTTTAAAACACAATGGGACTTCATACATATTTAGATGATTTTAAGTTAATTACGCTCAAACAGATGAACAAATTTGAGGGATATTTTTGAAAAAGAACATTTCTGTATTGGATATGATACATGAAACTAAAAAAAGAAAAAAAAAATGTTGGTACCTACCAAACCAAGTAAATATATGAAAATAAATCAATCAAGTTTAAAATTTTCTGAAATACACAAAATTGTAGTAAAGTCGAATCTCGATTTTCTAGCATTTAATGAAGGACCCGTGTAGCTGAAACATTAAAATCTTCCACTGCAACTGCACAAGAAGCCATAGTGGCTTTTCATTTTTATGCGCCCATTACTCGGATTGCGCATTGGCTACTTGGGCACCCAGCTTCAACTTCGAACACCACAAACCACAGAAATGAGCAGGGTTGCCAAGTCAAAAAACACTTGCTTAGCTCAATTTTGGAATGATTGTAGCCCAAAATTGCTGCCCTAAATGTGGCCCAAAAACTAGTTCAATCTCATTTGAAAAATATAAAAATTCTTGCACATTCCACGTTCTTCTTGTTTTTTTTTTTTTCAATAAAAGCATATCTTTTAAATCTGAATGAATTTTAATATATTGTTGGACTTATGTAACAAATTCTCTTGAAAAGTTCTTAAAAGTAACAAGAAGTAATATCGAATTGGGCTACTCTTTTTGCGAATTCTTGTCACAAAGGAGAATAAGACAAAACGGTATGCACTACAATAAATTGAAAAGCAATTTATTTCAAATCACTGTGTGACAAAAACATTAATTTGTGTTCAACAAACATTCACCAAAACAGCGAATAACTTTTTTCATAACGTGGATTTTAAGTAAGTTGTTGTAGTAAATACTCGTATTATTGTTAGTAAAAATACCTCTTTAACGATATCCATCTTATTGGTATTTGTTAGACCAGTTTTTGTAGATTTTATCCATACTGAAATGCACAAACACAAAACCTTGTTTAGCGTATAACTTTTTTTAATCACTGATTTGGAATAAGCTGCCATAGTGATTATTGTATCACATTCAAACACCTTTTTAATGAGATACGTCTTGTTGTTATTGGTTCCTAGACCACCTTCCATACATTTTTGCCGCTACTTGTTCAAAGGAAAAAGAAAGCCCAATTTATGATAAATAGTCCAATGTGACGGCTCTGGACCTTTGGCACCCCATGTATGAAAAATTTTATATTTGAGAATGCCAGCTAATTGGTCAGTAATTGGTCAGAAAACGTCAAATAGTCCTAGATATTGATCTGCCCTAGGTAACTCGTAATAAAGGCTTAAAATTTCTCAAGGTCACTCAAGGTCACGCGCGATTTCTGGCACCTCATTTTTAGGGAAATTTACAAAAAAAAAAGTATACCATCCGAAAGATCTCTAGATCATGATTAAAGGCCAACTATTTACAGTTATTGATCAGCCATATTTTTTTCTCTATGAATTTCAAAATTCGTTTCCAGGTCACAAAAAAAACTTTGGCACCTCATTTGGGTCGTTCCAAAAAATGAAGTACACCAATTGAAAGGCCAATTCATGGTCATAAAAGGTCAGCTATTTTCAATAATTGGTCAGTTATAGATTTTTTTTCAAGTTTTTTTGTAAAAATGATAAAAATTCATAATTTTAAATCCATGGCTGACTAATAACTGAAACTAACTGATCTTTTATAATGATCTAGTTACCTATCACAGAGTATAATTTTTTTTTTAGATTACCCAAAAATCATTAATTGAAAACGAAGAAAATTTTTTTGTTTGAGTGGAGTTACCCAAAAATCGTGCGAGAACTTTAAAAAAAAACTTTAAAAATAGTAAAAAAGAATCTATAGCTGAACAATTACTGAAACTAACTGACCATTTATGACCATGAAGGGGTCTCTCAAATGGCATGCTTAATTTTTTGAAATGACCCAAATGAGGTGCCCAAAATTTTTTTTGTGACCTTCGAAACTAATTTTGAAAATTCATAGAAAAAAAAATATGGCTGATCAATTACTGTAAATGGTTGACCTTTTATCACGATCTAGAGATCTTTCGGATGGTGTAGTTTTTTTTTTTGTAAATTTACCTTAAACGAGGTGCCAGAAATTGCACGTGACCTTGAGAAACTTTAAGCCTTTATTACAAGCTACCTTGGGCTGACCAATTTCTAGGACTATTTGACCTTTTCTGACCAATTAGACGGGATTCTCAAATATCAAAATTCCCATATATGCGGTGCCAAAGGTCCAGAGCCAATGTTTTTGTATTATTAAACCCTTGAACTGCATTTTATATTTATGTTTTCTTCTGTCTTATCTCGAAAAATGTGTTACTTCACAAACAGCCATATATGGAAAAAGTTAAGTTATTAACTATTTAATCTTTCAATAAAAAATTGTTTGCTTAACCTTGTCTTGAACCTCTCATTTCAAGATGGCCTCATTTATGCCAAAAAAAGCGCAATTTTTTGAAGAAATTTTAAAATTTGATTTTTCAATATTCTTTTTTTTGGTTTGTTTTCATAAGCAAATAGGTACTGATAAAGGTCATTTTTAGATACATGCAAAATTTTTACAGGGGCGATGCCATATAAGATTGCTTTCGCAGTTTGAATAATTGCCAGGCATTCTTATGGAAGCACATTTCAACTATTGAAGAAAATTACCATAATTCGGAAATGTCATAAATGCTTCATTCTGAATTGAAAAGTATTTAATATTTATATTATCGCAGTACATTTCAATGTCTGAACTGCTTGGCAGTCATCACTCCAACTATAAACTTATTTTGCCAATCAAAAACTATATGTCCAATTAAAGTTCAAGAAAATACACACATTCTATATATTTGTAAGCTTATATACTCATTAACTGGATGTCAATTACAACTCTTATAGTTTTATAACCAAAAACTAATTCAGCCATCCAATAAATTCCTTTGAATCCATAAAACTTTTCAATGCACTTAAACCATATTCATTAAAACAGCTTTTCCTACTTCAAGGTTTTTCGTTAACCCCTTTTTGAATCATTTCAAGTGTGGAGAGTCTGAAGAGGGATATTTCTGCATAAAATCACTTAAAAATATAAAAACTGATGAACAAGAGAAAAAAAAAAACTTGAATGAACTTACAGTTTTATAGCAGCAAACGCTTTAAATGCAAAAGGGAACTTATACTACCTCTAAATTAATATGAGCCTCATCAACAATTTTAAATCGAATTTTGGTATAAAAGTAAAAAAAAAATAAATACGCACCTCCTCAAGAATATAAGCACCAGGGAGTAGGTAACTCTATAGTACTGAAAAGGATCTCGATGGTCCTTTTACATATTGAAAAGAGAAAAAAAAAGACTTACCATGGAAAGGAGTACCATTTCAACTGTTTTACATGGAAAGCACTTCTTTTGGTCTTTGAAAACTAGAGGGATGGTCTGAATCGTCCTTCTTTTCTCCTTTCACCCCCTTCCTCCTACTACTCCCCCTTATCCATAATGGGTGTGCTTGTCTTGAACATTTTTTTCTTTTAATTAAAACAATTAAAACTCATTTTGAGCGGAATAAAGTCGAAATGGCATGGCAAATGAAAGTTTTCGTTCGTTTAATTAAAAGTTAAATGGGGGCAATTTAAATTAAACTTGACCATTTCTTTTATGAGGTAGCACCGAAGCTCTCTTATAGCATTTTACCATCGCATCGTCATCATCGTCATCCATATATAGCTTTGGTCTCAACTTTAAGGATTCATCAAAGTGTTGGATAGGTCTGTCGTCCTTTTAATTTCTTCTTTTTTTTATATATACAACGAGTCAGGGTTCAAGAGGGTATAATGTAAATGTGTATAAGTAGGTAGATTGTAGGAATTCTGGAAAATCCCTGAACTTGATTTAAAATTAAAAAAAAAAGGGTTGACGGATTGATTTTCGAATTGGATATTAAAATACAAATTAAAAATATATAAATTTATGTTTTCTGTTTGTTCAATATACCCTTTCCGGTTGATTCGATATGAAGATATGATCCATGATATGGCCTCATTTTATCTCATAATGGTTCTACTTATACAATTATATATTTAAGGACATTCGACACGCTTAAGCCCGGCTAAATTAAATTGCTATTTGGAGAATCGCAGTAAACGAGAAGCCTTTATATGTCAGTTGCCATCATAAGTATACATGAATCTATGTATATGTGAACAAATATTTACATAAATGTGATATAAGTACATGCCTATAGGAACCTACGGAACCTCTAGCGTAGGCATGCATCAGAAAATCATTTTTGATTATGAATTTCGACCAATTAACTGTGCCCTTTTGCTTGCTTTTGCATCTAGGGTCTATATATGCGGGAATAAATGTCGGCTTGACTGTGTGACTGTGTGATAAAAATCAATTAACCACAAAATCATTCGGGAAATTAAATTGTATGCTATATTACAAATATACACACACACACACACACATACACAACATAGCACACATCACATTCAGGATGTCCGCAGATCAATATCCGTTCGTTTTGACGTTGATGTAAAATATTTATTAATCATATTTTCTGCCATGGCAATGGGCTCTTTTCAACCAATTTTAATTATTGAAAGGCCATTTTGTTGTTGTTTTCGAATAGTTTTATGTTAAATGATTGTTACTGCACCTATGCCTTTTTACTTTTCAAAATTTATAGAATAACTGATTAGATATTTGTTATTTTATTGCCATTTTTGTGTTTCCATTTGTTTGTACTTATATTTCTAATGTAGGTTCGAATATGTAGCTACATAGAGCAATAAATAATTACATTTAAAATGTCATTATTTTATATATTTATTTGTATTTCCATACAAATAACAAATAACCATAGCAAAAAACCTTATTTGTGACCATAGAAACAGGCAGGAAGTACATACTTGTCTGTACTCCCAATCTATCATTCATCACATATTTTTGAATCAAAAAGGAACGAAAGAACGCGTTCTATGATCGCAGATATACTCCTCTGGGGGTTCATAGCAAGAAAAAATTGATTGACTGTTTTTCAATTGTATGCAGATAACTATTAACTATTAACTTTTTAGGGTTGGGGTCAGAATCCCGAAAACCGAAATCTCGAAAACCCAAATTCCCAAAAATCCAAAATCCCGAAACCCCAAAATATCGAAAATACAGAATCCCGAAAACCCAGAATCCCGAAACCCCAAAATCCTAAAAACCCAGAATCCCAAAAAACCAAAATCCCGAAAACTCAAAATTCCTTAAGCTCATAATCTCGAAATCCCAAAATCGAAAATCCGAAAAATTTGCGCAAATTTCAATAAGGGCAGATCCACACTATTTTGCCGATACCGATACACTATCGCTACATTAAAATATATTTACATAAGAAAAACTGAAAAGAGCGAAGTCGAATCAGGTATCGATCATGTAAATGTACTCATTGTTTCCTGTCTTAAAATACTTTTTTATATCAAGACCTTAACGATACAAAAACCTTAATGTGAATTTGGACTTGAAGTTCGTCAGAGAAGTCGCAGTAACTTTTTTTTTTTTCAAATTAAGTATATTTTTATAATTTACTCGTTTTTTCGAACATAGATTCAGAATTTTGGCCTTTCTGGATTTAAGGTTTTTGGAATTTCGGGTTTTTGGGATTTTGGGTTTTAAGAGGTCTGGGCTTTTGGGATACTGGGCTTTCGGGATTCTGGGTTTTCGGGAATCTGGGTTTTCGGGATTTTGAGTTTTCAGAGTTCTGGGTTTTTGGGAATCTGGATTTTCAGAATTTTGGGTTTCTGGATTCAGAATTTCGAGATTATGTCCATTTCCCAACTATTATCTTCGTAAACCATCTGTCTTATTTCTGGTTTGCATATGACCAATTATAATTTTAACATTGACTTATTTTATTTGTTTCAAAATAAAACAAATGATCAATCATGCACAGCTTAATTAACTAAACCAAACTAATTTTTAACCAAATCTATGTTCACACTAAACCAAAATCTGATTTTTCAGAAAATTATTTTTAAATATCAAATTGGTGGATCAACATTTCATTAAGAAATTTCGTTGAAATCTGGAGCTTTCTTTGAGATTTCGATGAAATTTTCATGAAATCTTGTTCCATCAATTATAAATATCAAAAATCGATTTTTTTTAAGGGCGGGTCAATAAGTCCGTGACTTTTGGAATAAAACACAGATTTTTTGATAAAAAAATAATTTTATTTTTCAACGTAGTCTCCCTTGAGCTCTATACACTTTGTCCAACGCTTCTCCAATTTTTGTATCCCTTCCAAAAAAAATGATTTGTCGAGGTCCTCAAAATAGGCCTTTGTTTGCGAGATGACTTCATCACTGGAGTCAAATCTTTTTCCACCAAGCCATTTCTTCAGGTTTGGGAACAAGAAGTAGTCGCTCGGAGCCAAATCTGGAGAATAGGGTGGATGAGGGAGCAATTCATAGCCCAATTCATGGATTTTTGCCATGGCAACTGCACATGTGTGCACCCTTGCATTGTCTTGGTGGAAAAGAACTTTTTTCTTGGCCAAATGAGGTCGGTTTTTTTTCAAATCGTCATTGAATCGGTCCAATAAGTTGGCATAATATTCCAGATTGATTGTTCTTCCCTTTTGAAGGTAGTCAATGTGGATTATCCCGCGTGCATCCCAAAAAACAGTCGCCATAACTTTATTGGCTGACAAACCCACCTTGGCCTTCTTTGGACCCGATTCACCCTTAGTAACCCACTGATTTGACTGTTGTTTGGTCTCTGGTGTGTTGTGATGGATCCATGTTTCGTCCACGGTTACAAAACGGCGCAAAAACTCCTCCATATTGCGATTAAGCAACGCCAAACCTTCCTGTGAAGTTGTTACACGATTGCGTTTGTGGTCGACTGTGAGCAAACGCGGCACCCATCTTGCGGAAAGCTTTCTCATGCCCAAGTGATCATTCAAAATTGTAACCACTGAGCCATGCGGGATCCCTACGGCTTCCACAATCTCTCGCACTTTCAATCTTCGGTCGGCCAACACCATATCGTGAATTGTTTCGATTGTTTCGAGTGTAGAGACCTCAACTGGGCGTCCAGGACGTTCGGCATCTTCAGTGCTTGTACGGCCACAACGAAATTCAGTAAACCACTTTTTTACCATTAAAATCGATGGTGCAGAGTCCCCACAGTATTTATCAAGCCTAGCCTTGGTCTCGGTAATGGTTTTTTTTTTTCGCAAGAAATAATGCTTAATAAGCACACGAAATTCACTTTTTTCCATTTTCTCCTCAAATTAGTGAGTAGTCTGATAAAAATAGCTGTCAAACACAAACTAACTGACGCAGCAAGTTTAAATTTTGACAGGAGTCAACTGACAGATGCCTGTTGACAGGAGCAGTGTTGCTGTTTCAGTAAAGAGGTCAGAAATTCAAAAAGTCACGGACTTATTGACCCGCCCGTATTTATATTACTTGATTTTAAATTCAAGTAGGCCATATTTTTGAAAAACTACGATATTTGAAGAATTAACAATGGAAATGTTAAAGTAGAAGAAGAGAGAATTTGAACAAAGAGCAGCTACACTACTTTTTCACCAAATAAATGAATTTTTTCCTCTAATTCATGCTAAGACAAGTATAAGAAAATTGATTCACGAAATTCTGCCAATAATAAAAAGAAGGTTTGGAAAAAAATATTAAATGTTTTAATATTTTCCAAATTTTCAGTTTATTATTAGCAGAATTTTGTAAAACAGAATTTTGAAAATCAGAATTTTGAAAAGCATAATTTTGAGAAGTACAATTTTGCAAAAAGAATTTTACCGTGCCAGAATTTCAACCCAACCCAATATTTTACTTTCGAAATTCACCTTCTTTAAATTCTGATTTTCCAAATTCTGTTTGAATTATTCTGATAATAATGAAAAGAAAGAAGGCTTGGAAAAAATAAAAGAGGCCATCTTTTTTCAATTATGTGTAAGTGAATTGTGTTTAAGAATGCTTCGCAGGTATTCAATTTTCGACATGTCTTTCGTTAAAATTATTTTCAATAACTTTGTTTTAATTGAACTAAAAATATTTTCCAGTTCAAGGTCAAACATATTTTTTTTCTTGCATTTTTATATTCACTAAAAATTTTATCTTCATTAAAAATTAAAAAAATAGCATGTTTTATTCTACAACAATTTGGTTTAATTTTGTATTGTTGTTGTATTTAAAATTCTACTGTTATTAAAACAGAGCTAATCTAATGTCGCAAAGAAATATCTCGCCCGAGATTTAAATTTGCGAGATTCTGATTAAAAAAAATGTATTTGTTGCAAATTGCAATGCAATTAAATTTTTCAAGATTATGGTTTTCGAGATTTTAGTACTTTGTGTTATCTTCACTGACAGAGACTAAAAATATTATGTAGATATTGTTGATGTGTTGTGTTGTATTTGACATTTTGTCACTTTTCTTAAACACGATGTCATGGTTTTAAGAGAAAGAGCTATCTATATGTTAATCAACTCGGAAAAGTACACAAATAAATAATGAAGCAACGCCTACATCTTTTATATGTCCTTAAAATAAAAAACGAGGAAGAAACGTTCCCATTTTTATAAGAAATAAAATACATTTACATACATATGTACAAAGAACCAAACCCTTCTCCTATTCTGCTTGTTTAAAATAAAACTTGTAATAATCTAATGCAAAAAAAAAGGGTCCTTTCATTCAAAACCATATATACCTACACAAAGGTACCAACTTAACCAACAAAATCAAATAAAAACGAAATGAAAAATTCACAATAATTAAGAAACTTTCACCAACCCAGGCAGTGTTAGTGTTAAAAAGGACACACACATATACATAGCTTAAAGATTTTTCAAATAAAGATAAAAAAAAACAGCCAGTTTGTCTCATCACGCCTTAAGGGTTCACTTATAGAACTAGAGAAAGGAGTTGGTGTCATTATAAAGGACACTATGACGAGATGATTTTTAACGTTCGGTCACCATCTCTACTCCATATCTACCATCCACCATCATCATCAAAAAAGACAGATATCTCTTTTTCTCTTAAGTTGAGTTGAGGCAAAAATTTGCATAATAATTACATTTTTATGCTAATTAAGGACTAATCGTGGCGTAAAAAGCGGTTGGCTTATACCATGTCCCTTGAAGCAACGAAACCAACCACACCAACCACCGCCACCGCACTCTTTGACTCTCTATGAAAATGATGATGACGATGATGATGGCAACTTCGTTCGTTTCGTTTCGTATCGGTGCTAAGAAAATTGTCAACATTGGACAGACTATTTTTGTCCAATTATATTATAGTTTCAAGAACCCATTCACTTAGGTGCCCCTTAACCCCTTAATGAAGCAAAAAAAAAAGTATAGCAGCTCTCAAATATCTCAATGCTTTTATCCTTTGGACGGCAGACTTTAGTAGATAAAAGTGATGATGGTAAAAGCAAGCATCTATCCTATCGCAGCTTCACTATATGTCTACTTGATGGCACAAGGATATATGGCTGCATTGATGGGATGTTAAAGGATTTTAACACTTTGGGTGAATAATTTTTTGTTTGCTTTTACTTGTGCGCACTTTTCTAAGTACACAATTGCAAAGAATCTGTTTTTTTTTTTTATAGGAAGGTGGATGCTTGTTTTTCTTTGTGGAAGGAAGATTTATGGTTTTTTTTTTAGTTTTTTTTTATAACAATATTCATCGTTCACAGTAAGTGGGCCTAGTAAAAAGATTCTTTTAATTTTTATTCCAAATAATTTTATTTAATAAATTTATGATAAAAATTACAAATTTCTATTTGGTGCTGGGCTTTCAACCTTAAGAAGAACATAACCAAAATTTTAATATTTTTTATGATCAAATTTTCAAAAAAATGAAAATATCATCCAATTTTTGTGTGCTTACTGGCCGTTGCTTAAATCTTACTTTCAACTAATTTTAAGAACTATTTTTGATTGAGTTTAAATAATACGTTTTACATCAGTAGAAAGAACTTAATTCTGAAATTAAAGTCTTTCGAAATCCTTTATGTTTAATACCAACAATTGTTCTTGAAAGTTTTGTAACCAACTTCTGTATAATTGGCATACCTGCCTATTTAAAAAAAAAAAAATATGGATACGGATACGGATACGGACATTCTTTATAAACAAACATATGTATATGTACGTAGCTATGTAGCTACTTTATTTTATTCAGGATCCGATTCCTTTGGCACACTTTTCCTTGGTTGTTCACTTATTTTATTGCCAATGTAGGTATAAAACGCACTATCAAGTCTGCCACTCCCCCACTCCCATTGCTGATGTCCGCCCATTACATGTCAGACTATTTTATAGATAGAATATTTTGCCGACATTTCCCATGTAAAGTAAATGTATTCTTTATATGTGTGTGTGTGTGTGGGAAAGTATGTCTGTGTGTTTGTTTTTGCCAATGGGGAAAAATATAAATTCAGTTTCGTTTTTTTTTTTGTCTTGTCACAATCCCTATCAAGCATAAAAAGCTCACAAAAAAGGATTACACAATATTTCTGCATACAAAAGAAAGCACAAGGACTCCGATTACGAGAAATAAGAACGAACGACAACGACATCGACATCGACAAGGATGATGAGGATGACAATATAATGTTGTTCGATGTGCATGCACTACAACGCCGATATGAATATCTTAAATTGGAATTTAATAAACTCTACGTCATCCAGCAATGCTGAATTATCCACTATGAGCTGGAAACTTGGGTCTTTTGTATTTAAAATAATACAAACAGTGTTCCCAATTGATTATGTTTGTAATTTTTATAAGCGTTGGCAAGCTCTCGACCAAAATTTGCGTCTTAGAAGAGTGAACGACAGTATCAAACAGATGCACTAACTCCAGTACATGGGTGAAACATGTCTTAGAATTAAAGTCAATTGAACCTTAAATTGAATTATAGGGAAAAAATGTTACACAATTATAAAACAGTTAATACAAAAAGTACGTATACGCCATAGTGAACCACTTTTTACAAATTAGGAAAATTTAAATAAAGCCTAGTACTCAGTTCGAGTGAAAATGAAATTTCCATAAAAAATGGTAGTTAATTCACAGCGATGGAATTCACAACGAGAGCTGAGTACTCAAATTCGAGAGTGAAATATGAATCGGTTCGATATACATATCACGAATTGATTTTAATTTCCCAATGTACAACCAGTAGGAAAAAAATAATTAGATGTGGAAAAATCAGACTTTTGTCAATTAATTTATTTTTATTTCTACCGACAGTACAAAAATAACACAAAACACGAAAATGCAACAAAATACGAAAATTATTTTGGGATTCAGTCAAATAAATTTCATAAAAATCAATTTATTTTTTCCACACAATATCAAAAATTCACGTGAAAAAACAATGATATTTTCATAATGATAATTCACATGTAAAGGGTTTTTCAAACGGGATGTTACAAAAGTAGAGCGACAAGGACAGCAAACGAAGCCATATTTTTTGCCGCTCTTTTGACATATCTCTTCGGTAGAGTTTGCCATTTTATGATGGAAAGATATACGAGCCAACAACGAGTCGAAATTATTAAAATTTACTACCGAAATTCGGAGTCAGTGGCCTCAACGTTAAGAGCGCTGCGTCAAATTTATGGTCGTCATAATAGTCCTAGCAGATCAACAATTGAGCGTTAAGTGGATAAAATTTGAATCCACAGGCAGGTACAAAATGTTCCCGTGCCAGTGAGACAAAGAAGTGCCTGTAGTGCGAAGAATATTGCTGCCGCTGAGGCTTCAGTTGCAGAAAGCCCAAATGTGTCTCTCACACGTCGTTCTCAAGCGTTGGGCATCTCTGTGACGTCGTTGTGGCGAATTTTGCGAAAAGATCTTGGCCTACATCCTTACAAGATTAAATTGACGCAAGAACTGAAGTCGCTTGACCACCAGAAGCGCCGTATGTTCGTGAATTGGACTGAGCAACAACTTTAAAATGATTCGGATTTTCATCGAAAAATCATTTTCAGCGATGAGGCTCATTTCTGACTGAATGGCTTCGTCAATAAACAAAATATGCGGTATTGGTCAGGCAGCAATCCACACGTACTCCATGAGTCATCATTGCAACCCGGCCGGCGGCGTCATTGGGCGATACTTCTTACGTGATGATCAAGACCGGTGCGTTACTGTGAATGGGGATCGCTACCGTTCAATGATAACCGAATATTTTTGGCCCCAATTGGATGATATGGACTTGGAAGACATGTGGTTCCAACAGGATGGCGCCACAAGCCACACAGCGAATGTCACAATCAATTTATTGGAGTTTTGAGAGCGTGTTATCTCACGAAATGGTAAAGTGGCTTGGCCGCCTCGGTCGTGCGATTTGACGCCGTTAGACTATTTCCTGTGGGGCTACGTCAAGTCTATGGTCTATGCCAACAAGCCAGCGACGAATGATGAACTTCGTAAGAATATCGAACGTGAGATTGCAGCAGTATCGGCCGATTTATGCTTGAAAACCGTCGAAAATTGGGTTGGGTTTTACTTAAAAGATTTTTTGTTAACAATTGAATTTTCTATCGAAATGGTTAGTTTAAGAAACTTCGTATGGAAATTGAAGCACAAAAAGTTAACCAAAACGAAAAATGAAAAATTTTTAAATTTTTTTCTTAACTGCGCATAACTTTTTTCAGGGCAAAGATACACTCAAGACATACTCAAACAAAATAAATAAAAGTCTCAAGGCCTTAATTTGGCACGTTAAAACAGCCATATTAATTGAAAACAGAGGTACAGCCATTCAAACTTTACTATTTCTAATAATTTTTCGTAGTATTTACCCAAAAGTCTATTTTTTTGTACCTATACCTTTTACGTTTCACCAGGTACCAGGTCTCATATTAATCGTACCAGCCACTTAGTCCTCAGATATGGAAGCATTTAAATAGTCAGAAAAAAATTGCGAAATTACCTACTTTTAAATATTTTTTGTAATCTTTGTGTAATTTTTGATCAAAATCTTGAGTTCGAATATTTTAGAAATGTAAAATTTGTCGGTTTTAACCCTTGTCCGTAATTGTTCCTTCATACCCCTCATTTTCCGGTCTATTCGATTGCCTTTTAATAACTTCCACATTTTGACAGTTATCAATCTCAAAATTTCCAAGCCATTTGAATTATAATCACAAGTACAGATGACCTATTGCTGTATTTTAATTTTGATTTGATTTCCCGGAAACCCCTCTAACGATATCTTCTGATTAAATCTTTTGAAATGTCCAATTTTTCCCGCCCACTGCCACGCCTTCTTTGCTTTAATATTAATTATTTCCTTATTGTATGTTACTAAGGCTAAAAATTTGTTATGAACTTAATAACATGTATATTTTTTATCCGCTACTATCACGCCCACTTTCTTGTACCAAAACTTTCTATTTATTATCATGAAAAATTTAAATCTTATGATTCAAATTATTTGGATGATATTTTACCTATCAAGGCAAATTCTGACATCATCACCTTTTCAACAGGAACCAACTCAAGTCATTTCTGACAACCTCTTTTTTCAGTATCAATAAAGTCAGGAACTTCAAATTTGCATATTTTCCTTAACTATTCAATTTTAGACACCTCACTAAATTCCGATTTCTTAACATAAGTTATTCCTAAAATAAAGGGCCTAAGAATCGCATAAGCCATAACTGACTAGTTCATCATTCCACTCACTGAAAGATTGTGGAGATTAAGGAGCACAACATATGTGGGGCATTTGATCAAAGAAAATACCATCTAACTAGTCAGTAAATGGTCAGAAAAGGATATCTTGCAATCAAGGTTTAACGTAACAGACAAATTTCTAAGTTAGCTGTATTGTTAACTAGTTTTTGCTTGGATTCTGGCACTTTTACATCTGGTCCCGAAGTTTAAGTAGGTACTTAAAATAAAAATGTACCTACCTGAAAATAAAATTGAATTTAGCTGCTTGGTACTGTGCCGATTGGGAACACTAGCGCATTGCAGACTTCCGTATGTCATACTCAATGTTGAAGTAGTACTTGTTAACAATTTTTATCGTAGTCTTGATGGTTGATTCTTTTTTGTTATTCCACCTGCTGCACAAACGTCTTTCTCCTCAGTTATGCTGATACGAGTGATGCAAGTTTCCTCGAATTTAATGCAACTTTTGCATTTCCGCATGCAAATGTACCTACGTTAGGTAATAGTGTAGAGTAGGCATTCATACAAAAAAAAAATCGGCATCAGATCCTTGGAGCATTTTTGACAATTGCTAAATGTATCTATATGAATGACACCGAAAAAATGCAATACAACATAAATGTATGACAGTTCTTTTTGCTGCCAATGCTCCATAGACACACCGTTGCAACTTTAGATCTCCTTTCAATGAAATCCCATCGCAGAACCGCATCTATATTTTTTTTTATTTATTTATATCGACGACAATTGGGTTGTTTGTATTTTTGAATTTGCAAATAGGCACAAATCAAGCATATAAGTTTATCTGAATCCTGTGAATGGGTTGAGGCATTCATAATATACATAGACACATAGACAGTAATGTTAAATGGGGTGGGGTGTGATCAGGCGCAAGCAGGCGGATGGATGAGTTTTCCACGTCTCAATTTTTTTTTTCAGATGGATACCTACATATTTATACTTTTTTCTTTTGGCCCCGAATGGTGTTATCCAACTTTTTCGGATCACTGGATACGGGTGTCGAATATGATAAATTTATACGGCATCGATTTGGAATGGAAATTGATTTTGTTTTTTTTTTCTTCTTTCAAAATTTATAAAATGGGGTTAATATTATATGGTGTATCATGATGTCAGAAAAGATGCTTTACTGGCTGAATTATATTTATATCTGTAGGTGGTATCTTTCAAAAAAATATAAATATAATACGCCATTATGGACTAAAAGTGTCGACTCAGCGATGAAAAGAGCGAAAGTAGCTTTGGCATCACATACAAGACATAAAAGACAAAGCATTTGCGTGTCAATGAATATCAATTTGATATTTGGTTAAATTCTGAAAAAAAAAATTGAAAGGATATAAACATGAAACATACATATTCGGTTTATTTTGTTTGGCTGTTAAGTACGTCAAGTATTTATCTGGTGGATTTTAAGGATTTCGATGCAGAGATTTAAATGTTTAAAAAATGCTATGTCTTGCAGAAAAAGAATGAAATGTGATGGTTTTTTCTTTTTGTTTATCACGGAAAATGGAATAAATCAAGGATTTATTTTGGTTTACGAGTAAGTAAGCGAAATATAATTTTGAAAAATTTGATTTGCTGATTTATCAATTTTCATATTCATGCTTAAATCTATAAAAAGAAACCGTCTAACAGTTTTATTCAAATTTTCAAAGTTTTAATGATTTTGAACATCAGCATAATATAAAGTGGCGTAAGGTGTAGGCGCGAGTATTAAGCAGGCCTGGCAGATAATATTGGTAGTGTGGATAGCACTACCCACTGAGATTTTTCGAGTGGGTAAAAGACCCACTCGAGATTTGACAGTATTTTTTAACAAATACTAACTATGTATATTTGTACAAAGAAGAAAAAATTATAAACCTAAAAAATCGAGAAAGACAATGAAATAAAAAATTTCGATCTATACTTTTAAGATTTTGGTATTAAACAAAATCACTCTAGCTCTTCACATTTTTGAGATATTTCAACATGAATATGTCAAAAACCTCGTTATTAAGTAAATTCGACGTCATATCTCTTCACCACATTTATTTGTTTTTCAAAAATTACTTCTTACTAATAGGATCTGAAAGAATTGTATTTCACTTCCTAAATCATTTAAATTTTTTCAAAATTAATTTTTTTCTCAAAACAGCACAGTTACAAAAAAAAAAAACATTCAGGTTGAAAAATGTAAATACATGCACATTTTTGGAAACTTTGACGCTTTCTATCTTTTAATTGACAAATTATTAAGAGAGTCGGAGCCACACCGCAATTATATAAAATTGTATGCTTAATATTTCACACTTTTTCTCTCAGGGCAATAGGTATTGAAATTAATCGATTTTACAAATAGAAGTGGCTTGATGGGGTTGGGAGTGGTTGGAAGGGGAATACATTAGTTTGTTAATTATGATTTAGGCTTTGAGGAGCAATAATATGAAAAGTCCCACCTGAAACTAGTTTTTATGATGTTAAAACCCTTTGAGGGTGGATCAAAAAGTACCTGAAAATTAAAAGAAATTACACTCTTTTAAAAAAAACTTTTTAATCACTGACATATTATTCTTTTACCTCGATACACTTCATACAAAGTTTTTCTAATTTTGCATTCCTCCAAAAAATTGTTTTTTGTCGAAAGCTTCAAAATATGCACTTGTTTTTTGAATAACCTCAGCATTCAAGTCAATCTTTTTTCACCGAGCCATTTCTTCATATTGAGAAATGAGAAAAAGTCACAAAGGCCATACCCCGAGAATTTGCTGAATGAGGTTGTAACTCGTATCTTAATTCATACAATTTCGACTGTGACTGCCGACTTCTGCGCAGAAGCGTTTTCTTGTTGTAAAAGAACATTTACCCTTTAAATCAACGATAAATCGCTTCAAAATATCAGCAAGCACTGGTAATCATCTTACGCATCTCAGGGAAATTGATATGGATGGCCCGCATCCCAAAAAAATTCCACCATTACCGTGTTTGCCGATGAAACACACTTTGTATTTCTTTGGCTTGGATTCACCTAGAATGTTCTTTAGTCTCTGGTGTATTGTGATGAATCCTTGTTTCATCCACAGTTACAAACGGCGCAAAGCGTTCAAAAACAGCATTCTGCCTGGACAAAATAATTTTTTGATTTTAAAACACTTTCGAAAAAGCCAAAAAAAAAGGGTTATTTTTTTTCCGGTATAAACATTTCATATCAAACAAGTTATTGGAAGTATAAAGATATTTTTTCACTAAAAAACCCGAAAAAAGGATTTTATTATGAATGATCATTTTTTGACGTCATAAACATCACCAACACAACAAGAAGCGGAAAAAAGGATATCTTGTTTTTTTTTTTATTTCTCAAAATCTGGGAGTGATTTTTACATTCAGTTTTCAAAATTTGACTTAAAATTGTTAAGAGCATTCAAATTTAAGAAAACCAATGGTGCTTACGCAAAATTTAAAAAAAAATTACATTTAAACAAAAATCATAATTTTTTTCAAAAATATTCGCTTCTATATTAAATTTCATATACATTTATGAATTCCCTTTTGGAAACTACGAATGAAAAGTATCCTATCATTAGTTGCTACTTTATTACGAATTTATTACGCAAAAAAAATTAATTGATTTTATGCTTTGCGAGAAAATAGTCGTCCTGCTAACTTCATATGAACTTAGCAGGTAACGTTTCTCAAAAATACAGGTAAACAAAAAACTTAAAATTAGTTTTCGAGAACTAAGTAATTGCGAATTAGTTATGCAAAAATTAAATTACTTGAGTTTGTTTGTGAAAAAATGGGTAAAGTCAGCAGGACAACTTTCTCAAAAATGAAGATAAACTATAAGAAAAAACTTGTTTGTTGAGAGCTAGTTAATAGCTTATTAGTAACGCAAAATTAAATCAATTTTTTGTTCGTTTGCGAAAAATAGGAGTATTGCGGTTTTCACGTGAACTTAGCAGAACGATATTCTTAAAAATAAAGTTAAATGATTTGAAGAATGTTAGTTGTTGAAAACTAATTTTATATAGGCTCGTGAAGAACCAAGGCCTAGTGACTTTACAACTCTCAACCATTCCTGTGTGCGTATTTTTGGCAGGAATGGAGGGTACCTACAATTTTTTGCCGAGTCCGAACGGCTAGATGAGAAGCACTTATTCATGACAAGTATACTCTTGGAGGATTTGTCAGTTCCTTGCAAGAGGCAGTACCTCGCGAAAAAAACATTTCTGTTTTTAGGTGGCAGTGGCTGGGAATCGAACCCAGACCTTTGGCATGACAGTCCTACACACTAACCATCATGCCACGAGGTACCGCTAATAAAGACAGGGGAAAAACCTAATGAATGTCTGGAGACAGTGCCTACAGTAATCTAGTTTTATATTTTTTTTAATCATTGGAGTCGTTTTTGCTTAACGGTTGTATGGCAAGTAGGTACCGTTATTTTTGTACCTAAGAAAATGTAAACTTCTCATATGGAGAGTTACGAGTACAAAAAACTTTAAGTTCAAAATTTGAAGAAAATCGCTTCATGGGCTTAGGCTGTAGGTCGAGGTACAGACAGATAGGCAGACAAAATTTTTCATTAATTTTGTTGGTGTTCTCTATCGTCGTAATGTCATGTTGGACTGTTATCTCGAATTTTGTTTTTTTTTTGCTGAACTTGGTATAAAACTTTTGAGGACAGAAGAATTTTCTTTTCAAATATGCTTCATATCCAATAACTGTTGAGGAATTTTAAAGCTTTCAGCTTTCATGTTGTTTGGTAAAAATAAAATTGAATTTTCAACAACAGAATTAATGTCCGAACTTCAACACGGACTTGTATGTGGCCGATCCACCACTGCAAATATGGCCCTTTTGTCAACATATGTAATTAATTCTATTGAGAGAAATGGTCTGGTAATTGATGTAATATATATATTTTAAGCCAAACTTTTGATTCTGTTATTAATCACACCCTGGGCTTTATAACGTAAACTTGTGGTATTTGGATTCCACTCTTAGTTCCTCAGTTTCATCTTGTTACCTGGTATGAGTAGGCAGGTCTCAAAAAGTTGTTAATGATGAAGTGTATAGAATGTAGTTCTTGTATTCCACAGGGTAGTCATTTTGGTCTTTTTCTTTTTAATATGTTTTTCAATGACATAAATTTAGCTATAAACACTGCCATTGTCTCTCATATTCCGATGAATTAACATTAGTTATGGAGATGAATAGTATTGATGACGGTTATAGTGTTCAGACTGATATAAGTCTTGAATTTTGAATTGAGTAGCTCAATTAGTTTAAAGTAGAATTAAATATAAAAATGTTTAATGATATTTTTTTCTTTAAATTAAACACTCATTTTGACTTCGACTACTACATCGATTCTTACCTACTCTCTTGTGTAGAAAATATCAAAGATCTTGGTATATAATGCTTAATTCAACTTTTTCTTTTAATACTGTTGACTGTACAGTTGATAAAGTGAATTCACTTGTCGGTTTTATTTGGCGAAACTGCTTAGATTTTTGTGACACTTAAGCGTTGTTATATCTTTATACATCTCTTGTTAGATCAAGACTTGAACACGCAGATGTTGTTTGAAATACGACTTTTAAAACTTTTTCTAGTCACATCAAAAGAGTCCAAAGGCGTTTTAAAAAAATTATATATTTTAAAGTGAAATGGATTTCTGTTCCCGATTATAGAGATGACTTGACTAGGAATCAAGTCCCTAGAGTAGAGACGAAACATTTATGATATAATGCTTGTGAGCAGAGAAACATAAATAAAACTCAACCTTTTGAAAGGTTCTTCAATAACTCTTATTTGTTGTCATTTTCAATAAGTCACTGAATAACATTTGTTCTAAAAATACATTTTTTGGTCAAGGACTGAGAGAAACCTTTATTTCGTTTTTTTTTTATATTTCGGTCAACTAGTGAGATTTTTCACAGAGAGAAAAAAATAAATCTCAACTGCATCAATCAGAATGTTCGTTTGAATCAGAGTTGTGAAGCACTATATTTTAGTACTTAAAATAATTTTACATTTGGTTTTTGGTATTTAGAATGTTTTTTCCATCATCTCGCTTTGGTCTCGCTATAGTCTCGCCAGAGTTTTTTTTTTCAAAATAATAAATATAAACGTGGTTGGCAGTTGTATGCGCTTTGCTGTGAACTCGCCCCGTAAGCACGTTTACACGGGGATCTGTCTTGGTTTTATCGCTATAATATCGCTTTGGTCTCGCCTTGATATTTACACGTGGTTTTTGGCATTTACAATACTTTCCATCATCTTTCTTTGGTCTCGTAAAAGTCTCGCCAAAGTTTTATTTTTTCAAAATAAATGTTTTCAAAATAAATTTTTTCAAAAAAGTTTAATTAAACGTAAAGTGTGGTTGAAGGTCTAAACGTGGTTTTAGTGTGTTGATTATTGTGTTCGTCTTACTGTGAACCCACCAAGCCTTTTTTCATGAGGATCTGTGTCATGGTTTTTTCGCTATATTCACGCTTTGGTCTTGCCATGACATTTGCACGTAGTTATGGCAGTAAGAATGTCTTTCTATTATCTCGCTTTGGTTTCACTATAGTCTCGCCAAAATAATTTTTTTTTTCAAAATAACAGAAAGGTTTAATTAAACTAAAAACGTCGTTGAAAATCCAAACGTTTTTGATCATTCTGTTCGTCTTGCTGTGAACTCGCCAAGCCAAGTTTACACGGGTATCTGTGTCGTGTTTTCTCGTATTGCTCAAGCCTTGACATTTACACATGATAGTTGGCATTAAGAAAGATTTTCCGTCATCTCACTTTTGTTTGGCTTTAAAGTGTTAACAAAGCTTTTTTTTCAAAATAAAATTGTTGAAATAAGAACAAAATTGAAAGCATTTTAAATTGCTTCAAACCAGCGAGAAGAGAGAATTTCTCACTACAGCTGGGTAGCGTTAGGCCTCGTTCATTCGGCAATGCACCGCATGAGACCAAAGCGAGATGACGTCAAAACAAAAAATTAATGGCGAAATCTAGGTATGTCACGGCGAGACCAAAGCAAAAACATAGCGAGAAAACCACAACACCGATTCTGGTTCTGGCGGGACGAAAATAATGACGTCAACAATGAAAATCACGTTTGGACGTTTGGACTTCAGTTCAAGGAACTTAACTGATGCTTGTACCTGAAAGTTTACAAGCTTGGTTGGTATGAATGTTTATATTTTGTAGGCCTTGCATTAAAATGCAGTTAATTATGCGTTTTGTCATTGGCGAATACTTGTGGATTTTGATTTTTGAGTGATTTTGTGCAATAAACAGTGAAAATTATTTTTGATTTTTTTTTTAGCGAAAAAAGTTAAAAAAAAAAACCATTGAGAGATATTTATAAAAAAAAAAAAATCTCAACTGATAGCCGAAATTTTGATTTTTTTTAAATAAATATCAAACCGAAACCAAAATCTTTTTAAACGAATGTAGTAACTCTCAGAGAGAAACCGATTGAAATGAACGGTTGACAGTTATTTCTAATCTCTGCTTGTGAGGGATGTGTTCCTCTTTGTTCCTTAATACCAATTTATGCACTATCAAGATTATTTCGCTTAAGGCATCTTCTTTTTGTACGTTTTATCGAGACCTGAGCCTTTAATTTTCGCTGATGACATTAAAATGTTCAAAGGCATGACATTTCAAACTTCAAGTCTTGGTGAACACAAAATGACGTTCATGTCAATCTGTCAAAAAGCTCTATTATGACTTACTCAAATTTTAATTTATAAAACAAAAATGCCAATTTCATTCTCTAGTCAACATTAAAAATTGTCTATTTTCGAGTGTCTATTGGTATCATGGTTTATCTATTTTTAAAATAAATGCATTTTGTTTATGCAGAAATAAAATAAAAATATTCTTGATTGCCAGAGCAAGGAAAAAACCACATTTCATTCAAAACATTTAACCTATATCTATCTATTTACGAACTAAAGAAATTCTTATTTCCGAGCTCAAAAAGTTAGAATTCACCACCCAAGACCAACTTATGTTTTGCCACTATAATATGTACTTGCTGCCTGCTGCATACCGCATATCAATTCTATTTGTACAATTCAATCCAATTTTAATATTTTTATTTTGATTTCCACAAGACTTCTCTTTCACTGATAAACCATAAGAATAGAAGCAAACGATTTGTTGGAAAGACACGACAAGATGTTTCTGCGCGGTTTGTGAAGTGCAATCGAAGCGGAATACTTCGGATGAACGAATATATGAATAATAAAAAGAATTCTCTGATAGGTTGAATAAAAATAATAAAAAAAAAAGCAAAAATAAAAACCCAATTGAAGAATGTCAGTCAGAAGGAAAAAAAAATAATAAAAACATGTTTTTATCAAGTTCTCGAATCTCGGTGTATTGGATTGCAATATGCAAGGGATAAGATCCGTTTTTTTATTTTCAACCAACTCTCCACACATATATTATTATCCTGATGAAACTACGATTTGCATGCTACTCTACACTACACTATATCGTATTTTGTGTGTATGTGTGTGTGTGAGTGCTTTCGTTGCTTCAAATTCAATTTCAAATCAACATTATTTGTTGTTTTGAAATTCTCGCACTTCCGTAAAATGTAAATGCATATTCCACAAGCTGAATAGTGAATATATCTACATATATACATAGACGATACGATACGGATTCACTTAAAAATGTCTGATTCTGATTCACTTTAGAGTATATTCAAGCCGATAGAAGAGCGCGCACTTGATTTTGTTTGTGTCGAGTTTGTATTGTGTTGAACAATGACAAATAAAGTAGTGTATACGATATAGTACGAGTAGTACGTACTACAACACTGCAAATGGAGTGAATGTCATCAACAATATTGTATCAATTCAATTAGAGATTTTGATTTTAAATGGATCTCAAGTTTATTTACATCCATTGTTAAGTAGTTGTGGATTGCATTACACTTTGAAATTTTTGAAACTTTTACTTGCTTTGTAGTTGTAGTGGGAGTGTTAGTTTCGTGATGTAAAAACCAGAAAGCTAAACAAAGCAACTGATGGTATTTCTGTACGTAATGTGATTTTTGTAAGATGCATCAAAACAATAGAGCATTCAAAAAAAGTCGTGTAGGACAGGGGTCTTAACCTCTCTATTCCCCATTCAAGCAAGAGGGAAATTTTTAATTACAAAAAATTTTAATAAAAACAAAATTGATTTAAAAAAAACGTGACTCCGAGATTCTTGTCTTGGTTCGCAAGATTTTTATTTTAAAGTACGAAACTGAGAGCAATACCTGTGATTTTGATATGCGAGATTTATATAGTTTGTGACATTAGTTTTGATATTTGCGAGGTTTTTTATACGAGATTGTTAAAAGCCAGATTTTGTAATAGCGAGATTATGAAAAGCAAGATTATTAATTTTAATTGGAGAGTTATAAAAAAAAGCGAAATTTCGTTATTCGATCGGGATTTCCGTTTGCGGGATCTCGTGTCGTAAACGGTAAGCTATACTGTAAACAGTAGCGGATCTAGGATTTGACTTGAGCCATTTTTTTTTTTAATTCTCTCAATTCTTATTGAGGTAATTTAAGCCGACTGTACAAAAAAGTTGTAAGAACTTTTTTTAAAGACTCAAATATATTTTTTTTTAGTTCTGAATGTGTTTTTCAATTCTGAATGTGTTTTTGATTAATTTACGAAGTAGTATGCAGAACGTGCTGAATTTAAGATCCCACATTGTTCTCCAAGCAGCAGCTGCTGTTCTCAAAAATATTGTTTTTGATTTATCAAGTGAATCTCTTAAAACAAAATGGGATTTTACCTTTGACTTTGAAAAATTGTTTGTTGTCTTCATTTTTTATTTTACCAAAGTAAAGTTCACCTTCTTCTAAAAAAATAAGCTGTTAAAAATTTATTTGCTCGAGAATAATACGGCAAGTAATTATTTCGTGCTCTAAATTTTGACAGATATGTAAGTGATGTACGACACTAAAAAACGATTTTTTTTCTCGACTTGCGTACGACTCGGTTAAAATACTTGACAAAATTTTGGAAAGAATTTGTTTTTGGAGCGAAATTTTAGTTTAAAATACTATTTTTAAGGAACAAAAACAAGCTGAAATAAAAGCTGTAGATTCAATTTCAAGACACTAATTTTATAATAAACAAAAGTATGTCATGCGGTTGCTTGAAAACATTTCATGCATTTCATCGATACCAAAGTTATTTTGGCGCTGGAAACAGAGTTTTTACAGTTCCTATAAGCTCTAAGCAATTTCTGGGCTTAGCTTAGCTCAAAAGATATCAACAGATGAACCAGGGAGAAAATGTGACACTACTTTCCAAAACTGCCCATTTTAGTCCAAAACTGTGCTATGTTCATTTTTTTGATGAAAACTTGATAGAGCTTTGGACTTAATAATGTTAATTCTTGCGGTGATGTTCCATAGGTTCTATTGCAATGAATTATATCGATATCCTTTTCCATCGATAGAAAGGTAAAATTTTATTACTGAATAGTTATATCTGAATTCCGGTTTTTCAATTACTGAATAAAGTATAAAATGAATAGCAAGGTTCATGGCTCGCTCCCAGATGACGGCAAAAGTATTTTTCAATTAAAACGCGTATAAACAGACTAAGTACCTCTAAAAAAATCTAATGATCGAGGTGGCACTCGTGAAATAACTATTACTCCTGCCTTCATTAAAAATATCAGATGTAATCTTACCTCTTCATTTGCATTCAACATGTAAATTTGCTAAATAACATCGTTTGGTTCACACAAGTCTTAAACATAACACTTTTATTTCTACATTATTTTTTCGTTCAATTCCCTAGAGCCTAGGCATCTAGAAAATACACATTTTACATGAAACTGTCAGAAGAGAACAGACGGTGAAGCTGGAATAGATGTCAAAAATTCTGCAGTAAAAGTGTAGCATTTTTGACATCTATTCATAATCATTTTCTTATTCAATATCCTTGAAGCTTGGGAAAACAACGGATTACATGTAGGTAATTGATAAGCCCCAAATCTTGTTTGTTCTTAGACCTTTTCTAGCACCATTCTCATTTAAACATCCAATTCCCTTGAGGCTTGAACAAAATTTCTAAGGCATAAATTGCTAAGCCCCAAATTAAATTTTCGGTTTTTCTTTCAGGGGCTTGGAATAAATGGAGCCTACGCACATTCAATTTGCTTTGTTTTTTCCATCTTTTTTTATCTGATTTCCTCGGGGCTTAGAAAAAAAATACTTTCATTCAAATTTTTCAACCCCAACCTTGTATTAATAGAATAAATTCGTAAGGGCTGGGTAGATTGCTATTGAATTAATTTAACGAATTTCCTGGGGGGGGAGGGCTTCAGCCCCTATAGCCCCCGCCCCCTGGATCCGCCACTGATTGTAAAGATTTTCGTCAAATTTTGAATTTTAAGTTTCTTTGATAATTTCCTTGAGGGGAAACTGAAATTTTTAAAAATAACGGTTCTTGCTATACAAGTCTTAAATAAAAGCATTTTTTACTCGACAACGGCTTTAACGATTTTGGTAATAAATAAAATCTCTTTGTTTAAGTTGCTTGGAATTAATAACTTTTAAGATATGAAGGAAATTTTTGGAAAAAAAACAAATAGAAAATATTATCAAAGGGCATTTAAATTTAAATTTAAAATTGGGCATGCCAATTTTGAGTTTTATAAATTTATAAATCTATTTTTAAAAAGTTTTCAAACCCATTTTTATATATATTTAATTCACAGAAGGGAAAAAAAATATTATTGTTTTTTTTTTTTTTTTTTAAATTTAAAATATTTTTTTTTTTATTTTTAACTAACATGAATAAGTTTTCAAAATTTGGAAACCAGTTTTTTTTTTTTAACTTTTAAGAAGTTTAGGTTCAGGTAGGTTTAGGATGTGATTTTCGGCTGTCAATGTGCTTACACCTCAAGTTTTAGTGATGCTTAAAATATTATAACTATATGTCAAATTTCAAGAAGATTAGATTATATTAAATTCTGATCACTTTTTTCTTAATCTAGTGAATTTTCTAATTTTTTTTTTATGAGAAACTTTTTTTAGTTATTGGTCCATAATTTTTTTTATGAATTTTTAATGAATTTAAAAGAAATGAAGGTCATAGCAATTTTTAACATCTCATTTATGGAAAATTTGCAAAAATTACAGGCTCCCTGAAATTATGTCATAAGAAATTGCGCCAAAAACAAAAAAAAAGTGTTGGCATACATATTTTCAAAAATCTGTAAAAAATGAAACTTAATAATACGCCAAAGATTTGGAAATAAATCCAAACATTTGGAAATAGAGCCAACAAACTAAAATGTAAAAAAAGTCCAACAATAAAAACATTTGGTGTAATTTCTAATTTAGTTTTGAAAATTAGGCCCAAAAATTATAAACATATTTTTTTCTGGATTAATTTCCAAAATTAATTTGGAAATTAAGCCAAAAAAATATAAAAATGCATCTAAGCGGTGCGTGCTGGGGGTTGCCTACGAAGCTCACCGTGGCGCTGGTGCCAGGGGGGCGTTTGGTTCGCTGTTTCCGCACCGAGCCAGCCGTGTGCAGCGGAAACGTATCATACTTGTGCATTTGTTTTGTAGAACACTTTTAAAACACACAAAAACAATGTACATTTCTTATTGTTTTGTTTACTTCAATTTGTCAATTTATGTTAACAGAACATCATAACTTTGCAACAATTTCCTTAAAACATTTGTTTTTTAACAGTAATGTTATTTAAAGTTATTTTGTTGTGTATATCAAATGAATATATTTTACAAACGTGTACTATTTTATTTTCTATTTTGAAAAAAATCTAAAAAGAAAAAAAAGCCCAAAACTATTTTTTTGGCATTTTTCTAATAAAACAAATGTTGTTTTTTTTTGATTATTCTACAAAGAAAAAAATTCTTCAAGGTAAAAATAAAATAAATAGCTTTTCCTAAAAAAAGCAATATGGTGAATGGTGGTTATGGTGAATTTTTTATTGCGTAAATATTAATTTCACGGAGCTTCATTTGAAAGATCTCTAGATATTTATAAAAGGTCAGCTAGTTTTAGCAGTTAATTTTTAAACCAATTTAAAAAAAAAATTCAAGGTCATACTGATTTTGAGACTCTAATTTGGGGGAAGTTTGCAAAAAATTAATACCAACTAAAAGACCCTTAAGACTGTATAGAAGGTAAGCTAGTTTTAGTTATTTTAGTAAGCCATTGATTTATTTTTAAATTAACTTTTAAATTTGTGTTCAGGGTCATAACGATTTTGAGCATCTCATTGATGGAAAATTTGCAAAACATGAATACCACCTGAAAGACCCTAAGATCTATATAAAAGGCTAGCTAGTTTCAGTAATTGGCTTTTTTTAAGGTCACGGACTTTTTTTTCTAATGACCCAAATGAGGAGCCAACAGCTTTTTTTGTGGTCTTGAAAAGAATTTAAAAAAAATCCTAGACAAAAATCTATGGCTGACTCAATTACGGAACATAGTTGACCTTTTATCACGACCTAGAGATATTTCGGAAGGTACCTACACTTATTTATTGTAAAATTCCCCTTAAACGAGGTGCTAAACATCGTGATTTTCCTTGAGAAACGTTAAGCCTTGATTACAAATCTATTGGACTGATCAATTTCAAGGACCAATTGACCTTTTCTGACCAATATGATGGCATTTAAGTTTTTTTTCTTCAAATTTCCAATATATGAGGTGCTAAGGTCCAGAGCCCAATAAGTTGACTTAGATTTTTGGGAGACGTTTCGTGTTGCTATGGATTTGATTTATAGCTGACATTTGATGTTATTCAAAATAGTCTCGATCCACACGTGTTGACTAGCAAGAAATAAATTAATAACATTAAGAAAATCCATTAATCTGTTTCCTTCCTCGATACACAGTCCTTTTGGAACAAAAAATAGATTCGGGGAAAGCTGAAAAAACACCATCATTATCCTGTTATCCAGAAGCGATTAAAAACCTTCTTATACCATCCGACGAAACCTTAAAAAAAGATTAAAAATTTAGAATTTCGTAAAGACGTGAAAGTATTTTTCATAAAGTTGAAAAAAACCTTGACTTCATCTCCGATCCTAGTCAATCCTCAATTTTGGAAAGGAATTTGCCTTGCAAGTAACACATCACAGTAAACGTGAATATAAGTGATTTTTGAGATGGAGTACCTTTTTAAATACCTACCCTGCAAATGAGGTACTTAAATCTCAAAACAAAAGACTGGATCCTCATTTCCGATGATTTAAATAAAATATTCTTATTTAGGTTTCTTTCTATCTCATCAGCAAATCTTTTTTCACAAGCGTTTTCTGTGTAGAAGTAATTACTTTATTCCATATGACACTAGTTTTATTAAACATTTTAAATATGACATAATCCTTTTTTCCTAAAACAAAAAAAAAATAATAAAAAAAAATATCAGTAACACGAGTATTCACTTCCTGGGAAGTGATGTTTAATTTATGGATTTATGCTGGTCTGCCTTTGGTTTTTTTATTTTATATTTTTTTTTTTTTGTTAATGCATTTCGTTATTTTCTGTCCTGGGTTCTTGCAGCAGCTTGTATTGACTCAAACTTAAAGGAACAAATTTATGACATGAGATAAGTGCATTACCGCAAAATTATATTATTCCAAAAGCCCTTTTCATGTTATTTTTCAGCTGCAGTCACAAAATCTCTACCATCACCATTGCCACCATCCACACACCGGTGGTTGTGGGTGTGGTTGGTTGGTAACAGATGGAAGAAAATAACCATATGACTTCGAGCATGTCCTTTTCATTGAATATAAGGCAGAAAGGATAAACATATTTTTTTTCTTTAAAAAAAAATGTCCTGCAGAAGTGAGATCAGGGAAGTATATCAAGTTGATTCTTAAAGTAATTTCAAAAGGTCCTTTGGTAACGTTGGCGTTTAAAATCTTTGAAAAAAAAACGAAAATTTTAAGGTTATTGATATACAATTTTATATTCATTGATAATAAATTAATCCAAGGGGGAGCGCTGAGCTGTGCTATATATTGTCGGTTCAAAGGTAAAACTCATTAACTAACATATACACTTTTGAAGAAAATTACATAAAAAACATACTTTACGAAGCTGAAAAGTCATGTCCTTCAAAATATTATTCATTTTTATCTGGACTTATAATGAGTTTTACCTTTGGACCGACCGACGATATCATGAATATCCCAAGCCAATTACTAGAAACATTTTAAATCTACACCTAAATGCAGTTTAAGTTAATAAAATCCCAATTCAAATTCTTATAATGTTAACCAAAAAGCAATTTCGTCAAGTTGTGCCAACAATCGTTAACGCAAATTAAATCCAACTCTCAGCAATAAAATGTTCCACTTTCCTTGTTTTTTTTTTTGTGTATTCTTTCATAGCTTGATCATCCATTGTGTTCAGCTTAACCGAACAAGCGAACACATAAAAACTCAACTATGTGACCAATTTCGTCTTGTCACGAAGTGCCATGTTGCAGTTTTAAAAGGTATGTATGTATGTGTTTGTATACTGTCAACAAAAATAAAAAAAAAATGAAAAACAAAAACAAAAAAAAATCCTAAATCCTTCAAATATCGAATTGCCAGCGTAAATACGGGATTTACTTAAGGATTCATTTCAAAATCCCATCCTTTTTCTATTTACCGTCCTCTGACGACGCCCTGTTGAAAATAAAGGCAACACGCCTGCATGCCACTATCACCTGGAATAACAATTTCGTTGCAGTAAAACGCTTGCTATTTGCCATCATCGTTTTGGCACAGCACCAAATATAGAAATAACAAAAAAACACATAGTGAAATCCTTAAACAAGGACATTTGGGATTGAGGAAATGAATTTTGAATAAAACACGAAAAACGTGCACTGAAAATGTCAACGTCATGTCCTGGTGGTCTTCCTGCTGCCGCGCAACAGCCCACCTTATAACATTTGGCCACCTAAAGTACCGATTTCAGGTGTTTCGCGAATGTAAACACAATTTGAAAATTCAAAGGACACACACAGAAACACAGAGAAAATAATACGAGTACAGCAAGAAAAACTCAGCTTTTCTGTAGGTTTTTTTTTGTTGTTGTTTTGTGTTCGTTGTTTTCACGTTAGCTTACCGCTTATCGATGCCAATGGCAAGGGTGTTGAGGACCAACTATGTTCCTGTGTATAGTCGTTCAAATACCTCCCTACATTACTGGAAGGATAAAAACAAACCAAAGCCCTCAATCGAGGATATTGGTTCGTTTACAGACGAAAAATCCCTTGAAATTGCATCACGTAGGGTAGTTTTGACGAAGCAGGACACCTACCTATCCATTCCTACCTTAACTATACCAACACTAAGACAACAAAAAAAAAATACCGTGTTAATGCCTTTCCCATATTATTCAGCCATTCAGTTTGTCGTTTCGTTGATTGTCACTTATTGAATAGTTGCTGACAAGGGTAGATGTGGGTTTTTGGATTTTTTTTTGTTTTCCTCCTGATGGTGTTCAAGTTCGCCTTTTCGCTTTTCGTCCGCCTAACACTATCATCCTTACTGATTTGAAATTCTGGATAGGATGGGCTCGTTTGCTTTATACTTTGTTTCTTTTTTTTTGTTATGTTTGTGTCGTTGTAGTTTTGGACCCACTTGAAACGCTCCATCATCGGTCTATCGGTTTCGATTAAATCAAATAGAGAATTTCCATTTCTAGTGAAACATTGATCAAAAAAACATAACCACAAGGGTGTATGTAGCGAGTGACTATTGGAAGAGGAATCACAGTGTAAGGGGGGCAGCTCGGGTTTTATTCAGTCATGCAGAAAGGTTTAATTTTTCCCCATCAATTTTTTTTTTGTATTTTTCCAATAACCAAAGCAAGGTACGTTGATTTTGGTATTTACTCATAAAAATCATCAAATAATTCAATTTGAAGAGAGCTTGGCAGGTAGGAAGGTACTTGAAGTCCTATCTGTTTGCTTGGTAAAATTGAGGAGTAGTTTTTTTTTTCTGTTTTCACGTCCATCAGGAGGACGAGATATTTACTATGTTCGTTTTTTTTTTTGCGTTGCTGTTCTTCTAAATCAATTTGAAAAATGATGTTTTAGCGAATTGTAAGAGTTGTTAAAGTACGAGTAGAAAGGAAAGTAAATTCGAAAAGAAATTATTCATTTACACGCACTTTCTTTTTTTTTTTAAATACTCAATGTTCTGTTAAGGATGTCAGATGATTTTGAAGTTGATGGATTTGCTTGTGGCTTGCTCGTATATACCTACTAATGGCCATGTAAAAGTATAAATAAAAAGAAAAACTTTTCTTTTATTTTTGTAAATTACAATCTTTATGATGCTCAGACGACCGTGCTATGATTGATGGAGTAAATAAAGCTACTTCATAAATATTTAGTATTGTGAGGTGTCAATTGTAAATGGAAAAGGTATTTATTTCATTAATTTGAATAATGTTTTAAGACTTTTTAGAATTAAAGTTTTTATTTTTTGTTTTTGTGTTGATCCCTAGAAAGACACTTACATAATAATTGTTTATAAATGGGGTTTATGTTATGTGCAAGCTTTTTACTCTTGTATATATTTGTCTGGCCTATGAGTTTAACAGTCAAATTCGGCTTAATATTGAAAAATAGCTAGTGTGACCATTCTTTCAGAAAAACATGAGTGAATTTAATATCACAAACATAAGAGTTACTTGTCCATTTAACGGTCCACACATTTACATATAACGGGTGATTTTTTAGCTGGTTTGGTTTTGGCAACACTGGTTTTGACAGCTGACGTGTGTTTAGTACCTTGTGTCACTGTCAAATAGCTTCAGTTTGGTTTGCAATTTAACCATGGATCGTCTTACAAATGAACAACGCTTGCAAATTATTGAATTTAACTATCAAAATTCGTGCTCGGTTCGAAATGTTCATCGCGCGCTGCTTCCATTTTATGGTCGGCATTCTCGACCTTCTGAGCAGTCTATTCGGAAGATTGTGACCAAATTTTGCACCAAATTTACTTTGTTGGACATTAAACTACCAACACGTTTACGTACTGTGCGTAGTGAAGAAAATATTGCGGCCGTATCAGCTAGTGTGACAGAAGACCGCGAAATGTCGATTCGGCGCCGTTCCCAGCAGTTAGGCCTTTGTTACAGCACTACGTGGAAAATTTTGCGGAAGGATTTGGGCGTAAGGCCTTTTAAGATACAGCTGGTGCAAGAACTAAAGCCAGCCGACCTACCACAACGCCGAATTTTTGGTGAATGGGCTCTTGGAAAGCTGGCCGAGGATCCGCTTTTTTATCGAAAAATTGTGTTCAGCGATGAGGCTCATTTTTGGTTGAATGGGTACGTAAATAAGCATAATTGCCGCATTTGGAGTGAAGATCAGCCAGAAGCATTGCAACAGCTACCAATGCATCCCGAAGAAGCCACTGTTTGGTGCGGTTTATCGGCCGGCGGCATTATTGGGCCATATTTCTTCAAAGATGATGCGAATCGCAGCGTTACTGTCAATGGTGAACGCTACCGAGCGATGATAACAAACTTTTTTTTGCCCGAAATGGAAGTTCTTGACTTGCATGATATGTGGTTTCAACAAGACGGTGCCACATGCCACACAGCACGCGAAACAATGGCGCAATTGCGAGGCGAGTTTGGTGAACAGTTAATTTCACGTTTCGGGCCGGTCAATTGGCCGCCTAGATCGTGCGATTTGACACCATTAGATTATTTTTTGTGAGGGTATGTCAAGGCTAATGTCTATAGGGACAAGCCCGCTTCGATTGACGCACTGGAAGCCAACATCCATGCATTCATTCGTGAGATACCGGCCGATATGTGTGAAAGAGTATGCCAAAATTGGACTCAGCGGAGGGGTTACCTGAGACGCAGCCGCGGTCAACATTTGCATGAAATTATCTTTAAACATAAAATTGCAAGGTTCAAACTATCGATTCAAATAAATATTTCATTCATTTTTTCGAAGTTATTACTCTTGTATATATTTGTCTGGCCTATGAGTTTAACTGTCAAATTCGGCTTAGTTTCGGAGCTGTATCAAAAATATTGAAAAATAGCTAGTGTGACCATTCTTTCAGAAAAACATGGGTGAATTTAATATCACAAACATAAGAGTTTCTTGTCCATTTAACGGTCCACACTTTTACGTACATATATCAAGTATGAGTGTCAAGTTGGTCCAGAAACTTTTTCTTTTCGAATTTGCTGTTGAATGTTTTCTATGTTTTTTTGGGTGCTTTGCTAGCTTCATAAGGAGTCAGCAATGAACCATGTCAAAAATTGGTAAAAATTTTTTAAAACTGACGATTTATGGCTTCAATATTTGCAATTAATTAGCTGGCTAGAAAAAAACACAATTTGATCGCACAACATTTTCTATGTTTTATTTGGGTGCTTTGCTAAGTTATATGAGGACAAGTATCTAAGCAAAGCAACTCCCATGGATCGAAAAATGGTAAGGTGCATAGTTTGTCGTTAATTAGTAGTGACAATTTTGAATTTGTCATTCTAATGTTTTCTATGTTTTTTTTTCTTGAAATGTTGTTAAAACTTAAAAAAATATAATAGTTTTGCTTAATAATTTTAAGTTAATTATTCATTTATCAGTTGAAAAAAAAAACATCAATTTGTCGTGCGATGTTTTCTATGTGTTTTTGGGTTATTTGTTATCTACGAATATCAAGTTTACAAAGCAAATTTGATGGTTCTTAAACTGAGCGGGTGGACAGTTTGCCATTGGTAAGTTGTGGCAAATCCATCATTTTCGTGCGATATTTTCTATGTATTTTTCAACAAAATTACTTCCAGTGAAAACGTTATAGAGCAATAAACAGTTCAATATAATCAATTTTTAATACTTTTTGAATGTAACTTCATAAATAAATTAAGGAAATAACACACGAAACATAGAAAATATTGCACGACCATAGCTGCGTTTAATTATCTCCGGGTCGAGGTTATTTTTTTACACGTATTACAAAAACAACATGGGGTCCAGGTTTTTATCGAGGCTTATTTCAATAACGCAGATATAAGTTTGCACTCTGACCGGAAGAGGGCTATTTGCCACTGTGAACGATGTCAGCAGTGGTCATCAGTGTTAGGAAAAAAAACAGGCCTTATATGTTTCATGAGGTGAACCATAAAAAAGAAATTGATAAATAGCATTGTTTTTTCATTGACACGCATCGTTTTATTTTCATGAGGTGAACCTTGTGGGTTATGAACGATAGTAAAACGTGGATGATGCTAAAATTTTCACATTATATTCAATAACTATTTAAAGACAAATTATTAATCAATTAAAATTTCAATATAAAAGGTTTTAAGAACTTTTTCAAAGTTTTTTGTTGATTTTGTATGAATTAAGGATAGTGAAATAAAAAACATAGAAACCATTGCACGGTTAAATGAAATTTTTTGCAATTTATTAACGACTTACCAATGGCTTTTCGCATATAAATTTTATGATTCTTAACATTGACATTAAACTTGACACTCATAAAAAATAAATCACCTAAAAATACATAGAAAACATAGAAAGAAAAAATTTAATTTGCCACAACGATTGACTAACGGCAAATCATTATGCAGTAGAATGTCAAGTAAGAAAAGCACAAAAAAAAAACATAGAAAACATTGAACGACAAATTCGAAACAATCACAACTAATTTACGACGTATTAACATCAAACTATTCATTTATCCATTTTTAGATTCGTTAAAGATGCTTTGCGAACTTGGCACTCATAGAAATCAAATAACTTACAAATACATAGAAAACATCAAAAGACAAATTAATTTTTTTTTTAAATAATTTTCGACTATTGGCGAATTATTACTTAGTACAAGAAATTAAATTTTTGAAGTTTTTGCTACTTAACCAAAAAAAAAAACATAGAAAACATAGAGCTGCAAACTTAACACTGTCACTACTAATCTATGACATATTATACAAAAATCAATTTTTCGATCCGTGTCAATTGTTTTGCTTACTTGTTATCATGTTAGAAAAGCACCCTAAAAAACATAGAAAACACTGTCACAACTTATTAATGGATAATTATTAAGTGATAAACCAACAAGTATAAATTTTGTTTACCGATTTTCGATAGGGTGCTTTGCTTGCTTGATATCAAGTTACAAAACATAGAAAACATTGAACGAAAGATTCGAAATTTTCATAACTAATAAATTAATGGCTGGTTTGTTAGTTAACTTGACGTTCGTATATTATTCTGCTATGTTCCTTGGTCATGAACTACTCTTCATGTAATACACTTACTGTGCTGACTATTCAAACACTGGTCATAAAATCATTATCAATGGTTATTATTTATGACTATTGAAAGTCTTTCTGCGTTTATTTATCACAATCAAATAAAACAAACACCGCCTTCACGTTTGCAATCTATATATAAGGAAGAAAGCACATTGACTTACTGGCAAATATTTCGTAATGTAAGTTTTAGATTTTCATGCAACGTGGTCGTAAAACACTAGATAAGTTTTCGATTGGGATAAGAATCATTATCATTTTGGTCAACGAACTGTCAAACTTTATATGTGAAATGGTTTACACCGCATGGTAAAAATTATCCAACGATTTTGCGGCAGAAAATTAACCAAACTTATTTGGTTAAACTTGTCTAAATGTCATTGTGACTTTTAGAATTAGGGTTGTTCAGAGTTGACTGAAAATCGCTTTAGAATCGCTGAATAAGCAGAAACTTTCACCAGAAAGTTACTAACTAGAACTACAAGAACTTATTGAAATTAAATATTACGTTTAAATGTTTAGGCATACTCTTTTTCAATTAATCTTCTTTTGAAAACTTTGTTTACTATTTTGTGTGGTCTATGTCTATAATTAAAAAGGAAAATAAGCAGAACATTAACAAGCCTACATAGATAATAATGACCATATAAAAATAGTCTCCCGTTTATAAACATTTATACTCGTAAGTGCATGTGCAGTGCATGTTACTGCAACTTTGAATCATAAAATTTATCTGACTTTTTTTTATCGAAATGTCTTCCAACTATGTGACTACATTTCCTAAGACCATTTGGTTCATAGATGAAACTCATATCTATTATCTTTCTTATCGAATTTTAACCTATTGATGAAGATTTAGACGTTAATAAAAAGCCTAACACAAAAAATATGTTTTTTAGTTAAGAAAGATCTATCGAATAGCAGACATTCTGCTTTAAAATGTCAAACCTTTTGTACCTATCTTTGGTAATATTAAGTGTCATAATAATTCAAGTACACTCAAATTCTGTTCTAAATAATTTAACTTTATCCAAGAATATCCTTTCGCAAGTTTTTTTTAACCACGTACAGCATACAAACATTTCTAGATCGATATTAGAGTTAGAAAATGCAGAAAAATGTGTTTTGGGACTTCAAGAAATTATAAATCAATTTCCTAGTCGGGATGTTCTTCCATGTAAGTTTATTTCTGTTAATTCGGTTTTGTGTATTGTTTTATATCAACATAATTATTACGCTGTTTCAATGTTAATGATCTGCAAATAATCAAGTGATGAGTGAAACATCCTTCATAAAAAATGTAAAATGTATAAAAGTTAAAAAAAAAAAAAAATAAATCATGATATTCGAATCGCTTAACAATGAATATGTTTTTAAGGAATTAAAAAACTTAATTCTTAAAATCGGATTTAGAATCGATTTTTTAGAAAAATGGGTCTTATGTAAAAAAATTAAATAAAAATTATTAAAGTGGATTATGCGCCTGACCTAATTTGCAGTTCAAAACAAACTTTTTAATATGTGAACACAACAATCCGCATGAGGACAGAGAGCATTTAAAAAGAGCCGGAAAAAATGGGGAGCTTACATTCTTTTTAAAAATATTCTCTATATTCGTTATGTTTGTCATATTTGATCAAAATCTTGATTTAGAATAAAAATAAAAAATGGTAGAGTTTGAATGGGTATATATTTTTTTCAGTTTTGAATAAAAATGAACTTATAAACATGCCATATTTAAGCCTTTATTTTCTTCTGTGTACGTTTTGGCCTTGTCTTTGCTAACAAAAAATTATTCGTAATTTATTAAAAAAAATTGGTTTTTGGATTTTTTTGGTTGTTTTTTGTTGACTTTTCCTGCTTAATTTTGTACCAAATTTTTTAAACCTTATTCCGTTTCCAACAATTGGGCTCATCAGTTAGATGTTGTTGTACCCTTCTAAGAGTCGCTTATTTTCGAAATGTATTTAAAAAACAGCACAAGTGCACTGTAAATTATATGTTCTAGTGGAATTTGTTTAAATTCAGACACCTAAAAATAGATTATGGTAATGCCCGTGGTCTTGCTGGCTGAAGAATAGGATCGTAAATAATTAAAAATGATTAGAACACTGGCCTTATTATCATCTATTTCCAGGCGTCTGAATTTAAACAAGACTTAATTTAATTAATAACATTTTTCAAAAAAGTTTTTTTTTTTTGAAACATACCCACATTTTTTGGCAATTATAGTTTCAATTAAATAAGCAATCTAACTCAGCTTAAATTATTCCTCCTGATTGTGCACGATATGTCACTATCTACACCAACATATCGTACATCGGTCTGTGTCCTATTGTACCTATTACAATTTACAATGATAAATTCGTACAGGTGATCCACAAATCACGCTTTAGTATATGCTTTCCTCCATGAGTTTATTGAAAACTTTGTGAAGAGACTAGAAATTGTAAGATTTGACTACGATTTTTTGTTTAAAATTTGTAGAAGAATTTACATATACGATCGTTGGCCTGCAGAAAATTATCAAAAACTGAACAAAATTATGAATGGTTTTTCCATTTTTGCTTGTAATTTCAACTAAGTACAAATTTTATTTGGACAACAAAAACTGTGTCAAAATTTGTGAAACACATGTAGAAATACACATTTCGTCGGCTAAGAGTGAAAGCAGCTACCTCCTATTTTGCATTTTTGACATAAAATTATTTATTAAAAAAAGTGTTTTTAGAACCAAAATTACATTTAGTGGTTTTCAACACTCGTTATAACTAAATTCAGTAAAATAAAGATTTGATAGATTTTTGTTTTATTCAGCAATTTTTTAAGTGGTCTATAATGGTCAAAAAAATGTGGAGTTAGCCGCTTTACACTCTAAGCCGACGATTTGTATTACCTATAGAAAAAAATACAAAATTTCGAATATGAGTTTTATTTTTTTTTCTCGTGGGTAGGTTCAAGACCTGCATCAGGCTCTATGAGGACTGAAAAACGCGTGCTCATACAAGCACCAAGTCGGAAGGTTTTGGCGTACTAAATTCCACTCGTCAAGAATGTCAATAATCGCTGAATTAGCATCTTCTAATAGTGGATTTCTATGTTTTCGCGCCAAATTTTTTATTTCGTCCCGGACCATACGAGTCCCGAGATCTCTGTGAAGATCATCGTTTTTTATATACCACGAAGCATTTACAAATGACCTTAGTAATTTATTTTCAAACGTTTCTAAGTTATTTAAGTTTGTATCGCAAGTACAACCCCAAAATTGTATACCATAAGTCCAAACAGGTTAAAGTACCTGCCTGTATAAAATCACCTTATTTTCAATACTAAGCTTTGAATATTTACCGAGTAGCCGGTTCATGTCTCTTAATATACTTTTCAGTTCTTCGCATTTCTTTTTCACGTGCGGCTCCTATTTTAATTTCGCGTCTAGAGTCATTCCCAGATACTTTGCCTCATTTGCAAATGGAACACAAGCGGTATGAAGAAAGACGGGTAAACTATTTATTTTTATATACGTAAGGTCCATGTGGACTAACTTTTGTTTATTGAGCACTATTCGCCTTGTTTTCTTCCACTCATTGACATTATTAAGAGCATTTTGTAATTTAATTGTAGCGTCGTTAATAGTCTTGCCTGCTGCTAGTATTGCAGTATCATCAGCAAACGTGGCTACAATAGTGTCATCTGTTTGAGGTATATCACGTGTAAATAAAAGTTACAGAACTGGACCTAATACACTTCCTTGTGGTACCCCAGCCACTATTTTTTTGAAATTAGAATATTCATTTCCGTGTCTTACACGAAAAAGTCTGTTATCTAGATATTCGTTTAGAATGTTATAAAATCCTTCAGGTAGAACTTGTCTTAATTTGAATTTGTGGCCTTCGTGCCTTGCCAAACACATGCGAAACGTCCAAAAAGACTGTCGAACACTTGATCAACTGTTGAATGCTTGCTTCTAAATCCGAACTGATTTTCAGGTATTAATTGTTTCTCTTCCATTATTGGCTGCAGACGCAGGAGTAGTATTCTTTCTAAAAATTTTGATTTTATAGGAAGAAGAAGAATATGAGTTTTATGACTAAAATTTCGTGACGAAACATTGAAAAAAAAAAATGCAAAAAATGATGCAAAATGTATTGCATTTATTGGACTTTGATGATATTTGCGAAATACCAACAGTTTTCAATAGTAATAAGCAAAAATCAGCAAGAAAATGCATTTTTGTATCACTTTTTGCAATTTTTTGTATGTTGCGTCACGAAAATTAAGTCGCAAACCTCAGATTAAAATTCTGCACCCTCAAAAACATAAATCATTATTATCAGAACACAGTTACGTGCACTGCACTGTTTTTAAGATTAAATATCTACATGCTAACGTACTTACATATTTTTCTTGCAGTTATCGATGCATGGGGCAGAATTCCCTCAGGATTACTTTACGGTCATACACAAGACTTGGGAAATTTTGATGAGTGTCTTGATATAATATCAACAAATTTAGGTGAAGCCGTTGGTCTTACAAATGGGAAATATTGCTTTGCATCAATACCTTTAAAAAATCACGCTTTATCACGAGGAGTCTTTGAAAATTTGTTCATGCTTAGCATAGGAATATGCGTTCCACATGTTTGTGATGAACACACACTTACAAAAATTTTCCAAAAGGCAACTGCTAATGTTGATGTTTTAGATGGAATGATGCTAAAGACAATAAATGTCCATAATTGTGTGACGGCGGAAAGTCCTAGTTTCGAAACAATAAATATAATTGGAATGTAAGAATAAAACTTAAGCGATTAATATTCATAAAAATTAAAATTATATTATTTAAAGTACAATATTTTCAATAATTGGATTACTGATGCTGCTAAGTACATTGTATGATCTATTTACGGATAAATTTGATAGTAAATATGGTTTACAACAAAATAGTTACTTACTAAATGTTATCCTTTACAGAGCAGGCGAAAGAAATTTATTTAGCATTTTCTATATTAACTAATGGACGAAAATTGTTTAAAATGAGTAATGTCAAGTCTGGCAACAATATCAACTGTCTAACAGGGATTCGCGTCCTATCAATTATCTGGATTATTTGTTGCCATTCTTATACGCTGGGTCTAATGCTGCCATTTATAAATACAATTTATGTATTAGAAGTAAGTTTTCTTTTTGCAAATAGCATTTTGCAATACCAAATATTGTTTAAAATTACTTCTTTATAATTATTAGTGGATAAAGGATGCAACTTCTATGCATATAATGATGGGAACTGTTTCGGTGGATACATTCCTCTTTATAAGTGGTTTGCTAATAGCTTGGCTAGGATTTCGTGAAATGGAGAAAAGGTAAATTTTGGGTTCAAGTCATTATCCACAAGGAAATAATCTGCATATGGATCACATGAAAAACCAAATGATAAGCACTTGTTTTAATAATTTATGTTTTTTTGAAGACTAATAGACTAAAATTAGTAAAAAAAATTTGAGCTCGAGTCACAAAACATTGCCCAGAATGCCAGCATAAATTTAGTGTCAGTACATTCATTTGCGTTACTAAAAATGCGCTAAGATATTTGATCCTTTACGAGTAATCATATCGAGCACTATTATACGTTAGCATATTTTTTATTTTATTTTATTTTCTTTTATTTTTAGTAATGGAAAATTAAATATTTCCATGATGTATATCCATCGTTTAATACGCTTGACTCCTCCATTAATGGCTCTTTTACTTTATACTCTCTCTATTGATAAGTATATTGGAACTGGGCCATTAAGAGATGCTTCCAGACTATTTAGTGGCAACTGCACAAAGAATTGGTGGGTTACGTCGCTTTACATTCAAAACTACGTAAATTCAAAGGAAATAGTAAAGTTAACCTAAAAAATGAAGGCATATATTTTTAAAATTCATAATTATTTTTTTTTTCTTCGTCAATTTTTAGTGCCTAGGACATTCGTGGTATTTAGCTGTTGACACACATCTTTACTTCTTATCACCTTTGATTTTAATACCCCTGTGGAAATGGGGACGAAAATTTGTTCCAGTTATGTTTTTACTTTCATTTTTATCAATTGGATGTGTAATTGCAATATTTTTCCAGTATGGATTTAATACGATGATTGGGTAAGGAATGTCTTTTAGTTCGTTTAAACGTTATCTATGTGATTTTGATTGTGCAAATTTGTAATTGCTTTTTGGTATAAAATTATAATTAGATAATTTTAAGGATCTTATACCGTGGCATTTACTAACTATTGTGTTATTTTCATGACTCTAATTAAATTACTGTACAAAAATCAAGGTGTAGTGTTATAAGACCCGCAGTAATTGAGCCCGTTTTTTCCCCAAAATAAAAGGAACAAACAACCACGGGTTTTTTTGAGTTTTTAACAAAAGTTATGATGCTAAATGACAAAGAGATTTAAAAAATTCGCATATTCGCAATGTGCTACAACATTTTTGCAACTTTAAGGCCAAAAATTAATTTAGATTTTTTTTCATTATGCTAATTTTCTTAATTCTGCTATTTTATGCTCAGTTTGTGCTGCCGTATGCCGAGAGATGAAAAAAATTTACATATTTGCAACTTTTATGGTCAAAATATAATTTTGCAATCTTAGCATTGCCATTTAAAAAAAAGTGCTAAATTCAGCATTTTATATAACTATTATATATTGAAAACAAAAATAGCAAATTGAAAAAAAAGTTTTAAAACCTCGGAATTTTTGAAACTGGAAGTTGTGTTGTTCTGTACTGAGCTTGTGCTGCCACTTAGCGAAGAGTTTACAAGAAAATAATCAAATATTTGTAACTTTTAAGGCCAGAAAATTATTTTGCGAAGTGCAAAGTTGGCACCGCCATTTTGTATTTATTTTTGCCTCCATGTGCAGAACGAATGAATTATAGAGCAATTTGTTTGATGGTGTGATTAAATTAAAAAGGCTAGTTTAGCAACAAAAAATGTAGATTGTACTTTAACTTTTGTTTTGAAAGTTGAAAATGATGGTGCTTACTTCCACGCTTCGCAAAATGATGCGGTTTCTTAACTGTTTATTTTAAGATTTTTTTTTTTAAATCGAAAATGGTGGTGTTAACTTTGCGCTTCGTAGAATTGTTCGTTTTGCCATAAAGTTACAAATATGCTATTTTTCTAAGTTCTTCGAAATATGGCAGTTTAAACTAAGCAAAAAACTGCACAACTTTCATTTTTACAAAATTGCAAAATTTTAAAAATGTCTAACCGTAAAATTTGACAATTTGTGATTAAAAAAAAATACTGATGGCAAGTTGACAAGTTGAGCAGAATACAGCAAAACCGTTGTTTGATAATCGTGCGAAGCTAAGGCTAGAACCACACACACTTGCGATTAAAAAATTTGATCACAACCCAGTATGTTTTTTGTATTTGTGCATTTAACCTCATTTAATCTCATTTATTCTATTTTTTGTGACTAAATGATCGCGAGATAGAAAATCGCAAGTTCCTTCCTAGCTGAGCTTAACTCATCGCAAAACTGTTTTTTTGGTCTTAAAGTTGAAAATTTTTATACGATTTTTTTTTATCTCTTTGACATATGAGAACATAAACTGAGCTAAAAATTGTTTTAATAAGTTTTTCAAAAATGTAAAATTTAAAAAACGTCATGAATTATTTTATTGCCTAGATGTTGCAAATATGCGATTTTTACTTGCAATATTTTACATTTTTGAATTCTTAAAACTTGGTGCATAGTGGTTTTTCGTGATTCTGCCCACATACAAATAAAAATTTCTTTTACCTTTGGATGGGAAATAATTGTTCAAAAAATGGTTATTAATGGTACCTCCCGAAGAAAATTTTTTTCTAATTTTGATTTTCTTCAAAATTGTTATTTTGATTTCAATTATTTTTTTCTACAGAAGCTTCTAAGCAAAGCAAATAATTTGTCTTACTTAAATTTTGGATTTTTAAAAAAATATTAAATTTTTTTTTTGAAAATCAAATAAATATTATGGAAACTAAATTGTCGATTTTTATAAAACTTGGTATTAAATTTTTTTTTTTTTTTTAAGAAAAAAAAATATTTTTATGAAAAAATTACGGTACCTTCTATAGAATTGTTAAAAAACTGTTAAGGAAAATATTTTTTTCTCAAAAACGGCTCCTACCATTCTTATTAAACATTTTCTAACTACTGAACTTAGTTCGACAAAAAAAAATAAATAAATTTGGTGGCACAACACCTCGTGAAGCCTAGAGGCCAAGGCCTAGTGACTTACAACTCTCAACCATTCCTGTGTGCGTATTTTTGGCAGGAATGGACGGGACCTACAAGTTTTTGCCGAGTCCGAACGGCACTTATTAGGATTTGTCAGTTCCTCGCAAGAGGCAGTACCTCGCGAAAAAATCATTTCTGTAGTAAGGTGGCAGCGGCTGGAAATCGAACCCAGACCTTTGGCATGACAGTCCTACGCACTAACCATCATGCCACGAGGTACTACGAGGATCTTAGTTCGACAAGTTACTCAAAATTCAAAAGATTTTTACAAATATCAAGTACAATTAAAAAATAGTGCATACAAATTAAAAAAAATTTAAATTAAAAAAAGTTTTTGAATTAAAAAAAATAGTTTCATGTTTTTTTGAAAATTCGATATCTCAAAAACATGGTTGACAACTATTTTTAAATGTCATTTTTATATGCACATAAATAAATAATTTCGATTTGCATATACCAACATTTTTCCTTAAAATCGTTTTAAGAATTTTATTTTATGAGAAATTACTTTATAAAAAGAAACCGCTCCAAAGATTTTCATTTTTTTTTTTTCAAACAACAATTATATTCAATCAGGATTTAAGATTGCATTTTTTGTTTCAATAAGAACTCTCAAAGAAGTTATTTTAGCTAATTTAAATATCGTATTTCAAACTTTTAAAAAATTTTCTCTGGTAATTTCAATGTACTCGTATTTACATTTAACATATAAATATGTTTTAAAACCCTCAGCACCTTGATCATAAGAGCAAGTACGTGCGACCCAGTTGTGCATTTATTTTGTATTCTTTCGGAGCGTGGCAGCATAAACTAAGCACAAAACAGCACAGCTTTATTTGTTTACAAAAATAAAAAAAATTATGACGTTGACTTCACGCCAAATCCATGTTCTTAGTACAATTTTGTTTTTTTAAAAAACGGCACATGGCAGCACATGTTGGGCAGATCAAAATTTTTTTTGAAAATCGAAAATGGCGTTTCTAACTTCACGAAAATGACCAGAGCAGGGAGTTTTAGTTCTAAGCCAGCGGTCTCCTCAAAATAAGGCCCCAGATAATAAGGCTCCAAGGACAAAAATTAATTAATAAGATAGTATTTTCAAGAACTTAGTTATATCATCAAATACAACTCCAAGGAAATAAGACCCCAGTATCAGCTTTGGGGCCTAATTTCATTTTATTTAAAAAAAATTTCTTTTTGGAAACTTATTTCAACTTTGTATAATTTACTTGAAAATGCTAATAAATCACAAAAATATTTTGAAAATTTGATAATTCGGTACCAAATGTTTTTGAAAATACCGCTTTCAGTTTTTGGTCACACGATCCATATACTTACTGTTCAGATACAGATGACAGCTATGAACAAATCGCGGGATTTATTGGTTAAAACCCATCATTGAGTGACAAATATGGTGCGATTTTATTATTTTTTTGGGGCCCTATTTGCTAGGAACTAATAATTTCTCGGAGCTGAAAGTGGACTTTAATGCCAAACTAAAAAGTCAATAACAATCGCGATTCCTTTTTTTCGTTGCTCTTATTTCCATTTCAAAAATGATAAAACACCCGCACTTGTTTTTCCTTTTATTTTGGAAAATAAGAACAACGGACTTTATTAACACGGGCCTTACACCGTCTTGATTTTAATGGAAATATAGGGTGTTTTTTTTGGACATGTGATTTTTAATTTGGCAAATAATTTTTTCCGAGTTGGTCTTTTTGACAGCTGTCACTTGATTTATACACAATTTGGTTTGTCGTTTTATTATGAATAGACTTACTCCTGAACAACGTCGGCAAAAAGTGCAAATTTATTACCAAAATAATGATTTCCTCCGCGCGATGCATTGCGAAACAATTAATTTATTGAAGGAAACTTTTGGTGAGCGCATTATCTCGCGTTGTGGGCCTGGGGCGTGGCCTCCAAGATTAAGCGAATTTTCGTGGGGTTATGTGAAGTCGCTAGGTCTACGCAGATAAGCCCGAGACGATTGATGCTTTGGAAGAGAATATTTGGCGCGTTATTGCTGACATACGCCCCAAATTGCTGCAAAAAGTTGTCGAAAATTAGGCCTCTCGACTGGAATTTATCGAGCCAGCTGTTGCGGCCACTTGCCCGAAATCATTTTTAAGACAAAATGGCAACACCTTGTCTTTATAATTAAGCTAAATTCTTGGCCATAACATTTAATTATATAGGTTTTATTACTTCTTGAAAACCACTGGTCTAAAAAAAACACCATTTACATACATTTAAAAATTTAATAGTCTATTTGAGGTAGTCTATTATGAAAAACTAAGTTTTTTAGTCACTTTAAGATTGGTTTAGTTAATTCCACGACAATTTTGTACCACTAAGTTCAAGGATTACATAGATAAACGAGCAATGGAGGTATTTGAGTAATTTAAGTTTAAACATAATTTTTTTATTTCCATAGAATTGAAGAAGATAAAATCTTTCTTACTTATATGCCAACTCATACCAGATACTCAGTTTGGTTGATTGGTGTAGGATTGGGATATTTTATGCACACTATCAGAAACAAATCGATTCGCCTTCCAAAGGTAGTAAAATATAATAAACGAACATAACTTTTAATTGAAAACAATATAAAACTATGCATATGTTTAATTTTTTCAGCTAATTCAAATACTCGGTTGGAGTGTATGTTTTGTAATAATACTAGCCATAATTTATGGCCCATATTTTACAATCAATGATGACAAAACTGTTCTTGAAGCTGCATTATACGAATCATTAAAACGTGTTGCATGGGGAATTGCACTATCTTGGATTGTTTTTGCATGTCATTTTGGATTTGGTGGTTTTATAAATTCATTTCTTTCACATCAACTTTGGCAACCATTTGGCCGATTGACTTTTGCTATATATTTGGTGCATTTAACTGTTCAAAGTGTAAACTATGGAATTGTGAAAACAGACGTCTATTTGTCGGACTTTTCGATGGTAATTAAATTATATACCTTCAACATTTATTATAAAATATGTTTGTATATTTAATTTTAACTATAGGTTTTAGTTTTCTGGGGTGTCTTCGGTACTTCTGTAACAGCAGCGACTGTTCTAACACTAGCGTTTGAAGCACCGTTTTTAGTGATCGAAAAAATACTTTTTAAAACAAGAAACCGAGCTATAGACCAGAAATCGAAGATGACATCTATACTAACTGAACTAGAATCGTCTTATAAGCTGCCTTAGAATTAAAATGGAATTGAAAAATAAATATTTGTATCTTTTTTAGATTTTACTCTATTCTTAGTTCAGTTGATTAGGTCAAAAAAATGCTATAATCTATGAAGATTGTAGAAAACGCTTCCCTATACTTGACACAAAAATGTGGATTTTCTGCCATCTTAAGAGAAATTAATGCAAAAATAGGGAATTGTATTACATTAGCAAATACTCATTTAAAAAGTTTTTCAATATCGAATAATTTTTAATATGGTTTATGTTATATGTTTATCGCATGTTATAATTTTATATCGCAAAATAAAGTTTTCAAGTTTTTATTGCGTGTTGTATAATGCAAGTTTTACTCGTAAGAAATTTAATTAAAGATTTTTATCACACTGTCATTACGAAGATAGGGGCTACGAAAAAAAGTGGGTCTCAGAATTTTGTCTGTTCGGTTAAAGCTTAAAAGGCTGATGGATCGATATTTTTAAAATTTGGTGCATAGTGGCTTTTTGTGACTCTCTCAACACGATTTTTTAATCTTTTTTAGGACCAAAAATAATATCTAGGTTAGGTTAGGTGAAGTAATGGCACTTACAATAAAATTTTAAGCAATGAACAAATTGTAATTTTTTTCAAAAACGGCTCCAAAACTTTTCTTAAAAAAAATCAAAAAATTTCTTTTAGTAAATTCTACTATACCTTCGGATAGGAAACCATTTTTCAGAAAAAAGATATTAATAGTAGGTAGCTACCACCAAAGAAAAATAATTTTATTCTCAAAAACGGCTTCTACGATTTTAATAAAAGTGTTTCCGTATGCTAAAATTAGAGCAATCTACTATTAAAAATTATTAAAAAAAATTCAAACTAAGCAACTATAAGTTAAACCTCTCATAAAATGTTTTTTTTTATTATTTTGTTTTTCTTACTGTCGGCTGGACGGATTTAGATTAATTTTTTTTCATATACAAATTTTAAATAAAATCAAATTATATTGCAAATCATAATTTTCAAGAAATGAAATTTTTGATTTCTTAAGAAAAGTTTATCTTTTTTTGAAAATTTGTTGTCTCAAAAAAGTGTTACCATTTTTTTTTTTATTTTATTTTATATTCACACTGATAATGACTTAGGATTTTATACTAAAATTTTTCCTCAAAAACTGTCAAGAAAAGAAATGTTTGATTTTATAAGAATAGTTTTTTTTTAAATTTTATATCTTTAAAACGAGTTGCCATTTTTTTTTTAATTTTAATCTGAAAATAACTACCTAATATTTGCATTTTAAAAATTTTCTTCAAAAAAGTTTTTAAAATTTAATACATACAATTTTTTTTAAGACACCGTTATTCAACGATTAAATTTTTGTATTTTGCCATGATATTTTGTTTTTCACCTCAAACTATTAAAAAAGTCGTTTTGCCTAGTTTAATTAACGGATTTCATGCTTTTAAACGTATTTTTTCTCAAAATTATATACAATTTTCATCAAAGCCTCAGCATCTTGAACATAAGGCTCACTGCCTGCAATAATGGCACAGCTTAAAAAAAAAATCAAATTTGAAATGTGGACGCCGTTATGATTAAAATTAAACCCTTTAGACCTCTGCAATATTGGCACATTGATATCTCTTCTCAATTACGAGAGATGGTGACAGTGCCATTAAACTTTCAAAGCTTTTGTGCTTTGTCTTTAATAGTGGCAAATCTCTCAGTATTCTCTTTAATAACAGGTGATTTTTTAAGAGGTTTAGAACTTAAAAAAAAAAAAATACACAAAAAATTCAAAAAAATGAATGAAATATTTATTTGAATCGATAGTTTGAACCTTGCAATTTAATGTTTAAAGATAATTTCATGCAAATGTTGACCGCGGCTGCGTCTCAGGTAGCCCATCCGCTGAGTCCAATTTTGGCATACTCTTTCACACATATCGGCCGGTATCTCACGAATGAATGCATGGATGTTGGCTTCCAGTGCGTCAATCGAAGCGGGCTTGTCCCTATAGACATTAGACTTGACAAACCCCCACAAAAAATAATCTAATGGTGTCAAATCGCACGATCTAGGCGGCCAATTGACCAGCCCGAAACGTGAAATTAACTGTTCACCAAACTCGCCTCGCAATTGCGCCATTGTTTCGCGTGCTGTGTGGCATGTGGCACCGTCTTGTTGAAACCATTCATTTCGGGCAAAAAAAAGTTTGTTATCATCGCTCGGTAGCGTTCACCATTGACAGTAACGCTGCGATTCGCATCATCTTTGAAGAAATATGGCCCAATAATGCCGCCGGCCCATAAACCGCACCAAACAGTGGCTTTTTCGGAATGCATTGGTAGCTGTTGCAATGCTTCTGGCTAATCTTCACTCCAAATGCGGCAATTATGCTTATTTACGTACCCATTCAACCAAAAATGAGCCTCATCGCTGAACACAATTTTTCGATAAAAAGCGCGCGATGAACATTTCGAACCGAGCACGAATTTTGATAGTAAAATTCAATAATTTGCAAGCGTTGTTCATTTGTAAGACGATCCATGGTTAAATTGCAAACCAAACTGAAGCTGTTTAACAGTGACACAAGGTACTAAACACACGTCAGCTGTCAAAACCAGTGTTGCCAAAACCAAACCAGCTAAAAAATCACCCTTTATAACAAAAACTGTGCCAGGATCGAGATCAAAGCAAGTAAATGCCGTTATTACGCCGCTTAAGGGAACGGAGTGAATTTTTATGCAGGGGACGACAGGCATATTTCGAATTGTGCCACTATTCGACTGGACTAATAGTTCATTATGAAAAAATTATGAAAAATAATAATCTGTGCCATTTCATTCACCGTTATTGTTTAATATTGCACTTAAGTAACTAAGTTAATATTTTCACATCAAAATGGCGAATCCGTTTCAGGATAGCATAGTTTCTGAGAACAGAAATCCAAATTAAAAAAAGTATAATTTTAAATTGCTTATATCTCGAAACTGAAAAAGATTAGCTGTGCCATTATTGCAGGCATTGAGCGAATGGCAAGAACGTGCGACCCAGTGGTAAGTTTTGTTTGTTCTTCAAACAGGTAAGAATATGATCCAAAATTTCAAAACTTACAAAAAAGCATTGTCCAAGTTAGGAATTAAGTCAAAACCATGTTTTTTTTCGAAAACCTAAGCTGATTCTCTAAAATACCAAGCAATACCATAAAGGAATAAAAACTAATTTTGTAGTGCTAGTTTTGAAAATTGTTTGTATTGAAAATTATTTTTAGATATAATCTGATCAAATCTGAAAAGAAATGTTGACAATTGGAAGTTGCCAAACAAATTTTAGGTCAAAAATCATTTCATCGACTGTTAAATATTTGGTTTTGACATCGCAGTTTAATTTAGTAATTAGTTGAAGCATTATGGGATCAGGAATTTTTTTGGGAAATCAGTTTCAAAAACTAAGAAAAAGTTTTTTTCCTTCGTTGCACTAATTTATAGTACATATTTTTCACTGAACCTTAATTGAATAAAAGCTGCTTATAACTGGCAACATTTAAAAGCACCGAGTTATGTCTTAAGACCCCAAAAATAAATTCTTGAATGAAGTTTTTTTTTTATGGAATTCAAATTCTTGTCCTAAATTATGGAAATACCAATAAATTTGTTATTTGTGGAGGTAGATCTTTGCATCAGTACAATATTCTTCTTTAAGACATTTTTTGTCGGGGCTATATAAAACCAAATTTCTGACTACCTTAACGTCCTAAAATATTGTTTTTCTAAGATGAGCTTTCAATTTCTTAGTTTGAGTGGCAAGTACTTCCCCCTAAATCACCATCTAAAATGTGGGCGTTGTAAAACTTTGTACTACCTAGTTTGAAAAAAAGCTTTTGCCAGACATTTCTTTCCAGATTTTTTTTTTTTTTGCAATTTTTAAGGAAACAATTTAAAAGAAAATGTTGCCAAAAATGCCCTCAAGAGTGGGCAGGGGAGTAATTTTTTGTTCTTAGGGCCATTCATTATGTTTCCGTAGAAATTATTCAAAAAAGATATTTTTTGTCAAAAACGCTCTCTAAATTAGGAATTAAGGAATTATTACAAGTTACATTATCTAAATCATTTCTAAAGTACACACCCCTCATTCACGTCATCTTTTGACAATTTGATGACCTGTTTTAAAAAGTAGGCGTGTCAGCGGTTCTCTGAAGATGCCTTATGATATCCTTTTTCATGCTAAAAAAAATTACAGATTTCACTCCTTGAGTAACAATGGGGACATTGAAAATGACTTATTTGTGCTAGATAAATCTTTAATCTTTATAATTAGTAATCTTTCTTTTATATTGAATGTTATCTTTACCGGTTTCCAAGCACATCAATTTATGCCAATTTTAATCATGATTTTTACTAAGACCAATCTAAAAATTATATTGAACTGAAAAAAAATTAAAAAATTGTTAACCAAAATTAATTTGGCATTTCTATCTTAACTTGCACATAGTTACACATAAATAGATTTTTTCTACAGCTCTAAGAACACTTAAGGAATTTGAAGCCATTTCATCATTGCGTATTTTGATCATTCTTGAGCCATTTGTCTCAAAAAAATTGTATCATCTGAACTTTTCATTGCTTCATACAAACAAAACAGAATAAAATAAATTATCAAATATCCAAATATACAAAGATGATACAACACCCAAAATGAGGCTATACTATTGCACGATTTTCGTTTACTTTTTCTTTTAAAAATTCGATTAAATATTTCATATTCCCTTTGTTCTATCATCAACAAAATTTTGACTATGGACAAAATGATGCTAGCATGTATTGCTATTTTTGTTTTGTTATTTTGTTGTGTATTGGTTTTTCCTTATTTTTGGTAACACTAGCTAAAATTTGATTTTCCAAAAATACAATATTCAATGTTGGTAGTTGTTACGTCTCAAACAAATATTATTTGTCCAATTCGTTTGTAGCTTTTTATTTTCAAATTTTGTTTCATTTGCAAAAATAAAAAAGACATTTAATATTTTCCTTATGTCATTTTATTGACCTATATTTCCTTAACTTGTCTCCTAGTTTCATATTTGTATTATCCTTGTGGGGTAACTCACTTTTTACGTCTGCACAACATATTTTTTAACTTATTATCTTTGTGGGTCTTTAATTTTGTTTCATTTCAAAAATACAAAACAGAGAGGCTGTACACTTCTCACCTTTTATCATTTTACTGACCTTTATTTTTCCCGCTTGTCTTCTATCTTTATATTTTCATTTTCTTTGTGTGGTAACTTTATTTTTGTTTTTGATTTAGCTTTGTGGTAACACCAACCAAAAATTCAATATTACTTTTTTCTTGTATTTGAATTTATTTTTCGTAGCTCTTATGACGTGTGTTGTAGGCAACGCTAGCAAATAAATAAGCCTACAAACAAATATTCAATGCTGGTGAGTGTAACGTATCCGCAATTTTTCACCATTGTGTTTTTTTTTTTTAATTTGGGACTTCTTGCGAGTCTATTCCGAAAAATTCGAAAGGGCAAAAGTCGGTAAGAAATTCTTGATGGACTTCAAATTTCTGTTAAATAGGAAAATATAGGAGTACATGATAATTATATATAAAAGTATTTACCAATTTAAATTCACAATAGCGATAAATTGACTTTTGGTTTATTCAACAAGTTTTTTTTTTTTGAAAAACTATCCCAATAAGGACATTTCTTCATTTTCAAAAATAGAAAACACATTTTCATTCGTGTTTATAAACTTTTTCTATCTTTAGGCAGCCGTCCAACTGAAAAAAGTTATTAGTAAACTTTGTTTACTGTTGTCATAAAGTTGTCTCACTTAGACAAAGACTTCGGTTGTCTAAGATTTGTCTAAATTGAGGTTTTATTGTATTATTATAAGGCATATTTCCAACAATTAAGGACTTCTAAAAAAACTTTCTAACTAGTCAACCGCATATAAAATCTAATTTAATATGCAGTTGACTTAACTTTAAAAATAATTTAGTTTTCAGATTTTACTGACCTATATTTTTATTTCCGCTTGTTTTCTTATTTCATATTTTAATTTTCTTAGTTAATCTTTCTTATCATAGCTAAATAAAACTCAGAAGTAAAAAAATGTATCTAACAAAAAATATTCCAACGAATATCACAAGAATCCTATCTAACTTACTAAATTACCTACCTACTAACCAAACATATTCCGTAAGCATCTAACCCTACTACCTACGGAGTAACAAAACACAAACGCAAATTGCATTTAATTTAACTAGTTAGGTACTAGCTGAAAAAAAAATTCCGAGTAACAGAACAAACCTTCCCTCATCGGAGCATCTATACGACTGAACAAAACAAACAGTGAACAAGCAACACAAGAACATTGAACGAAAAGTAATTTTCTTCAGTAATTCACTGACAGAGAGACAAACAATAAAACAAATCAAAAAACATAATGAACAGAGAGAGAGAGACATTTTGAATGAACTGTGGCACTATGGGAAATATTCGTGTTCTTCTTATTTGGGCTGATTCCCGCACACAAACTTGCAAATCAACGATGACGATGAACTATAGGAATATTGATTGAATATTAAGTACCACTTTTTAATTATTGTATTTTAGATTTGTGAGGCTTATCAAGAACCTACGGCTACGTATGATACATCAAATTAATTGTCAATTTTTGAATTTGCGAATAAAAAAAAAACTAATTGTATAGGTGCACAGACCAATGAGTTATTAGGTGGTATGTTAATGAACAGTAATATGTAATTATGTCAACTGAAGTACTTTCAAAAAATCCAAATTTAACATATTATATGTAGATCTATGTAATCTATCACCTGTATGAATTTGAAATTTTTAAATACAATCGTTAAAAAGACAAAAAATATAACTGCCAAAAATCGATCAACAAAAATTAGTATATCTAAAAAAATTGTAAAAAATATAAAAAAAAAAGTAATAAAAATTTCCTCAAAGAAAAACAATTAATTATTTATTATCTTTCTCAAACTATAAAATTTATTACAATCAGACCTAACCCTAATGTGTAGTAAATAATTTATGAACCATCTATTTTTGAATTTTAAAGTTACAACCTTTAATATCTCATTTCGTAGATTTCTTGGAATTTCAAAATATATGAACGAAATTGTTATATTAAACGTTACTATCGATAAACAAAAAAATTGTCACTCTAGCACATCTCATTTAGATTTTTGGCTTTTCGACCATTTCACATAAGAGCCCTATTCTATAATTCAAATTTAAAAAAAAACATCATTTTGCACTTCTACATACATTTTCTTTTCAAGCCATTTTTTTTTTAAACTGCCAACACATAGTTAAAGCTGCACAACTGCTGCTGACTGCATTTATAACTATAAAAATATAGAATTAAAATTCATTTATTCAATTTAGTAACACCAACCAAAAATTCAATCGTACCCCCCGTATACGCTAGCGTTCATCTCATATACACATTTATTCACTTTATTCATTTTAGTAACACCATAATTTATCCAAAACGACCCTATAAACATTTTCAATGTTAAAATCATTTTGAACGGGTGGCTTTCTCAGATTTTATAGATTTAAGACCGCCTCCCTATATAACTTAAGGCACTCACAGTGGGCCAGCGCCAGCCAGCAGATCCCATTTGTATCAATCTATTATTATCGGAGTTGATGTCATCTTATGTTATGGCTGATGGACTTTCCGAATGTACCAACAAAGATAGCCCATTCCATCGCATTTATTTGGTGACGGCGATATCTGCTTAGCAGCAGTCTGGGGCCTCCGTTAATTTTTCGCCGGCATGTGGCCAATCAAAAGATCAAAAATTCCACTCACAGATCTGGAGTCCGCTGTTTTTATTTCGAATGCAGGGTTCAATATTAGCTAATATTTCTCTATTTAAGGTTTGTTGATGTAGTGCGAAAATTAATAACTTTGTCTTACCGGGAAGTCAACCCGACTAAACAATCTCCAACCAAGAAAACCAGTTAGTGAATGCAACCCCAAGGAAAAGTTAGTTTTAGATTGGCCAATTATTTTTCTGATATATCGGGTTTTGCAATAAGAGCGCTACAAAAGTTTTTTTTTAAATAAAACAAAAACGCTTTTGGATATCAATGAAATTCTTTATTCCTGTGAAAGTACGTTTGATGCCATTATGTATGGAACTTGATTTCTCTTGCATGACCACCACGGGCACGCTTGCAGAGGTCCAGACGCTGAACCAAATTTTCGACGGTTTTCAAGCATAAATCAGCCGATACTGCTGCAATCTCATGTTCGATATTCTTACGAAGTTCATCAATCGTCGCTGGCTTGTCAGCATAGACCATAGACTTGACGTAGCCCCACAGGAAATAGTCAAACGGCGTCAAATCGCACGACCCAGGTGGCCAAGTCACTGGACCATTTCATGAGATAACACGTTCTCCAAACTTGGTTTCCAATAAATTTATTGTGACATTCGCCGTGTGGCTTGTGGCGCCGTCGCGCATCCAATTGGGGCCAAAAATATTTGGTTATCATTGAACGGTAGCGATCCCCATTCACAGTAACGTGCCGGTCTTGATCATCACGGAAGAAGTACGGCCCAATGACGCCGCTGGCCCATAAACCACACCAAACCTTAATTTTTGAGGGATGCAATGATGACTCATGGAGTACGTGTGGATTGCTGCCTGACCAATACCGCATATTGTGTTTATTGAAGAAGCCATTTAGCCAGAAATGAGCCTCATCGCTGAAGATGATTTTTCGATGAAAATCCGAATCATTTTCAAGTTGTTGCTCATCCCAATTCACGAACATACGACGCTTCTGGTGGTAAAGCGGCTTCAGTTCTTGCGTCAATTTAGTTTTGTAAGGATGTAGGCCAAGATCTTTTCGCAAAATTCGCTACAACGACGTCACAGAGATGCCCAACGCTTGAGAACGACGTGTGAGAGACACATTTGGGCTTTCTGCAACTGAAGCCTCAGCGGCAGCAATATTCTCGACACTACGGGCACTTCTTTGTCTCACTGGCACACTGGCACGGGAACATTTTGTACTGTGCCTGTGGATTCAAATTTGTCCACTAGACGCTCAATTGTTGATCTGCTAGGACGATTATGACGACCATAAATTAGACGTAGCGCTCTTAACGTTGAGGCCACTGACTCCGAATTTCGGTAGTAAATTTTAATAATGTTAACTCGTTGTTGGCTTGTATATCTTTCCATCATGAAATGGCAAACCTTACTGAAGAGAAATGTCAAAAGAGCGGCAAGAAATATGGCGTTGTTTGCTGTCCCTGTCGTTCTACTTTTGTAGCGTCCCTTTTGAAAAACCCTTTACGTACGAATATCTGCCTGGCTACAACTGGAACTGAAGATGCACCTAGAAAAGCTGTAAAAAGTGTCAAACGTACTATTTTGTACCTGTCCACCATTATACCTATAGGAGGTTGAAATTTTGTGACGATAACACAATTGATAAAGGTTACAAGATTCTGTGGTGGGCGGGTCATAAAAAATGAAAAATGTTGGACCACCCTAATGCTCACTTATTCCATAGTTCATCTTGACTGGAACTGGATTGGACAATAACCATCATTCAAATATACTCGTAGCTTAATTGAGTTGAAAATGAGTTGGTTTTGAACAATGTCTCATTTTTGTCACCGTCACCGCTATTTAAAACTCATATTTTTGACTATGTAGGTATAGTTTGTTTGTGCTGCATGGCTGTTTTGATGAAGTGTTTTTTTTTCATAGCAGTAAAATTTTCGGTGTGAGTTTAGAAAAAAAGTAGACATTCAAAAACTCAAATTCAAGTTCTTTTGGATTTTCTTTGCTATAGCCCAGATCTGTTTTTTCCCTTCGCCATGCTTGTTTGTTCTATAAACGTTGCTTGTATTTTACCATGTTGTTCTTTAGTTTGTGTCCTTTTTCTTGCTTAAGTCCTGTTTTTATATTTAGTCGCTTGTTGAATACTTCATGTGAGTATGCAATGCATAGTAGTTCATTGTATAGTTGCTTTCATGTTTATGTTTTTTTTCTATCTTCCTTTGAACGACTTTCTATGTCCTAGTCCTACTGATAGGGATATTGTTTCTATGTTGTTGTTGTTGTTATTATTGTTTTACAGTTCAACAACACATTGTGTCACTTTGAATTTCCATTTGTTAGGTTAGAGTGCTTCGGTCGGAACTGGATCCCAAACCGGGAAAGATGTTCTAACGAACGGCATGCATTGGGATGTGATGTGACTAAATATGTGAGATGCGAGAAAACTAGATTGTCACTGAAAGTTTGTTTGGTGGTATAACGTATGCATAAGAAAACAAAAAAATATTATCCATACACAATATATGTACGACGTGTGTAGTGTACCTAGAGCTTCTCCATCTCCATCAGCATGTCACTCAGTTTGCATGATAAAACTCCTCCTGAACCACTCTGATGTCTGTCATTCAGGATACAGAAAAAAACTGGGACAACATTTACAGCGAGCACACCGTCACATTAATATGTTATAGTGATATAGTAGATACATATATAGGAGTTGGAACAAGCTGATTGCACATTTCTTTGCCAAAGTGAGAAAAATGTCACCTCGAGGATATCAATTCGATCGTGAGGAGTAATTTGAATTGCAATAATAATTCATTCTTGCAGATGCATTTCTTCGAGTTTATCTCAAAAAAAAAAAATAAAATTGAAATGGTAGGTATTCAATTTCCACTTTTAAAAAACCTTCGGAAAAAAAGTGAAGTGAACCTTGTATGAATTTAAAAATTGTTTCCTAAATTTGCTTCAACTGATGCTTGTTATTAAGAAAAGTAGCAAAATAAATTGTTGACTACTTATGGGGTTTTTTTATTAGTCACCTTGAAGTTATCTTAAAACATGGGAAACATGGGATTGAAACTAGAAGACTTCAAAACTTTTGACCAGTGGCGTACGCAAATGGGGCTAGGGGCCTTGATCCCTTCCTAGAAAAATATCATAGGTACTCTGCTAAAATTTCCAATAAAATAGAGAAATATTTTTTGAGAAGGGAGCAATGGTTTTCTTAAACCATTCTACCTTGCACAAACCTGTACCTTAAAATATCTGTACACAAAAATTTGGATTGAGCTGTCTTCCATCTCCCAATAAATCCTACTGCTTCTGACCGATGGAAAACTTAATGTTTCTAATGTAAGAAAATTGTAAAGTAAGCCCCAACGGTTTTTTACTCTGGTTTTTTTGATTTGTACTTATTTCAAGTTTGGAAGTGATGGGATATGTGAAACACTCTTTGTAATTCAATTTAAAAAAATATGTTTCATCCAAAATCTTGAATTTCGGTTTTACATATGCTTGCTTTACCTTTTACCTTTTACCACACTTGTGTTGGAAGTAAATAAATGAATTTGGTGACACAACAGCTCGTGGTGAACCAGGGCCTAGTGACTTATAACTCTCAGCTATTCCTGTGCGCGTGTTGATGGCAGGAATGGAGGGGACCTACAAATTTTTTGCCGAGTCCGAACGGCTAGATGAGAAGCACTTATTCGTGATGACTCTTGGAGGACTTGTCAGTTCTTCGCAAAAGCCAGTACCTCGGGAAATACATTTCTGTTTTAAGGTCGCAATCGAACCCAGACCTTTCGCAGGACAGTCCAATACACCATCATGCCACGATGGTCCATTCCCATCATGCTACGAGGTACTACGTTTTTGCAGTAAATTATTATATTTGGTCAGGAGTTTTAAAGACTTCTTTGGTATCAATTTTCGTCCACATAAATTTAGTTAAACAAATAACTTTTAAATTGTGTCTTAAAATATCAATCAAAGGTTTCCGTGATTTCTCTCTTCACCATGTACCTCTGAAAAAATATTTCCTTAAAAAAAAAAATCAACAAAAACAACAACACAAAGAAGCCATAATATAAAATTCCATTATTTTCGCCATTGCGGTCAATGAAATATAGAAATCAATTTCATATAACCTTTTTCACTTCTCATTTCGACTTCTTTATTATTTTTCTTCCGTACAAAAATTCAAAAGAATAGAGTTTTTTTTTCTTTCTATTTATTGAAAACTAAAATAAAAAATAAAAAAAAAAAAATTATATAACGACTCTATAATAAGAAAGTGCAAACAGTCTATCACAACCATTCGCATAGTGTTTCCTGCCATTTCCATTGGCACAGCACAGCAGCTATATAACAATGACTTCACTGGAGCGTATTATTCCCATTTCCTTTTAGCACCTCCAAGTTCTCACTCATAATGTGGCGTGATGATAGTATCCGTGCATCTATCTCAAGCCATCTCCGGTCATCTGCAGAGATGGAATATGATATATGATCGGATGATTTTTTTTTCTAACAACTATTTTTCTTTTTTTATTTTTTTTTTATTAAAACCAAATTAAATAGTTCATTGATTTGGAAGAAAAGACGAGGAAATGAAAGAAAAATATAGTTTATTACATTCGTTTTGTGCCAAAGTTTTTTTTTTCTCTTGTATTGATATTTTCTTGAGTACGTGGTTGCGTCTGGATTTTTTTGAGATCCTTAAAGTTGTAATAGAATGAGTATGGGATGTGGTTTGGTTTTTGTAAGGACTGTTTTTTTGTTTTTTGTAAACAAATATGCTAGGTACTGCTCCAAAATAATCTTAGAAAGAAGCAGAAATTTATAAAATCATTATCAAATCTCGCAATCTCTTAAAAAACTCGAAAATTGAAATCTTGAAAATAAATACGTAACCCTGCTTTTTGTAATCTCGCATAAAATCTCGCTTCTAACGATCTCGCATTCACTATTATTCAAACCTTAAAATCAAAAAATAATCAACCAAAATCTCACAATTTAAAATCTCGAAAACCCAAAATTTGTAAATTTAAACCATCTCAGTGTAACAGTTTTGGAATAAAAAATAAAAATCTTGCGAAGCCAAAAAAGGAAACCGAAAACGAAAAACTTTATCTTTGGATTTTATTTTATTTTTTTTTTATTTCATTATTCCAAAACATATTTTTAACAATTATAAAAACTTCCCCTACAAACTAGATACAAATATACAATATTAACAACAATTGAATTATCAATAATTAAAATTATGAAAAGTGGTCTAAAATTAGTTAGGCACTCGATTTATTTAGCAGAATTTATTAAATATCGCAATTCAACTCTCAATTTAGGCCCACATACTTCCAACAATTTGCATTTTTCTATAAATCTTTCATTGTTTAATCAAGTACCTCGAATATGCTTTCTTCGCCTACGGAAAATTTGACTTAATTCAATTCGCTCAAAACAATTCGACTTTGATTCAAAATAATCCAAGGAAAACAGCAAAAAGAGCAGTTAAAATCCTGAGAACCTGGGAAGAGGACCCAAGAAAAATAGTTAAAATCTTGAGAACCTTAAAACAAGAATACTATTGAAATTGGCTCCTGTCAAATTGTTTTCTAGTCGAACTCACTGCAAATATCGTTCGCTTTTATGCCAGTGTGTATTCACCCAGATGATGATCTTGCCATTTTTCAATACCTGTGCTGTGATAGAGTTTCTTTTATTGTTACATGTTAGTTTGTCTCTAATTTTCCAACTACCTTCCAACAACGTAGCTGGAATTTCAGAATAAACAACTGCTAAGAGGGCAATGTCTTATCTTGAATTAATTGAAATTTGCTGTCATTTCCATCGTCAACTGCCTTCATAAATTTCTTGCACACGTTCTTTAGCAGAAGTGAAAAGTGGTTCTCTAAAAACGTCTCACTGGCTGAATGGAATGGAGACGGAACTGCAACTCGAGCTGCTTCTGGAATATCTGTCAAAATGTTAAATACCCACAAACTCAATGATGCAAACACAACACGATGCAGCTGCAGACGCACCTGGACAAGTTATATACAATTTTCAAACTCTTTTCCTTTGTTTTTATTTTTACTTTGGGGTTGAATTAAATTCGTACAGCTTGCTTCAAATGATACAAATGTCAAAAAGCTGTAGGTGTGTTCCAGTACGAGTTTCATACAGTTTGAAACCACCAGATTTAGTGATTTTTAGTGCGAAGTCGTTCCACAAGTGCAAGGGTGTACTTTTTTTCGGGGGCCAAAGAGAGAGCTCACGAGAGAGGAAACAATTTCCCCTGCTTGTCAGATTTGGTCCGAGAAATTTCTGGTGGCTGTTTTGTACTGGATGTCAAATGTCAAGTGTTCGTATGTCAGATTTGAAAAAATGTCAGTTTGAATTCAAATAACAAAACAGAATACAAATAGCAAGGGTTACCCAAGTGTTACTTTTTTTTGTTTTGTTTTTGGTAGATGTATTCAATTTTTGTATCTTTTTATAAATCAAAGAATTTTCTTAAAATGCATGTGTCGCTAAGCAAATCGTTTTCGTAGAAGAACATTTTATTACGAAAATTTGTGTACTTTTTGTTTATTGTAGTTATTTTTTCTTTATTTTTAACATATTTAAGTTTCATGATTTAATATGTTATTAAAGAATATTTGTTTGTTTAAGTTTAATTATTTTAACCATTCAATTTCTTGTACAGTGATTTTCTAAAAATATATTCTGACTTATAATTGCCCTACGGCAGCTCTAGTCAAATATTTCTTTTGACGTGGTGCATCAAATTAGTGCAAATTAGTGCCCAAACCATTCCCGACATGTTGACAGTTTTTCTTCTCTCTGAGAGGATTTAATTCCCACCTATCACAATTTGACATTCAGTCCAAAATAGTGCGAAGAATTTAGGGAACACACCTATTATGGGCAAGTAAGAAATCACGTATGACATTTTTTGACAGCTTCATTCCAGCTGCAGCTCCAGTTCGGCGTTGCCGGAATATTTGTTGTAATTTCAACAACAGAAAGTACTATCTTGGGCCACTGGGTGCCACCAACGGAAAAAGTGGAACAAAATCTTTTTACAAGATTGTGCCATTTTCCATTGTTGATGAGATTTGACCTTTCTGCAAAAATATTAGCACTATTTCTTTTTTTTCCATATTTTATTCAAAAAGCGAGATTTCAAGATGAAAGATGTAATTTTTTCTTACATAAGTACACACATTCTCCTGTCTAAAGACATATCAAAATTGGATGTTTCTTTGCCTTGAATTATTTACTCCGATCATAATGGGCTTATGTGCTATCTATTTGAATTACCTTTTCATTGATACTTCTCGAAATATGTGACCAGATGTTTCATTCAAAAGTACGATTCTGGGTTTTAAGATCAAATCTTTCAGATGTCAATGAAAAACATTATTAATTTAAGAGAAAATATTTTGACACATGACAATCTGTAGAGATAGTTGTTATTGTTTTCAACATTTACTAAAAGGCAAGTTTTGGATTCGTGCAAAAAAAATTGGTATAACAATAAAACATGACATTGCGATTATAGGGTAGGGATTAGAGAAGTCGAAAAATTTGGGTAGCATAATTCTGTCTGTCTATTAGTCTATCTGTCTGTAATCCAAAATACAGCCTAAACCACTGAAGCGTTTTTTTTCCAAATTTTGAACTTATGGTTTTCATGAAACTCTCCAAAGGGGAAATGGATTTTTGTTTGTAACGGGTGATTTTTTAAGAGGTTTAGAACTTTAAAAAAAAAAAACACAAAAAATTCAAAAAAATGAATGAAATATTTATTTGAATCGATAGTTTGAACCTTGCAATTTAATGTTTAAAGATAATTTCATGCAAATGTTGACCGCGGCTGCGTCTCAGGTAGCCCATCCGCTGAGTCCAATTTTGGCATACTCTTTCACACATATCGGCCGGTATCTCACGAATGAATGCATGGATGTTGGCTTCCAGTGCGTCAATCGAAGCGGGCTTGTCCCTATAGACATTAGCTTTGACATACCCCACAAAAAATAATCTAATGGTGTCAAATCGACCGGCCCGAAACGTGAAATTAACTGTTCACCAAACTCGCCTCGCAATTGCGCCATTGTTTCGCGTGCTGTGTGGCATGTGGCACCGTCTTGTTGAAACCACATATCATGCAAGTCAAGAACTTCCATTTCGGGCAAAAAGAAGTTTGTTATCATCGCTCGGTAGCGTTCACCATTGACAGTAACGCTGCGATTCGCATCATCTTTGAAGAAATATGGCCCAATAATGCCGCCGGCCCATAAACCGCACCAAACAGTGGCTTTTTCGGGATGCATTGGTAGCTGTTGCAATGCTTCTGGCTGATCTTCACTCCAAATGCGGCAATTATGCTTATTTACGTACCCATTCAACCAAAAATGAGCCTCATCGCTGAACACAATTTTTCGATAAAAAAGCGGATCCTCGGCCAGCTTTCCAAGAGCCCATTCACCAAAAATTCGGCGTTGTGGTAGGTCGGCTGGCTTTAGTTCTTGCACCAGCTTCCTTCCGCAAAATTTTCCACGTAGTGCTGTAACAAAGGCCTAACTGCTGGGAACGGCGCCGAATCGACATTTCGCGGTCTTCTGTCACACTAGCTGATACGGCCGCAATATTTTCTTCACTACGCACAGTACGTAAACGTGTTGGTGGTTTAATGTCCAACAAAGTAAATTTGGTGCGAAATTTGGTCACAATCTTCCGAATAGACTGCTCAGAAGGTCGAGAATGCCGACCATAAAATGGAAGCAGCGCGCGATGAACATTTCGAACCGAGCACGAATTTTGATAGTAAAATTCAATAATTTGCAAGCGTTGTTCATTTGTAAGACGATCCATGGTTAAATTGCAAACCAAACTGAAGCTGTTTGACAGTGACACAAGGTACTAAACACACGTCAGCTGTCAAAACCAGTGTTGCCAAAACCAAACCAGCTAAAAGATCACCCGTTATAAATAACTAGTGAAATAGGTTAGAGCTCAAAAAGGAGTATGTCATTTGATTACTTGAAAAAAATGAATATATGCAAAAAAAACTTAAAGTCCTTGGAGCGGCTTTCTTAAAAACTAATTTTTGTATATAAAATATTGGTCAAATTAAAGAAGAAAAGTTTTGGTACGAGTATATTAATTTTAAGTATAAATACTCGTAGGTACTTAAATACATGATAAGCCTGTTTTTGAAATATTGCATTTTCCAAAAAAAATATATTTTTTTTTTAAATCCATAATTCTGATATGCAATATTATTGACATTTGAAAGGAACTTTTGCATAAAAAATTGAAGGAAATCGTCTGAGCCGTTAATGAGTAAATCAAAAATAATAAAAAAATTTTATATGGCAGGTATCGTTAGTTAAAATGTTTAGTACATTTTTTTACCAGAAAGTACTGAAAGTAATCCAATTATTTTTGTATGACAATCACTGCCACCATTTTTGAAATAAATAAGCATTTCCTATACGGTAACGGTTGTATGCAGTATTGCCAGAAACACCGATTTATCGTAAATCTCCCGATTTGTAAACCTATTTCGGATACATTGATTTTTGATCTAAATACGATACTTTTCCACGATTTTTAATATTTCATATAATCAATAATGTCTGTTTGTGTACTTCCTAAAACTACGAATTTTAGTATGTATTTTATTTTTTAAGAACTTTGACAGAACTTTGTGATATATGTATTTATTATAATTTTATACATTTTTAACCTGTAAGTGTCTGATTAAAAATATCCCATTTGATAATTACATTGTCATAATAATGATCAGCCCATTTTTCTGAAGCGAGGCAAAATTTTAATTTTGGCGCTTGATATAACCAATTCAACAACTCTCACCTATATTATATAAAATATAAGACAAAAGGCAATGCTTAACAAAAACAACACACACAGACACCATTAATATTTAAAATCCGGCAATCTTTCTATATTTTTTAAGAGGCAGAAAAGCCCGATTTGAAAAATCATGGAGTGGAAAATAGATGCAAATTGAAGCCTAGTACATACTTGTGAATCATGTCGTGTACCCATACAAAATTTGAATTTTTATTCACCCGTGAACGTGCTCGTGAAGCTGGATGGAGAATTTTCGTTCACGAGCAAATTCTGTGCAAAATGTACGGGAACTCTTAGTTACTAGTCATTTGAGGCATGGTGGTTTTAAACGTCAAACGTTCACAACACATTTGGAAGTCTGTACCAGTGAGATATGTCGAAAAATCACTTTCTCCACTGATTGTTATTGTTCACTTCATGAGGAAGTATGTACTAGGCTTAAAGATGTTGCACAAAAATCCGTACACAAACATTATTTTATAAGAAAATAATTTTTTAACTCTTTTATTAAATGTGGTTAATATGATAAAAGTTCTAATTTTTTTTAAGGCACATGGATTCGGTGTTGACAAAAAACAACTGAGCAAGCGAATCCAAAAAATCAGTCTCAGTTTTTAAGGGGAAAAGTGAGGAATTGTGTTTATATTTCTGAGTCCTCTGGGATTTCAGAAATATAAACTGGCTAATTGCCTTTTTTTACCTCCAAACAACTAGTTTGTTTTTGTTTTCCATAAGAAATATGATTAAATTTAAGTTAGTGAAGAAAATGAAAAATGTATATGGAAATAAAATCAAGAAAAAGCTAAGGGCCTTATTGCAAGTCCTTTCCAACGAATTCGAATAGAAAAAAATAGATCAGGAATTCTTGATAGATTTGAAATTTCGACCAAATACACAAATACTACCGAATAGAAAAATACATAAAAATCAAAAAGAAAAATATTTACAAATAGACTTTGGCAATACCGATAGTTGACTTTAAGTGTATTCGACTCAGAGCCTATTTCGAATAAACTCTCACAATAAGGCCCTAAATTTTTCTTAAAAGTCTTGGGTGTTTCCCCGATTTACTCCAATTTCTTATGTGGTAATCACCCGATTTCAGAAAATATTTTCTGGCAACACTGGTTGTACGGCAACTACCATTATTTTTGGAGATAACGGGTGATTTTTTAGCTGGTTTGGTTTTGGCAACACTGGTTTTGACAGCTGACGTGTGTTTAGTACCTTGTGTCACTGTCAAACAGCTTCAGTTTGGTTTGCAATTTAACCATGGATCGTCTTACAAATGAACAACGCTTGCAAATTATTTAATTTTACTATCAAAATTCGTGCTCGGTTCGAAATGTTCAAAATGTTGGAAATTGTGTTTAGCGATGAGGCTCATTTTTGGTTGAATGGGTACGTAAATAAGCATAATTGCCGCATTTGGAGTGAAGATCAGCCAGAAGCATTGCAACAGCTACCAATGCATCCCGAAAAAGCCACTGTTTGGTGCGGTTTATGGGCCGGCAGCATTATTGGGCCATATTTCTTCAAAGATGATGCGAATCGCAGCGTTACTCTCAATGGTGAACGCTACCAAGCGATGATAACAAACTTTTTTTGCCCGAAATGGAAGTTCTTGACTTGCATGATATGTGGTTTCAACAAGACGGTGCCACATGCCACACAGCACGTGAAACAATGGCGCAATTGAGAGGCGAGTTTGGTGAACAGTTAATTTCACGTTTCGGGCCGGTCAATTGGCCGCCTAGATCGTGCGATTTGACACCATTAGATTATTTTTTGTGGGGGTATGTCAAAGCTAATGTCTATAGGGACAAGCCCGCTTCGATTGACACACTGGGAGCCAACATCCATGCTTTCATTCGTGAGATACCGGCCGATATGTGTGAAAGAGTATGCCAAAATTGGACTCAGCGGATGGGCTACCTGAGACGCAGCCGCGGTCAACATTTGCATTAAATTATCTTTCAACATTAAATTGCAAAGTTCAAACTATCGATTCAAATAAATATTTCATTCATTTTTTCGAATTTTTTGTGTTTTTTTTTTTTTTAAGTTCTAAACCTCTTAAAAAATCACCCGTTACAATTAAAACAACGATTTAAATGCTTTCTTAAATTTTTTCTCTAATTATTTGCATATTTAGAAATCCTTAAGTCCAAGTTTCTTCAGCATAGGAGCGAGTACGTGCGATGCAGACATCTTTTTTTTTCTTAGACTTGTTTGCAAATAATTTTTTTGCCGACCATATTTTTTTGTTTAATTAAAAAGAAAAGTCTTCTTTAGTTCAATTAGATCTGAAACCTTAAATCGATGATAAGGAAAAATATTGATCAAGCTAAATATTCCAAGCCTCAGTGAATTAATAAATTTTATTTTATTAAAAAATAAACGAAGGGACCTACCTAAATATTTTTTAAAACTTATTTCACGCAAATCTTCTCCAGAAATAAATTATTTCACGTCTTTTTAAATCTTCATCATTAAAAAAGGCTTAAGGAGACAAGATATTTGAATAATGTTTTAATAAACAATAAACGTTCTTTTCACATTGAATGCATATGTAAGGATATAAAAGACTGAAAACAGGCGAACTTAATATCAAGTGATTTGAATTGTTATAAATGTAAGTTTTCATTTCATACATCACTCAATGTGTATGTATTTACACGTCTGTTTTGTATGATACTACAACTATTTATTAAAATAAAAATAAAAATTAAAATAGTTCGAGAACCATTATTCTATACTAATAGCACTTAAAACATACAAAGTCCTGTCCATTTTCCAATGGCCGCATATTATATTGAAAAAAAAATAGGAATAGTATTCATTTCATTTTGAAAATTGAAACATTCAAACTTTATATAACAAAAAAATTACTTTTAGCTTATCCTCTCTAACATTTAACATTTTATTTCTAAAAATAAATAATGTCAACAAAAATGTCAACTTATTCGAAACACTTACTTTTAAATGTCTGCTGCTTCAAAAGTTGTATAATTATTATTTCCATTCGCTGTCACATCCGTTTACATAAATTCTATCGTTAAATAATTTCAAATTATTTCTGAAATAATCCCTATCAAAAGTTTTCCCATCATCCAGCTGTTGTTGTTGTTGTTGTTTTTGCTGTTGTTGGTTTGAACTGGAAGTGCACAACATAATATTTCACTTGTCCGACACTCTGACAAACAATATTTCGTTTGTCCATGCCCATGCCAAATCTCTCTTTTGCGATCATTAAAATCTAAATTGAATTATTTTCAACAGAATTCCTTTTGTCTTGAAATTAATTTCCATATAGAACATTTAACCCCTTTTGCCTATCTAAATTTACTCCGCACTTCTTCACTCTTTGAATTTGTATAGATTCTGGGCAGAAGTCAGCTTGGTAAGATCTATGTCTGGGTCCGATTTGGAAAAGTCTTAAAGCTATGACTTTTCTGTCTCGGTCTCTTTCTCACTCTCTGTGTCTTTCTAGCCGAAGTGTGTGTAGTATATATGATGCGGTGACGTTACGGCCTGTTATAAATTTCATCTATCACAAGAGTAAATCCCTGCAAAACATATAACCATCACCCAGCTCCGGGGGCGGCTGGCGGCACCCATCTTCCACCCTTTTAGCCAAAAACTGTAACTACTCGTAGATTCTTGGTCACCAAAAATGCCGGACATATTCCAAGTAAATTGCTTCACCGAAACTAACCACATAAATCTTTATGCACAAACATTATCTGGGCAGGCACCCGCCACCCGCCGCCGCCTGCTGCCACTGCCTGCCTGCCTGCCTGCCTGTTCGGCCAAGCAAAAGAAAACCACAATACAATTTAATATATCCTGGAATGGACACCCGGAAGCCGGAACACATACATACGTGTCTCCCAAACACAACTTGGACATTCGGAAATGGGTTTGCAAAGGATTTAAATAATTTTTCTTACTTTTCGGTTTATTTATATAAAAGCCAGAGAAAAGGACATCGTTTTCCATATCTAGTACATGTAACATTCGAGAACAGTGAAAATTTTCGTGATTCCACTTCGAGGGGATATTGTCTATTTTTTATTTTTATTGGTGAACGAAATTCAATTGTTGTTGTAACTTTTGTTTTCTTTGGTTGAATCAGCCTTTGCTAAATATGTCGTGCTTCCACCAAATCACACAAGTACACTATAAATCCCACTAAATCTCAATCCTTATGCTGTAACCGCAGTATTGGCAGATAAGGAGGGGACACAAAAAGATTTTGGAGCTTCAATCGGAACAAAAACAAGCATATTCAGGCGACAAATACTTCTATTTTTCCATTGGCAGTTGAGGTTATAAAGCTTACACAGTTCAAATGGCGATTTATAGTTTTGTTTGAGTGGTTTGAAGGAGATTTTTTTTTCTTCAGGCGAAAGGGAGAATTTTATTTCAGCATTGAAAAGTAGTTGGAATTTCGTTTAAAATTAAGTTCTTGCAATTCCTTTTCATAGTTAAGCTTAACGTAACCAGATATAGGCATTGAAGGGAGTTTCTGTATAAGATAAGGTGAGGAAACCTGATTGTGCCTTATTTTTTGGAAATGGTATTCAAATGCCTGTGTAGTGTGCGTGTAGTAGATGGAGGTAACCGCTTTAAAATGATTACTTCTGTAAGTCTATTGAATAGACCGGTTTAGAGGAACAATATTTCGACCAAGGTTTTTTTTTCTTGAATATATGTTTGCTTCGCCACAAGCATGCTTAAATTCAAAAATGCTACCAAAACCACATATGCGTTTTTAAGAGAATTGTTCACACTGGCCGGCAACTTTTCAAAATATTTGGTGTAACTCGAAAACTAAGAACAGTTGTTGACAATTTTACACTTTAAATTTTTTTTTGATTTTTAAAAAAATATTCAATTTTTTTCATAAAACTCGGTATTTAAGGTTTTTTAAACAATTTTTAAAGTGTTTTTAGAGAAAAATTTACTTTTATTAAAAATAACGGTACCTCCAATACAAGTATTAAAAAAAAAAAACCATTAAGATAAATTTTCATTTTTTTTTTAAACGGCTCCCACGATTTTTATAAGACTTTTTCTGTATGCTTAAATTAGTCTGGGATACTACCAAAAATTATAAAAATTTACAAATAGTTAACTATGCATATAATACCTCTCATAAACATTTTTTCATTTTGAGTTTTCTGATTATCGGCTGCACAGATTTAGTTTAATTTTTGTATATACTAATTTCCAGATCACAAATATTTCATATCAAAATTTCAAAATAAAAAATTCAATTTTTTTTATTAAATTCGATACACGGGATGAGAATTTTTTTTGTTGAATTGTTACTTAAGACTTGCATACCAAAAGTTTTCTTTAATGTTTCCTCAAAAAAAAAAAGGAATGGAAATTTTTTTTTTCAGTGTTTTTTGATGAGCTGTATCTTTGTAATTTATGGTCGTATTGAGTTGAAACAAAAAGCATTATACAGCCTTAAGTTTTTTGTTTTAAGATTTGTTTGCAAAATTTTTTTTGCAGTACCGTTATTGCAAGAAATGACACCAATCAAAAATTTATTTGTTTAATAAAAAATAGATCGTAAAAAATTTTCAAGGACAGTTTTGGAGATTTGAGTAAGTTTTTAATATTTTGAAGAGAATATTTATTTTTTTTGACCCTTCACCGTTAGTGTTCCTACAAAAAACCAACTTCTTGTGGTCTTTCAGTAAATATTTTGTTACTTTTCAAACTTTGTTTGCATGACTTTGATTGGTATGTAGATTTATAGACTTTAAAAGCATCAATATTTTTGTAAATTTTTTAAGAGGTTGACCGAACCTTTTTCCTCCACCGAATTTTCAAAGTCTTACAAACCAATTAAAGGAACAAATTGTGTACTCATCAAAAATAATTTAATACAACAATTCATACCTTCGAATTGGTAAGGTACTTTTTTACTAGGTTTTAAAAAAAAAAAAAACATTTAAAGAAATCGAAATTTTTTCATACAAAACAACATGTTTTTAAAAAAATTTTTTTTTTTTGGAAAATGTAGGTCCTTTTTAATTCTTTTCAAGTCAAAAATGCTTTTAAACAATGTAAAACTGTAAAACGAAAAGTATTGTTTTTAATTGATTTAACAAATTATTATTAACTAATTATCAAACTAACTATAGACTGAAAAATGTGAAGTAAATTTAGCTGTTTTCAGTTTTCTCAAGAGCTAGAAGACCGTTTAGTATCTGGTTTGCGGCATGTTTTGGCTAACATTTTTAAAAAGATTCAATATTATTTCAATATTAAATATTAAAGTGAAAAGAAAAAGAAGACCATATTAAAAGAAATTATTATTTTTTTTTCTAGTCAAATTTTGTGTAAAAAAAATTAATTTTTTAATTACTATCAATTTAAAAGAAATATATTTGAATAGATTATTGATGAATAAGTTTTTGGCTTTTGAAAAGCTAATGGATTTGTTTCCATATATGTACTCGTATTAATACTGTTTGTTGATATTTCTTTATTTGTTTTAACCTGAAAGATCTATATCTTGATCTATATAAAAAGTGAGCTAGTTTCAGTAATTGGTCAGCCATAGACTTTTTGTTATGAATTTGTATACTTATGCCAAAAATCGCTCGTGACCTTGAAAAAAACTATATCTATAGCTGGCCAATTACTGAAACTAGCTGAATTTTTATAAAATTCTTAGGGTCATTCAGGTGGTATTGATTTTTTCTAAGTTTCCCCTAAGTGAGGTGCCAAAAATCAACCTTGAACCAAAAATTAAAAATTCATTCTAAAAAAATCTATGGCTTACCAATAACTAAAACAAGCTGACCTTTTTTAAAGAAAGATCGAGAGATCTTTCAGATAGTAAGCAATTTTTGTAAATTTCCCATAAATAAGATGCCATAAATCACTATGAGCTTGATTTTTTTTTCATAGAAAAATATGTAAGGTTGACCAATTACTGAAAATAGCTGATCTCTTATGATTATGAAGTTGCCTTTCAAATGTTTTTTGGAATGACCCAAACGAGATACCAAAAGTTTTTTTTTTTAACTCGAAACGAATTTTGAAAATTCATAAAAAAACTATGACCACTTACTAAATATAGTTGAACTTTTGTCACGATATAGAGATCTTTCAGAGGTGCCAAAAATCGTGTGTGACCTTGAGAAACTTTAAGCCTTTTTTACTAGTTATCTGGGGCTGACTCGTTTCTTGGACAAGTTGACCTTTTCTGACCAATTAGATGGCATTCTCAAAGATCAAAACTCACACTCAATGGAGTACCACAAGGGTCTATACTTGATCCAACGCTTTTTTCTCTGCATATTTATGTTCAACTCTTCCAAGGGGCCTTACTCGGTACTTAAGGTAATACTATTGACCTTTTTAATGAAGATTTTAAAAACATTAACATTTGTACCATTCAAAATAGCTTAGGTTTAAGTCGAGGGAAATCAAAAGTTCTGGCTATTTTTCAAAAGCTACTCGATATTTTAACATTACTTCTTATACAGCTCGCAAAAAGTCTAATAAAATGGTTTGCATCTGCCAAAAAATTTGGCATAATCATAAATAATAGCCTCTTATAGCAATTTTTTATTAATTTACATCTTAAATAAAATTAATAACCTGAGCCCAGAAAATATTGTAAATAAAAATATATGTAACTATTTGGCCTGTTGAATAACTGAAAAATGATAGGTAAACACTTTCAATTGTTTACTTTCAATGTAGCTTCAAATTTGATCAAAATCTCATTCGATTATCTTGCCAACGCATACATATTAAATATAACCATTTATTAGCTCTGTACCAGTCAGAAGCAAATAGTATAATAATTTCTGAAATTTTAAACTTCAGGCTCCCTCAAAAAACTGGCCCTATATCTACTAATTCCATTTAAATAAATTCAATTAAATTCAATTGGAATGAGAATAGGTATTTAAATTGCTTAAAAGATTAACAATTAAACACAACCACGAAGAAATAATAAACCACAGCAAGTTTACCACCTTACCACCTCCACCATTCAATTGCCTCAAAATCCATTAAAAGACCATATCTCCCTGGTTTATTGTATCCTTCTATTTTTTTTCTTTCAAATCCATAAATTTCAAATCCGTGCTCGTAATTGATTTGAAATTAAGGTCAAGCAAAGAAATAAATAAAGAGGAATACAAATAAAAACAAAAGTGAAAAGGTAAAGGAAAAAAAAAAATAATATAGACCTTGAGCTATAGAGTTACCAACTCTTATATCGACACCGCAATTATCAACCAGATACACCTTAACGTTTAAAATCTACTAAGAAAAAGGAAACGAAAAAAAAGGTAAGGAAAGAAGAAAAAGAATGCGTTACCAGCAATTAACAATAAATTAAATTAATTGCAAGAATTTATAGCTCCCAAGGTGGTCGTTAAGCTTTTAATGCTTAAAATTGTTACTTCCAGTTTCATAGTACTTTGCACTCTCTGGATCCGCTTTGTGTTAAACTAAACCATCATCGCAAGGACTTTTATACCAAGTACATATACCACTTTGTTGCGATATTTTCGCACTTCCGCTCCGACAATCTCGTTGTATAATGTGTTTGTTTTTTCTTATTTAAATGCACTTGTGCTTTACTATGAGCTTTGCTGAGAACTCATTGGTCTTGGGTAGGTACATATATGCTTAATGGTGTCACCGCAGGAGTAAAACCAGAGCCATACAATATAGTTTCATTTTTCATATCCGGTCCTTTGCGGTTTTATATTGGTACTTCCGGTACAGAAAACTGAATTTTTAAGAGGATTACAGAATTAATTCTAATAACTTTGTAGCTTTGACACAGAAATTTTGTAAAATTGAAATTCCTACACATTTTGTTCCTGGAAATTAATTATTTTAAATCGCGATTGTACCTACAATATTTTTTTTTTTAATATTTTTGAGACTTTGTTTCTTTTTAATTTTTTAATTAAAGGCAAATTATTAGTAAAGTTTTATATTTTTACACTTTGTGATGAAAATATATTTTGAAGTAATGTTTCAAAATAGAAATATTTGTTTAGCTAATTCGAACTTCTTTTTGCGGGGAACTTTCAAAAGGGCAATTTTCATGTCAATTCAAACGGTTTAAATACAATTTCAATACTTTAAGCTAAGGAAATAAAAATAAAATACGGGATGAAAGAAATATTATTTGCACAATTTAAAGAGTACCTACTCATAAGTTCACAAAGTATTATGACCTTGAACGGACCTTCAGCTTTGACTTTCAAAGAAACACTAAAAACTTTTCAAAACAAATTTCTTTGTACACAAAAAAAAAAAAAGAATATTAAACGTTCATTTAGCAACTTTTAAGCATATTTTTCTTTTTTTTTCAGATATTTGATTCAAATTTTTGTTTCTCCTTCAACACACATTTCCTTTGGCTAAATTACAGTGCATTTTATAGGCTTCTGTTTTTAACTAACGGCAGCAATTGGTTGGCATTCTGAGTTAAGCACAAAGAAAGGTTTTCTAGAAATTTAAAGTTATTTTTTTTTGTTCTATTTTTACAAGCTCGTTTGTTTATATTATTTTTGTTGTTGTTATTTTTGTGAAGGCAAAGGGCAGTTAAAACCATCTCAATTGAATAATTTCAAGTGTTTGTTTGAGAAAAAATTTGCTTTGATAAATGCGTTTAGCAAAGAATTATCTACTTTTTTTTTGGTAAAAATCAAAACGAAAAAAACTTTGATTTGAGTCTTTTATGCTTGGTTGAGTAAGTACTCGTAGTTGAAGAGACTTTGTGTGATTTCACCAAGGGGTTTCAATTTATTTATTTTTTCCAAATGAGCCAGAAGAGTGTTCAATTCAACACCATTTGATTGTTTTTCTTTAATCATTTTACTGATTTTCTGGCCCCAACTACTAAACTTAATCCCTTTGGATGGCGCAATTTCCGAAACCAGAAAAATGTTGCGGTACATAAATTCGACCTGGTTTTGAAATATACGCATCCAAAGTGATATTCAATTATTTCTATTAAGCCTGAAAATTCTTTTGGATAGATATATTTCCACCGTCAAGCCTCGGGGTTTGTTTTTTTCAAATTTTGTATTCTCTTACAGTGTTCCCAGACTGGAAGTTTTTTGTAACCAAAATGGTTGGAAAAAATACTTTTTGTGCTAAAAATGGTGGGAAAATATTCAAAGTAGGATTTATGGTGTTAAATTGTTCCATTGTCTTTTATTACCATAACCGTAATTTATTATACCTGCCTGTCTTTGAATTTTATGATTATGATCTGGTATTCAAATTATTTCTGAACTTTCAAAATTAAAAACTTTAAAAAAAATAGGACTGAAACATGTTGACCTTTTATCACGATCCTTTTATTTTCAAATGAGTTAAATTTCTTACGGATATGGAACAAATGAGGAATCAAACATTGCTATGACTTTGAAGAAATTAAAAAAAAAATATTAAAATGATTTCTTAATCAAAAAAACCCATGGCTGACCAATTACTGAAACTACCAAACCTTTATTGAGCGTAAAGTAACCATTGACAAATTACTGATAGCAGTTGAAATTTATCAAGATCAAATGATCTTTTGGTTCGGTAAACAGTTTATGTAAATATTCCACATATGAGTTGAGAAAAATCGTGGCCTCAAAAAAATTTTAAAAAGTTTAGCTTACAAGTTTTCTAGGGCTGACCAATTTCTAGGATGAGTTGAGCTTCTCTGACCAATTACTTACCAATTAGAAAGCATAATTTGTTTCTGTAAATGTGAAGTGCCAAGAGTATAATGCTATATCTCATTATTTCTTGCATGTAGGTATCTAGGATATACTTACAGCAGTACTACTTCAAAAATGATGCATTTTTTTTTTAATTAAAGACATCTCACCTGGCATCACTGATTCTCTATTTAAAAGAATGTGTCTGAAAACAGAAAACTTCTGTAAAGTAAATTAAAAATACTTTTTGGAAAATTCGATATTTCTGAATCAGGTTGATATTTTTGTATAGAAATTTAATTTTTAACTGCGTATTAGTAGTTTTTTTTTATAAATATAAAACAAATAAGTTTTTGAAAAGTCACTCCAATGAGTTTAAATTCAAATATTCACTTTAAAATTTTATTTCTCAAAAACTGTTCTCTTGAACTACTTTATTTAAAAAACAAATAAAAGTATGAAATATTGGCTTTAAAAATATTGTATGGGCTTTCGTTGATTTTAAATATTTTTTTTGCGTTTTAGTCCAATTTGCCAAAAAATGCCCACTCTGCTTCAGGGGGGGGGGTTAGGTTCGCATTTTCCCCTTTATACCATTTTTTTTTCTTATAATCAAATCAGGAATCATTTACCAAAACATCAATCACGAATTTGGAGACACCCGGCTGACGCGAACATTAATACAGGGGATTTTCTAGCAAAGCTTAAAAAAGTAAGCCCCTTGAGCACAATTTTCTATTATACCTAGGAGGTTGAAGTATTTTGACGATAACACAATTTATATAGGTAACAAGATTCTGGGGTGAGTGGGTCATAAAATTAAAAAAAAAAACGTTTTTTTGACCACCCTAATACATATATATGCATTAGCTCCAAATGAAGAAAAGAAATTCCAGTTTTTATTTTCATCCCCTATAGGCACTGTAGGGGTAATTTAAATTTCTCTTTTTTTGCATACTAGGAAATTTGCGTGAAATCTACCAAAAAACTCAGAGCATGTAGGTGGGAAGTAGACAAGATAAATATCCCATTGGAGGAGGGTAATATTTCCCTCCGCTTGGTCAGGAGGGGAGATTCGATAAAAAAATTTAAAAAATTTAAATATATGTATGCAAAACAAATTTAAAATCGTTGGGGCGGTTTAAAATTTTAATAACATCTTAAAAAATAAAGTTTTGGCATGCCAATTTTGAGTATGTATTAAAATACATTTTTAACCTAGTTTCAAAAAAATTCATCAACTTGTGTTTGAAATATTGAATATTCAAAAAAAAATTTTAGTATGTTTTTAAAAATCCAAAATTAATTTTTTTTCAAAATTTTTATATGCAATATTATTAACATTTTAAAAGAACTTTTGCATAAAAATTTTGACTGAAATCGTTAAAGCTGTTAACGAAAGAATTGAAAGTTAAAAAATCGTTAGATACCGTTAATAACGGTTTTCGGTAATTTTTTTTCTTACTAAAAATTACACTGTACCTACAATAGTACACTGATTTTTTGTTAAAATCCTGGAGCCGTTTTTGAGATAAACGAGCTTTCAGAGCTAAAAATAATTTCAATTCCCCCTCTGGAGAGTTTAAAAAAAAACCTTAAGTTAAAAATTTGAAGAAAATCTCTTCAGTGGCTTAGACTGTCGGTCAAGGTACAGACAGAGCGACAGAATTTTGCCACCCACTTTTTTGGTGTTCTCTATCATTCTAATGTCAAGTTGGATTGTTATCTCGAAATTTTAATTTTGCGCGAATCCAAAACATGCCCATTAGTACCTATATTGCAAGTAAAAACCTAATTAAAAAATAATAGCAATACTCATAGTATTGTTTTGTAGCTTTTTGGAAAATCAAAAGTCGATTCTTATGGTTCATTTTCAAATTAATATTGTTTGAAGAAAAGTTTTGGCAAACAATTGTTTTAAATAAACATTTTGAAGAAAAATTCAATTTTTTATTTTTTCATTTAAAAACAATTTTTGCTCAACCATAAAAGAACTTAATTAAAAAAAATCATAAAAAAAGACTTCTGTCTTTCTAAAAAGCTACAAATCAAATACTGTAAGTGTCGCCGTTGTTTTTTTCAATTAATTTCTTTATATTTTAGGCAATATTTTAATGAAATTGCCGTTCCTGGCTAAGCGAATGGAAATATTACCCCCCTACTGTGGTATATTTGTCTACTTCCAACCTACATGGTCTGAATTTTTTGACAGATTTAACATGAATGCACAAGTATGCAAAAAAAGATGAAATTAAATTAAGCCCTACAGTGACTATAGGGGATACAAATTAAAATTCAATATTGAAATAAAACTTACCTAGATTTGACTGTCTTTGGTTTACTTAATTTGCAATTAAGAAAAAGATATTTGGCTTTTATTTATTAAAATGGTACACTATAGCCTATGCGCACTATTACTAGAAAATTATCAATCAACCACTGCAAAGAGAAAAGCAATTTTCAATTTTCTCATGAATGGATTTGGTTAAAAATTGATAAAAAAAAAAAATGATGTATTTGTCTTCACAAATGAGAATGATATAATTTGTTGAAAAGGTTGTCGGAGAAACAATTTTAAATGCCTTTACAGCGCTTCTAGAGAAAATCTTTATCCTCGTTTTAAGAGAGCGTGAAGTGAATATATTGAATTGAAGTGGCATTGAAGCTCCAGAACTAGATGCTGTTAAATAATTAATCTATCAAATGCAATCATTTAAAAAAATTTTCTCTTAATTTATTGAAAAACTCTTTTTCGTTCCTATATATTAGAATCAATGGATTTCTCCTTAAATTAATTGCAATATTGATTTGAGAGCTGGGTTCGATTATTAAAGATCTATTTTAAAATAGATGAAACTTGAACCTTGAAACCTAAATATGAAAAAAGGTGTTTCTGCAACTATTATCAAAAGAATGTGCAATAGTTGTGTATACAAGTTGAGTAATAATAAATCTTTCTTAATTTTGTGTTTAACATTATTCACCATTGAAATGAGTTCCAGTTTCAAAACACATTGAGGAACAAATAAGTTTGCAACACAGGCGTAGATCTAATTTTATTGAATTACTCGCAGGTTTCACAAACTTTTTAAGGAAACTTCTTAGTCACTCTTAATAAAGTTGAATTGTGAAACCTACATTAATTCTCAGTGTCTCTTTTGAAAGTAAACAGAAAGTGAAAAGAATTAATAAATTGTTTAAGCATGAACATTTTTTCCCAAATAATAGGAGTCAAATGAAAAATTGATTTCAAACATGAATGATTCAAAATGGAAGGGGGGGGGGGGAGGTACTTTGAGGAACAATTAAAAGCCTATATCAAGCTGCTACAATTAAATGTAAATAAAAAAACCAACATACTAAATAAATAAGAACACCTTATATCATAAGTTTTGAGCATTTTTTAAATAATTGTCCAACCAATATCTGGTACTCTCTCCGGTGTGCATAGAGGTTGAAGGCACTGTTCATTTTTGTTAAAGTTGGTAGTTAGAACCATTTGCTAAAAAGAAATTTAAATTCGCAACATAAGAGGGCTAGTGCTCTATAATTTTTCCCCATCGTTAATTATCATATAAGCTCTTCCGTTGAACTTAAATATTTATATGGGCCTTAATTACTTAAGATAAAAAAATATTTGATATTGAATTTTCGGTCCAAAACTCTCTTGCACTGGCTAAAATCAAAAAATAGAAATTTTAGTTCTTTTCTCTGATTCTTATGCATTTCAGATGGGAAAAGAATACGCTAATTTTTGCCTCTGATAATCACCAATAACAAATTATGAAATATGGTATATTTATGAATGTGTATGAATGTCACATTATGCCCAACAATTTAAATCTTACAATTAACCTACATTTTTTGCACACAAAACAAGAATACCTTTACTTTTAATACACGAACGCCGATTAAAAAAAAGTAAAAAAAAAAACTATTTGTATGACCTTTTCATACCATTGCAGTCGCTTTCTTTCTGTATGAAAAATTATTTAAAAAGATTTTATAACGTCTAATAGAATTACCCTTTCTTATAGTGAACTCCCATACCTATACTATACAGATCATTATGCTCACTACAGGCATTCTCCATTTCCTTTTCCGGCAACCACTTCACCCAATTAACAACTTGAAAACGGTATAACACATTGAAGAATTTCTATGAACTATAACAAAAAAACGAAAAAAACCTGCAAGCACCTGCAGCTAAATTATACTCCATTTATGTGGATGGGAGGGAGTGGATGGGAGGGAGGAGATTTTAAACAGTTGCAAGAACCAAACATGCCAATAACACACAAAAGATTAGCTCCCCAACCATGTCCTTTCTCAAAAAGCACCGACAACGTCTATACCAAGTTAAACTGTTTACGACTATAAGAAATCCAGGCCAACAATAGTTAAGGTCTACCACTCACTCACTCAGTAACTCAGCAAAAGGGCGGCAGGCAGCAAAGCGGACAACAACTTCACCCCTGTACGTGACCTGTTTGGCAATGGAGAACACGGCAGTACTGACTATACACTGAGTCCTGTCCTTAACAAAAGCTGAGCACACCAAAACGAGTCTTAAATTTTATTGTTTTAAATTGCTTCTATACCTTATGTATTGTTGGGTGTTGTTTCAGCTGCTGCTGCTGCTATTACTGCTACTGCTACCTCAGGCTAGGCCCTAAGTTCCAAAAGGTGTGAGGGAGACAACGACAATGACTATATAATGATGACGAGAATATGAATGAACTAGGTATTCTCTTTTTCTTTGTTTAAAATTCAGTAGTTCATGACCCACTCACTGTAAGTTGTTGAAAATAATCCTTCCACTCTTTTCCCACCCTTAGTATTGCAGTAGAGCAAGAACCAAATACAATTAGTCACCCCTCTCACACTCACTATATTCTAAAGACTTTTTAATAATAATAATTTCCTATGAGAACTGTAGGAAAAAGGAGAATTTTTGCATTTGAGTATTAAATGAATTTCGAATTTATTTTCAAAAATGATTTTTTTAAACTTAAAGTAAAGTCCTTAAAATGTAACCTTTTTATTTTTTCTTTGAGGAACTAGAAAAGTGCCAGTAGTTTCGCCTGCAAAATCTAAGAAGCTGATGGAGTGGGATTTTCGCAACTCATATTTGCAAAAAAAGTACGCCATCTTAATTGGTCAGGTTATTGGTTAAAAATGTCTACTAATTTTAGAAATTGGTTAGCATTACTGTAACTTGATAAGTTTTGTATTACAATCTAGTCAGGGCCTTTCAGATTGTATACTTTTTTTTTCGAATATCCCATAAATGCTATTTAAAAACCATTGATTACAAATTTTGTAAGCTGACCAAGTATCCTTTAAATGAAATACTTTTTTCATGAATATTATTTCACGAATGAGGTGAATATATCCAACAAATGAGAAGCGAATATCCCACACATAAAGTATTAAAATCCCAAAGATCCAATCAATTTAGCCCAAAAATTTTAGCAAAAAGGTTTTTGTAATTATTTTAATTCAAATTAACCTAAAAAATAAATTATTTCAAATCAGCACGCAGTAACGGGACTGCATTATTTTTAAAATCTCTAGCACATATTTTTGGACAAATTAAAAAATTTTCAAAAATTCCCCTTTCAATATTTCTTTCCAAGATATTTTTAAATAAAGCGCTGAAAAGGAACATAATTATAATAAAGAGGACTATAAGTAAAATCCTTAAAATGTAACCTTTTTTTTGTTTCTTTGAGGGATTAGAATAGTGCTCAGTAGTTTTGCATCTGAAATCTTAGAACCTGACGTATGGGATATTCGCAACTCATATTTGGGATATTCGCAACTCATATTTGGTATATTCGCAAAAAAGTACTCCATCTTAATTGATCAACATTTCTGAAACTAGATTAGTTTTTATGACTATCTAGTCATGGCCTTTTAGATAGAATACTATTTTGCGAATATCCCAAAAATAGTGTGCAAAAATCTTCTATTTTGATTAACTACTGAGCTTTAAGATGAAACAATACTTTCAATTGTAGCTTACAATTTAAAGCGCGAATATCCCATATATGAGCAGCGAATATCTAAATGATGCAAACAAGTTATTGACTACAATTTTTTTAAGCAGAACAAGTATCTTCAAGATGACATACTTTTTTCATGAATATTCAACATATGGGGTAAAATTATCCCACAAGTTTGAAGTGAATATCCCATATATGGGGAACTAAGGTCCCATAGCCCCAAACATGAAATTTTTTTTAAAATTTTTTTAATTCAAATCAAACTAAACAATAAATTATTCCAAATCAGTGTACAGTTTTGAGACTGCATCGTTCTTAAAATCCCAAGCATTTTTAGAAATTGATCAACAATACTGAAACTATATAAGTCTTAATGATGATGTAGTCATTGCTTTTCAGATAGTATACTTTTTTTTCAAATATCCCATAAATGATGTGAAATAACCTTGGATCAAAAATTTTCCTTTGGATGACGAAATCCCACATTATAAGGTGCAAACACCATACATATGAGAAGTGAATATCCCATATATCGGATATGAAGATCAAAAACAGCCATCATGGCCCAAAAATTTAGCAAAAAGTTTTTTTTTTAACTATTATAATTCAAATCAAACTCAAAACAATAAATTATTTCAAAACAGCGCACAGTTACGGGACTGCATCGTTTTTAAAATCCCTAGCACAGTTTTTTTTTTTTTGAAAAACTAAAATTTTTTGAAAAATTCACCTTTCAATATTTGTTTGTTTCCAGTGGAGTTGGTCGTTCAAGAAATCATTCAATGCTCTTCCTAACTCAACCTAGGGAAAAATTTATTAACTTCCAAAGATTTTGTACCACAAATACTCCCTGGTCTGCACTTAGTCACACATACCTCTGAGTACATAGTGGTATATTTAGATGATTTTAAAATATTTTTCTCGTACAAATACTATTTTACATTCTAAAAAGAAGTCTTCTTCCATCGCTGCCAAAAGTCTACAAAACCACAGGTTAGTTTTCTTGCAATAAGTCAACTTTGAATTGTACATATTACAATTTCATCTTTGACGGTAGCATCACCATATTGATTAAGGAGGGGTAGGTTTGTATGAACTTGAAGGATAAGATACAGAGAAAGATCATCATTTAATAATGCAACCCACTTGAAATATAGTATAGCAGCACACCGAACAGCAGCGACAGGCGACAGGATGCCCAGAGAGAGATAGATGACAGCCTCAAGTAGTAGTACACTACTTGTAGTCGTCATCGTCTTCGTCCGTCGTCGTTGTCGTTGTTGGCGTGCGTCGTCATCGTCGTCATTTGGCGTCGCTCGTCCTCTCTTGTCCTTGTGTCGTTTTGTTACCTTCATCCGTTTTCTGACTTTACTATTATGTATCGTGAGGGATTGCTTTTGCTTGGTTGAACGTAGTGCATTGTTGACATCGTCATCGTTGTTGTCGTCGTCGTCGTCGTAGTCATAGTCATGTCGTCTTCATCTTGAAGTAGCTAAGAGAGATGCTCCTATGAAGCGCTTGTAAGCGATATACTATTAGGGTATTGTATATATTGTGTAATTTATATAGTTATATAAATATATGTGTCTGTACAAGGATAATAAATATTGTTTGTTGCTTAGAATGCTTGTAAATAGACGAAACATGTCATTTAGAGCAAGAAAGAGACAGTGGAGAAATGGATGATGAGGGGGGGGGGAGGGAGTGCCTGAGAGGGAGGAAACAAGAGGACACTATCATTTCGACATTCATGGCTTCTAATGACATAGCTTGTGGTTGTCAATTTAGATATCAAATTGATGTGCTATTTCAATAATACAGGACATTTGAAATGGATGATTGGGTTGATAGAAAATGACTTTGATAATATCAAATTAAAGGTGAGTACCAATTTTGTTGATTTAGATTGCCAGGCGTGTACCAATGAGAAAATTAATATTTTAAGAATAAAAGAGAGAATAATAGATATGTACTTTTATCTTTGGTGTAAAATATTTTAAGACAATTTTTATTTTTTTTAAATATCGTTTTTTCCAAGTGCGAATGCATTTATTTACAATTGATTAAACTTTTGGGCAAAATTTATGTAATGAACTGGAGAAGCTTGATTATTGTTAAGCACAGGACTTTGATGCAAGTTTTTGCTCTGAGGTTACATTGAGAGAAAAAGCTGATTTCTTAGTAAGGATTTTTGTGAAAAATATATTGATTTTCGCATCGAGTCACCTTGAAACCTTGAAAATTCTTTTTATGTACGGAGTACAGTTGAAATGTACTGGTTACATGCAACATACTTTCTAGCAAAGCGAAATAATAGAGTGAATATTTATGAGGTCAGTCTTAGAAAATTTATAAATGTAAAACACTTGTTGAAACAGAATGATTTTTAAGATTATCAATTCTAGATAAAATATTTGCACAAGTCGGAAGAGGATGGGCTAGCAAAATTTTCATGTTCCCTGTGTTTTTCCCAAGTTCTGAGGAATTTCAAGAAAAAAATTGAGGTTGTAGCAACAGTTTTACATATGCTGGCTGCTTTTTCCGAAACTTTAAGGAAACTAAAAAAAAACAACGATTTTGGGGCTTAACAATTTAATGTAAACTGGGTTTTTCAAGCCCCTAATGAATTAGACAAAAAAACGAGACTAACCAATAATTGCTTCGTTTTTGTTCAAGCCCTTAACTTAAACTCTAAGACCATTCAACGAAACAATCGGGGCTAGTTAAGCAAATTCACATAGAAGACAACATAATGATATTTTAATTTTATAGTTTTTCAGAAATTAAAAAAAAAAAACGAAATGCAGATAAGAGTTTGTATTGAAAGAAAAATGTTGTCTTTTAGCTTGTAAATCAATTTCCCTTTTAGGCTTAAGACTTAAGAGCTTTTGAAATTTTTTCAAATTTCCCATAAAAAATCGAAATGAAAAAATTTTCCAATGCGCCAAAAATCGCAATGACCTTGATTTTTTTTTTTAAATTTATAAAAAAATCATTAAAAAATATGTATGGTTGACCATTTACTGAAAACAGCTGATCTTTTATGACCATGAAGTGGCCTATCAAATGACATACTTAATTTTTTGAAATGAAGCAAATGAGGTACCAAAAGTTTTTTTTGTTACCTAGAAACGAATTTTGAAAATTCATAGAAAAAAGACTATGGCTGACCAATTACTGTTAATAGTTGACCTTTTATTACGGTCTAGAAATTTTTTAAATTTCAAAAAAAATTGTCAACCTTCTTTTGAGATATCGAATTCTCAAAAAAATTTAAATTAATAAATCCTTTTTTTCAATTTTGATATTCAATATTTTTTGGTCTTTTTTGAAATTTGTATGCACAAAAATTGATTTAAATCTATTCAGACGATAATTTGAGAATATGGAAAAAGTTTTAAAAAATCGATGGAGCTGTTAAAAAAAATATTTTTGCTTACGGTTTTTTTAACAATTGTACGGAAGGTACCGTTATTTTTTCATAAAAGTAATTTTTCTCTAAAAATACTTTAAAGAGTGTAAACATTTCTTAAAAGGTTTTACATGAAATTTTCAATTTACAATTTTTTGGGAATTCTCCAACATAGTCTAGTGCTAAGTTTCATTAAATTTTCGTATAAATTTTAACCAATACTCCGGGTAGAGCGGGTAAAAAAGTGCTTTAAGTAAGCCCAAAAGATCCAAAAAGTTCGCAGTTAAGGTTAAAGGTCCATTTCTTTGCGTTTCACGTTTGAGGTAAGAAATACTCAGACAAATTTTGAAGAGTGTATCTAAATCCACTTCTTGAAGCAATCAACTACGATAAGAATCTCAAGAGGTACTTTAACTTCTCCAAAATCATATAGAATGTATAATTTATTGACCTTGGTAATACTTTTATTAACTGGAAACCAATACTTTCTCTTTTGGTAAAGTATTTTACCAACATACCTTCCTCATCTCAGGTGTATCATAAAAACTGCCCAAATTACTCTCATCAACGTGACCACATCCATAATTCGGTGGAAACTAATGTGTGGAGACTTTAAGAAATTTTCAACTCCGGGAGTGCCTTACCTTTCTGTGTGTCATAGCTTTCCATATAAATGTCCAATTTTATATATTTTCTTTTTTTGTCATCACAACCGAACAGAGCAGGGTCATCTTTCACTTAAACAGGAAGATGACACTCTCATTGATGAAAAAATGCTTTACGATCCAATTGCCAGGACATAAACATTTCACAAAATAATAAATATCCTCGAGATACGATCAGCATCAGACTACACACATATTCACATGCACGTCATGTCATTTCAAACATAAAGCATCATGTTGGGTAGGGGTAGTTGTGTTTGCAACAAGGATCCGGTTCCGTGATGCTCTTTCGGGTATATTTTTGTTGCTTGTTTATTTTTTTTTTTTTAGAAATTGTGGAAGGACCTCTTTTATTTTCCTTTTTAGTGTTTATTTTCATTTTCACAACCACGTTCTTTGTGCATAAATATTTCGATTTTGCTTCTCATAACAGCCAAACTGTGTGATGTGATACTACGATGATATTGACGACGATATTTATTCGATACTGCTGCTGGGGAGCGAGCGCAAAATGGGAGTAAGGATATCACAGTTTTTTTTTTTTTTATTTCATTTTTTGTTTGGTTGAGGGGATGAGGACGAGCAACCTCATATGTGAAAAATGTGATCTGATTATTTATTTGCGGTCATGCGGGGATGGTGTAAACTGTGCCTAAATGGCCAAGTATCCAATTTAAAAATTAATGCCGCTGGTATGGAATGAAACCCTAAATATAAACCTACATCCTATATAGTAGTTTATATATGTGTAGGTAGGTATGTATTATTATTATGGTTTATATACGATGGTATTTGTGCAGCATTTGGTCGAGATGAATGGGGGTTGTGGGTTAACTATAAATTATTATGGATTCCATGTCAAGATATGAGACCGTTATACAAATGAGCAGTCGATGCTTTGTATACTGTATGCTAGTATAGGGGCATATTTATGTTGGGTGTGTGATAAGTAGGTGTGCTGATGCTCCTGTTTTATGTTCAAAAAGCAGCTAAGGAGGCTTAAATCTATGATAGAGATGTTGATGTTTTACAGTTTTCTGCTTGTAGAGAGTAGAATGAAGGTATGAATATGGGTAGAAAGGATATAAGGCGGGAGATGAAGATGTTATTATTATTGAAGTTTTTTTGTTGTTTCGTTAAAGTTATTCGATGAGAAGACATGAGATTTTCCCTATGAAAGTCTTCTTTGCCAAAGAAGAACAATTTAAAATTATTAGTGATAAATATATAGACGATGAGATAAAGAGGGTCGAATGTTGGGTCTAACTGGCCATTGAAGTGAGAAATTTATTGAGGTGCGCTTACGACTAGGTAAACACTCTTGAGTAGTGGTATACAGTTTCATGAATTATATATGGACATTGGGTACATAAGTATGTATACACAAAAGGATGAACGTTCTGGTAAAAATGTTTTCATCATTTGTGATAATGGCACCGGGCGGGGGTGTAAGTTTTAAGAAGAAAAGCAAAATGATGTTTTTGGTTAAATTGAAATTCAAAGCCGTATAGAAATCTGGAATGGGGTAAGAAAGTGGCTTTTAGAATATTCTTATTTATTCTAAGAATAAATAAGAAACATTTCAACTTTTTATAAGTATGTACTTACTTGTACTATGTACACACTTAGATACCAACAAATATTTTAAAATCTATTAATGTGAAGCTACTTGATGAATAAGATAAACTGAAAAGTGTTAATTTGATATTTTTTCTTGAAAGCTTATTTGCTATAGAAGTACGGTGAGACACTTTTTTTCAAATTGGGACAGATTTTCACCATTTTAATCAATCTTACAGAAACTTTGATAGTTAGTATTTTAAGGCATATTTTACCTTCATATTGGGAGAGAATAATATAATAGTTAAACTGCTATAAACAGAACTATAAGCAAAGTCAAATCGTCTCACTGTTTGTCTAGGGTGCGAACAGTGAGACAGTGTAGAGTTAACAATGAGACAATTTAAATAAATTACAAAAAAATAGACTTTAACTGTTTGGTTAATAACAAGTACCTGGGAAACCAGCCCCCTCTCAGCTTTTTCACATTGATTTATGTAGTATATTTTTAAAAAAATGTTTAATCAATCATGCCTCATTTATTTACACAATTTTGTTAGTGGATTTTACTAAAAGTTTATTTTTTTTTTCAAACTACGATAGTATTGGAGCTGCATTGGACGATTCAAACCGCGATATTAACAACGATTAAATCGAAGTTTTGATGCAATGTTTATAATATTTTTGAAGTTTTAGTCTTAGTGTTTGAGTCCATTCGGTAAACTGTATTTTAATTAAGGAATTCTTTATAATGTGAAAAATGTATACACTGTGGTGTATGCGTACTTTTTTTGAATAGTAAAATATTAATATTTTCCTTACCGTTTTTTTGTTCTTTTGTTGTTACAATTGAATGTATACATAGTGAACTCTCTCATAACGGGACATTGATGATACCGAAAAATTTGTTCGGTTATGAGAGTTGTTCGGTTATGGGAAAAAAAAAAATAAATTGATTTCATTTACAATTCTGTTTTTAAAGGGAATTAATTTTTTGTGACAAAACTAATATTTTTAATAATCGTTTTAACATCATTTAAATCTATTTTGTATATCTTTTTTATTACATAATGTAGATACAGTATTTAATAAAAATAAATTTGAACAAAGAGATTTAAAATTTTAGGTTGGTGTTCATTTTAGTTATTAATTGCTATATTTTCAAAACACAAATGGGTAATTCTACAAAAAATGGAATAAAATGATGTTATTTCAACATTTCACTGTTGGAAGCAAAAATTCATAAAACCGTATATAACGGGTGATTTTTTAAGAGGTTTAGAACTTTAAAAAAAAAACACAAAAAATTCGAAAAAATGAATGAAATATTTATTTGAATCGATAGTTTGAACCTTGCAATTTAATGTTTAAAGATAATTTCATGCAAATGTTGACCGCGGCTGCGTCTCAGGTAGCCCATCCGCTGAGTCCAATTTTGGCATACTCTTTCACACAAATCGGCCGGTATCTCCCGAATGAATGCATGGATGTTGGCTTCCAGTGCGTCAATCGAAGCGGGCTTGTCCCTATAGACATTAGCCTTGACATACCTCCACAAAAAATAATCTAATGGTGTCAAATCGCACGATCTAGGCGGCCAACGAGAAATTAACTGTTCACCAAACTCGCCTCGCAATTGCGCCATTGTTTCGCGTGCTGTGTGGCATGTGGCACCGTCTTGTTGAAACCACATATCATGCAAGTCAAGAACTTCCATTTCGGGCAAAAAAAAAGTTTGTTATCATCGCTCGGTAGCGTTCACCATTGACAGTAACGCTGCGATTCGCATCATCTTTGAAGAAATATGGCCCAATAATGCCGCCGGCCCATAAACCGCACCAAACAGTGGCTTTTTCGGGATGCATTGGTAGCTGTTGCAATGCTTCTGGGTGATCTTCACTCCAAATGCGGCAATTATGCTTATTTACGTACCCATTCAACCAAAAATGAGCCTCATCGCTGAACACAATTTTTCGATAAAAAAGCGGATCCTCGGCCAGCTTTCCAAGAGCCCATTCACCAAAAATTCGGCGTTGTGGTAGGTCGGCTGGCTTTAGTTCTTGCACCAGCTGTATCTTAAAAGGCTTTACGCCCAAATCCTTCCGCAAAATTTTCCACGTAGTGCTGTAACAAAGGCCTAACTGCTGGGAACGGCGCCAAATCGACATTTCGCGGTCTTCTGTCACACTAGCTGATACGGCCGCAATATTTTCTTCACTACGCAAAGTACGTAAACGTGTTGGTGGTTTAATGTCCAACAAAGTAAATTTGGTGCGAAATTTGGTCACAATCTTCCGAATAGACTGCTCAGAAGGTCGAGAATGCCGACCATAAAATGGAAGCAGCGCGCGATGAACATTTCGAACCGAGCACGAATTTTGATAGTAAAATTCAATAATGTGCAAGCGTTGTTCATTTGTAAGACGATCCATGGTTAAATTGCAAACCAAACTGAAGCTGTTTGACAGTGACACAAGGTACTAAACACACGTCAGCTGTCAAAACCAGTGTTGCCAAAACCAAACCAGCTAAAAAATCACCCGTTATATAAGCTTTAGAACATCCTTTCACATAATTGAAAACGGCAAGTCAAAAAAATTAAAAAAAAACGATTTTATAACCTTTTTTGAAATTAGAAGAACTGAACTGAACTGAAGTTTTTATTATTTTAAGTCAATTTTTTAAGAAAATCATACCCCTCACCTTAATGGGGAGAAATGTACCCCATCCAACACAAGTTTTTTTCTTGTTTCGACCGAACCTGTGTCCCTTAGCACTTTTATACAATTTATGTAAAACACCCTGTGTAAATTATCTTTAAATTTCTTAACCACTTGAAAATAAGAATAAGTTCATGCGATCGAGTCTTGCTTTTTATTTACATATATCTATGAAGAAAAGCAGCATTTTGTGAGCATTTTTGGGGCCTAAAGAGATGAAGTCAGAATTTAAAAGTCAGGAGACTGAGGCCTGGGACTTAGCATTTTCATACGAAAAAAATAAAAAATTATATAACTAAGCCTATATTTAAATGCTAAAATATATATCTGCTTACATATAAATATTTTGTGTAAGCACTCATCAGGGAAACTGAACGGACAATCCATGACCTCTCGCAGAAATTCCTTCTTAACAAATGAAATAGCAAACGGGCGAAAAGATATGAAAATCATATTACTGTCACCAGACGTAATTTTTTATGCTGTAAGATCTGAAACTTGGATAGTTTTCAAAGTTAAGGATATTTTTGACTGTTTCAATCGGTCAGGGGACTAATTAGAAATCCGATGGACAAAGTTCAATATTTTTTATGTAATACAATGTAATGGTACTGAATATTCATTTTATCATAAAACTACTTAATATTTAATGTCAATAATTGAAAATTTATTTTGTTTTTGGAACTTAAATAAGAGAACTGTAAGAATTTTTCCCTTCGAAAACGAGCAGGGGACACGTCAGGGAACTGAGAATTAAACCCTTTGAAGAATTTTTTGTGTAATGAAAATACGTCAGATCTTAATAATTTTGTCTGGCTATGCCGACATCAATTTGATTTGTTGCTATTAAAAAATCAATTTTAATACTTTAACAGTTATTTGAAATTTTTGAAATTCGTTCAAAATATTTTTGAAATTGGTCAACGTTAACACGTGCTGGCAAGCACTTGAAATATCCCATACAAAATACATGGGAATTCTCAGTGTTTTACTCAAAATTTCAGAAAAAGTCCAAAAGTGGATGGAACCTCTTTAAACTCGGTACATATATTAAGTCTCATAAGAAGTAAAAACAAAAATTTTTTTCAATTTTCTCAAACAATATTTAAATATATATATTTAAAAATGACAGTAAATATCAATTCTGTTGTACATTTGTTGTTATTTTATAATCGGGTAAATATTGTTTAAAAAATTGAAAATGATTTTTTTCTTTAAAAATTGGACAAGACTCAAAAATACTACATTTTTCCTTTTTGCTTCTAAATAGCAAAACTGGTGAAATCGATGATTGCTGCAACTCTACATGAATATATTCTGTAAGAAGAGTTTGAAGACACTTTGCTTCCATACAAGCACTCAAATCCAGGAAATTGTGACGTTAAAAACAGTCATACCTGGAAAACACAGTTTTTAACGGGAGCAAAGCGTGGTTTCTTTTTCCCAAGATTGTAAGTTTGAAATATTTATGTTCAAAACAATAAAAAGAAATAATAACAGATTTTTTTAAAGGCGCTGGTCCAAAGAGTAATTTCCTTCTAAAACTTAGTTTTTTCGAGATCAAACCAAATTAAAGTATCTTGAAACTGAGCGCTCGTGTATGGAAAAAAAATTGTCAGAAAACTACTTCTAGATGATATTATCATTGAACTTATACAAAAAGCATAAATTATCTGCTTTGCAAACCTTTCCATTTAGGAACAAGGAAAAATAACCAGTATTTTTATTAGTATATTGTTAAATTAAAAATAATCAAGAAACCCCTTGATTTTTCTACAATTATCAAAAAAATTTATTTAAGTCAAACGTGTTTCCTCTAATCAAGACATCTTTAGGGCACATATGCTTAGCAGGTAAACACAAGAACCGTTGTCAAACAATAATTTCAAAAACCCATAAATGGCTTTATAGTAAATTATTCCGAATAAGAACTGTTTGGTGTCTCAAACGTATTAAAGAGACTGTGCCGAAAAAAGCACGGAATATTAAAGTAATAATATCAAATATCCAAAAATCTGAAGTTAATAATCTGAATATAATAATTATTAAAATTAAAAATTTGATCTTCTATTTAAAGAATTTTTAATTACCACATACGAAATTTTACTTAAAAAAATATTTTTTTATGATACTTTTTATAAGTTACTGTTATATTGTTTCGACATCACTCATGGCACTATTTGCCGGTTGTATGAGATGAAATTTGGATATTTCGAACTACAGGGTGGCGCACGAATCGTGCTACAAAAATAAAACGTAATAACTTTTTTTCTGTGTGAGTAGTCGGCTTATTTTTTTTTTTATTTTGTAGGTTACTATTTAGATTTATAAAAATGGATGCTTGGGATACGGAGAAAAGAATTTGGATAGTGCAACGGTACCATGCTTTGCAGTCCGTCATTTCCGTCCAAAGGGAATTTAGGTGGGAGTTTGGCGGTAATCCCCCGAGTAGATGGACCATTATGAGGTTTGTAAACATGTTTGCCGAATCTGGAAGCATCGCACGAAGGCCGTACCATCGAGATGCCAATGTTCGGGTTCAGGATACAATCGCAGCAGTAGCATCTGCAATACAGGCCAATCCGAGCGTTTCGACCCGAAACTTATCGGGGCAAATTGGAGTTAGTAGACGGTCATTACAACGTATACTTCATGACGATTTAAACTTGTTTCCGTACAAAGTCCAAATTACTAGCAACTTAAACCCTCAGGATTTGCCTGTTCGCCTGGAATTTTGCCAAAAAATGATATCAATGGCCGAAGAAGACAACACATTGATCAATTGTTTGTTCATGTCTGATGAGGCCCATTTTGATCTTAACGGCAATGTAAACAATGAATGAGTCTAATCCAGAAATGCTCCATGAGACGGAACTGCACCCAGAACGAGTCACTGTGTGGTGCGCAGTTTCATCAAGGTGTATTGTCGGGCCGTACTTCTTTGAAGAAAACGGTGTAACCGTTACTGTCAATGGGGACCGTTATTTAAAGATGTTGAAGGAGTTTTTTTACCCAGAACTGCGCCGAAGACGTATACCATTCAACAGCGTTTGGTTTCAGCAAGATGGAGCAACTGCACATATAGCCAGACCAGTTATGGCGGAGCTAAACAAAAAATTCGCAAACAAATTAATTTCTAGGAACTCCACTCTTTGCTGGCCCCCCAAGGTCACCTGACCTGACTGCACCAAACTTCTTTTTATGGGGTTATGTCAAGCAAGAGGTGTATAAAACGAAGCCCAGGAATTTAACTGAATTAAAGCAGTCCATAACGACAATAATTGAGGCGATCCCAACTTCAACTCTTCAGGCCGCAATGAATAATTTTTTGATCAGGTGCCGCATATGCGTGGGAGAGCGTGGAGGTCATTTGCGGTCTATAATCTTTAAAAACAACTATCTATTTAAAACAAAATTTAATTTTTAACCAATAAAAAAAAAATAAATGAAATACATCGATTAAAAAAAAAAAGTTATTTGAATTTCTTATTGTGGCACAATTGGTGCGCCACCCTGTATTAACATTATGTCTCGGTCTCTGTTAATGATCAATGATGTGCTGGAAATTAGTATTTGGCACAATTTGAGGACTAAACGTAACATCTAATATTAAGTAGAGCCTTGTGTAAATTTTTTTTCTATGCATGAGTAAGCGCTGAATTATTAAAACTGAAACCATTCAAACCGTTAGAAGAAGATTACTTTAAAATCCAGCGATATTTTGTAACCCGGTATATTTCTGATTGTGCTTTTCTAGGAATTTCTGAAACCAAAGTTTTTTTAATCCAAACTATTTTGTATTTATTTTACCCTTTCATGAATTTACTACTAAAATAAAAATATTTCAATATCTCTATGTGAAGTTAGCATTAATGCCTAACACTATTTCCAAGAATATCAAATTATAAAAAATATCCTTTCACATTCAATTTGATTCATATGAAACACTGCACAAAGCAAAAACTAACTATAAATGAAAACACCAAAAAAATTGGTATTACAATGAAACAATAATATCACTTCAAAAGAACAACAAACCAATATTCAGAATTGAAAAAGTTGAAATCAGAATACTCGTATCTAAATTCTTGCTAGCAGCTTTTATACCGCATCATATTTCAGTTGACAAATTGGTACACGACGAAATGATTTCCCCCAGAGAAATTCTCGCCAATTTCGCTCGTCTGCTATTTCAACCCACTGCTGAAAAGCTACTCCCCTTGAAAATGAATACAGCAGGGGGTGTTTGTGTTTGCAAAATTAACAGTTCAACCATAAAAAGGTGTTTTATTTTTTTTTGTATTTTTTGCGCTTGAAAATTTGTGTAAACAAAGGTTAAAGCCAGGGTCTGACTGATGTACTTCTGTAAGCTACTCCCGCATCCGATTCCCCTTCTTTTAAATCCATCCCACTATGACCTAAAAATTTATCTCGTGAACCATTATTTTTACTTTGACAGTTCTTCGTAGCCGTTGTGTGTGTGTTTTTTTTTAGTCTATGTACTTTTCTCTCTTTGTTTTTTTCTTGTCAGGAAGCAAAACAAAAACATATAAAAAAGCGTGTCAATTTGCTTTCCAGTATTTATCTTTCCATTCAAACTGCAGAATACGTATACGTACGGACTATACCTACCAAACCAACCTATACGGACAACATGGATGACTAACTGTAATGGAAGTGCTTGAAGCAATTTCAATTTTTCATTTTATTTTTTTTTTCTGCATCAATTCTATGCGAATTTTAACAATATTGACATGACAAAGGTTGATAAATCTCTCATGGAAGCCTACTTTAGTATAGTTGTTGGTGGATTTATTTCGATAACTTATAGAAGGTATCTTATCCCATACCATCAACCACAGGCCTTTTTTTTTCTTAAATTTATGGTAAAATAAGGAAAAAGAAATATTATTTTTGTTGTCCTTGTTTTTTTTTTTTTTGTGGTCCCCTCCATTCAACCACTTAAATTTATTCAAACGATAGAAATTTAATAGAAGAAGAAAAAATGGAGACAGAATTCAAATCAAGTAGGAAAAAAAAAAACAGAAATAAAAAACAAAACAAAACAATTGTATTTCCTTTTGCAAATAAATCGAAAATAAAAGCGAAAATTCACACCATCACTGGCATCCTGTTGGTGGTTAGTGTTGGTAAGCCAAACAATTTGCGCTAGACCTTTTGACTTTCTAATAGTAGCCTCCCACCTGACTTTCACACAAATGTACAATGACTTTGACTTTTTCTGTTTGTGTTTTGTTAACTTTTTTTTTTTTGTTTGCTGAGTCAGTTAAAGGCAAGGTTTTGGAGTCAGTAAAATTGATCCTTAAATATGTTGAACTTTTTGTTGCTTTCTCTTCTAAGGATTAATTCAAATTGAATAAAGTACAAACCAAGTTGGCTTCTAGTTCACAAAAACTAGTGTAACTTCCGAGGATTTCACTTGGACTAATCGGTGATTTTTTGAGTCTTTTTTATTGAGTTCACTACATGTTACATTGATTTTTCGATAAAAAAACAATTTCAACTTCATACAACCCCGACAGGATCTTAATTTTGTTTACTTTTTCAAAATAATAAAACATTCACTTTGAATGGTTATTTTTTTGGCTTTCTAAAAAGTAAAGAACAAACAGCATAGTAAAATCACCCCTGCCACCAATTTCAGGAACTTAAAGAAAAACCACAACCAATACGTTTTGGGGTTTCTAAGGGAAAATGTTCTCAATAAAATTATAGTCACGTTTTCGATTACATTTCCCCCTCGTGGCAAAGGTCTTCGAATGGATGATGATTCCTCTGCGCTACATCGTCGTTTTGTTGTACTCTTCAACTATATTACTGCTTCAGCTGCTGTGGTATAGCGGCCGGTTGCTTTAGAACACCAATCCAAGTAGAACAAACTTTTCCCGAAGGCGCTCATATACATCTTGCGGTAATGGCGGCAGGGCCAGGATCAGGATCCAGTTGTGGCTTTTTTTTTTTTTTAAGGAGCAAAGAGGGTCGTTCGTTGGTTGGTATACATACCTATTTATACAAAAGAAAGCTTTGTAACTTAACATGCGATAAGTTGTAACAAATAAATTTTGGTTTTTTATGTTAATGGATTATTGACCTTTGCGCGAAATTCAATGGCTTCTGAACGAAAAGGTGCTATTGCTGATGTTACTGCTGCTGCTGCTGCTGCTGGTGGTGGTAGTAGGTATTTGGTTATGGAAATGGAAGTGGAATAGATATTCCATTTGTTATGCCTCTTTAAGGAGTTTGAAAAGATAAAATTTAGTCTATGATACCTGATACTTTGTTAAGTTTTTTTTTTTTTTGTTCTATACTTAAAAATTTTTCTTTTTTTTTAAGAATAGGTACACATTTGAAAAAAGGCATATTTAGCCATAAAAACGACAACGTCAAGGATGAAAAAGGTATTCCATTAAAAACATTAGAATTTGAAACTTTTGTTGGTACCTACCAATAAATTGATGATGATTGAAATATGAATTAAGTTCCTAGAAGAAGAAAGTAAGAAAGAACAGTTTTTTTTATCGATTATGCACAATATTACGTCAACGATTTCAGGTCGAATTTCTCTGCCAGTTTTTGATTTTCTTTCATATTAAAGATCTTCTTGGACTCCGGAAATATCTTCCCTTTATCTAATATAGCTTATTGAATACTCATTTTAAAAAGAACAATTAGCATGCGTTTCTGAGAGAATGGTCACACTGACCACTTTTTAATGTTTTTTGGTATAACTCCGAAGCTAAACCGAATTTAACAATTTTATATTTTTATACTTTAAAAGTTTTATTCAAAATAAAATTTTCTTTCGAAATATATGATTTAAAAAAAATGTATACAAAAATTTAAGCAGGAAAAATCATCAAAAACAAACTTAAAAAAGATTAAATAATCAAAGATTTTTAAATTTTTTCTCAATTGGGCAAAACCTTCCTCGGAGAAAATATAAGCTAAAGACATGCCTAAACGAAGTAAGGTAGAGTCCAAGGTGTCAAAATTACATATTTGAAATGTAATATTAATTTAAAACTGTCAAAGTAACAGTTATTCAAACTTTACCATTTCTAATATTTTTTTCAGATTTTGCCCGAAAGTCAATTTTTGGGTCGTATATAAATCCGACTAGCTGTTAAGTCTGCAGGTCTAGTAGCCTTAAGAAAATTAGCAAAATAGCATTACTATTGTAACGTCACATGTCATCCAAATCTTGAGTTCGAATATTTTATCGAAAGTGAAATTTATTGTATAGTACCGAGAAATTGACATTCAAGCCAAAACTATCAAAAATTATAAGAAATGGTTAAGTTTGAATGGGTCTTCAATTTTTGAATTAATGATTATTAATTTTTGAGTGTGCCATATTAAAGTTTTAAGTCTCTGCTTTATTTTATCCATGTATTCTTCATCCAATCTCAGCTAAAAAAAATTCTGTGCAATTTTTAAAAAAATTTATAAACCTTAAATTTTTCAATTTTTTTTGTTGGTTTTTGTTAACTTTTCCTGCTTAAGTTTTTTATACAATTTTCACAAACCATGCATTTCGATAGAAAATTTAATTTTGAACAAATTGTTTTAAGTGTAAAACTATCAAATTTAGCTTAGTTTCTGAGTAAGACCAAGAATATTGAAAAGTGAACAGAGTGATCATACTCTCAGAAATCCTTGCACGTAATTGTTCCCTAAAAGCCACTATTTATTAAATATTAAGTTTATTAAATAGACTTATACATTGTATGTGTGTATTTGAAGTAAATAGAGGGTTTAAAATCAATTAGGCTCCATTTAGTTCATAAATAGGAGTCCCACGATGATATGTTTAAGTCAGTAATTTTTTTTAGTTGGGTCGATAATTTTTTTTGAAACTTGGTTTGTAAATGTATTTTAATAACTTTATTCAAAATTGAAATACCAAAACTTTTTTAAAATTTTATCAAAATTTTATACAAACAAAATTAGTTTATAAGAAGACCGCCCTAACAATTTAATTTTTTTTTGCAAATGTTCATATTTTTAAAGTAATTAATTGGCACTCTTGATTTGAGGTCTAGGCTATTTTACTTGTTGTTTAAACAGTTAAACGAACTTTTTAAATGTTTTTTCTATTTTTTTTTTTTATAATTACTTTAATTTTTTTAAATGTTCTTATTCTCAAACAACTTGAACATAAAAGTAAATACGTGCAATCCCGTCTTGCATTTTACATTAATTATCTACTATTTTTTTGAAATTGGGTAGTTTTGGGAATTAACGAAAAGAACCAATTTACTTATAAAACTTATAAGAATCCCGCAACATGATCATTTCAGCAACTGGTGAATTGTCATCAACTTTTCTCTTGTTTTTATTTAGAAGTAAATTTTTATATTTTTTTTAATAAAACGAAATTTTAAAGTCCTGGAACCATTCAGTTTTCACTGTTTGATTCAAATTGATAAGAAAATTGAATTTTGAAAAAATAGTAGGAACTTAACAGCGTAATTTTTTTTAAATTTTTTTTTGTTTTTTTGGGAATTTTTGTTTTCATTTTTGTTTAAAAATTTAAAAATTGAATAATCCATCTTCATCTTTTTGTCAAACATTATGTCAATCACCTTCAATAAACCAGCCCTAATCGTGGCCATTTTTTATTTTTGAATGTCTTAGAAAACGATTAAGCTATTTCGATGTTCTGTTTGTAGATGCTTAAAAAAGTTTTTATGTGTAAGATAAAGTAGTCCTTACAAAGATCATTGTTAAATTAAAGTTGTTTCTCCCTCTTTTTTCTTCTAAATAAATATTTAAAAAACCTGTTAAATGTTTGTTCATTATTTAACAATAATCCCGGCCCTAAATTAAAACAAGTATTATATGAGAAACCACTCATGTTAAATTTTCAATCAAATTAGCATTTTTATTACATACATTGGCAACAATTGATAAGAAAATTAAAATTTTGGTAAAAATGTAAGTACTCTTTTAGGACTGCATCCAAAAGTTGCATTTTTCTTATGTCTATAAGTTGGGAAATTACGGCCACTATTTAAATTAAATAAATGACTACACCTGTAACAAAATTTAATTTTTTTCCGACTAAATTCAAATTTTTTTTAACGTTTTACATGTGGTTTCACCAATAAGACTTTTTTCGTCTTGGTGGTCGGGTCAGTGGTAAATTTTTGAGCTTAAATTTAACAGTTTTTTTTTTTTGTATTTATTTGGAGTAAATAATTGGGGCAAAACAAACAACAAACAGTGACCGTTATAAGGAACCTTACGTAGGTATTAGATATAAGATACCAGTAAAGCGGCTAGCTCCATATTTTTTTTTACCATTATAGACCACTTCAAAAATTGCTAAAAAATACAAAAGTCTATCAAATCTTTTCAATTTTACTGAATTTGGTAATAACAAGTGTTGAAAAATATTTAATGTAATTTTGGTTTTATTCAAGTAATGCGAACAATTTGTTTAAAATATTTGTTTGTAAAAAATGCAAAATGGGAGTAAGCTGCTTAACACTCTAGTCGACGATATACAAAAATATTTGTTGAGTTTTTAAAAAACATACTAGTTTTTCTTTTTTATGCGTAATTTTTCAGAAAGAAAAGAGCAAAATTTTTAGAAATTTTTTAATGCTATTTTTTTTATAAAAAAAATATTTTGATTTTATATACAAACATTTTTAAAAACTTTGGGTAGTTTTCATTTTTCTCAAAAACAGCTCCTACGGTAATATATACCTATATTTATATATTTTTTTGTTGCAATGCACAGTTGCAATATTTTATTTTTCTCAAAAACAGCTCTTCAAATTTTCCCTAACAACAATTAATAAATAAAAATAATTACTTATAGTGAAGGCTATCTTTGGGTGAAGAAGATTTAAAAAAAAAAAATTTATTAATGGTAACCTCCAGAGAATCAATTTGTTTTATTTTTGATTTGCTTGAAAACTTTAAGACTATAAATATGATCATTCTTCTTTTTGAAAAAGCTCCCAAAATGTTGAATAGAATTGTGTACCAAGATTTAAAAACAAAAAGTACTTATTTTTTTATTTAAAAAAGGAATTTTCGAATATTTCGAAAAAAACTCAATTGATTTCGTAAAAATTTTGAACTTAACAGTTTTGTTTTAAATCTTTAGTTTATTTTCAAAAACAATTTTACTTTTCTTATCTCAAAAATGACTCATACGATTTTGATATAATTTGTTTTGTGAGCTAAAATTAAAACGAAGGAAAATTTAAAAATATTTTTTTAAAGACTCGATTGTGTATAATATAATTGGGGCAGTTTTTTTTTTATTTAATTATATCTTCATATTGGTAAAAAATTCAAATTTGCATACCAAAATTTTTCCTCAAAAATATTTCTAAACAGGATTCAGATGGCATACCTTCTTTCAGCTAAAACTCCATTTGTTTTCCTGAAATTGAACTTAGAAACTCTCACCTGTACTTGACATTTTTTATTTACAAGCAGCAGCTTAATCATATTTTTAACCAATTATATTACTTTAAAAATAAAAATTGTAATTCTTTTTAAAGTAAAACTTTTTAGGTACTTTGAAAGAATAAAATAAAATCAACTGAGAATTTTGACATCTAACAAAAAAAAAATGCAGATGCAGGTAAATAGAACTTTAAATACCTACAATTCAACATTAAAGCTTTATTTATTAAAAATATTTTAGGAAAAAAACTTTGCCTTCAAAAGCCGAAAGAATTTGAAAGAATTATGTTCCTACTGTTATTAGATACATTACGCATTTCATTCATATGCATATTAGGGGTTTTGGAATTTTTTTTTAATTTTTCATATTCAAAATGAGTATCGTGGATCTTGTTAAAGATTTAGAAAAAAGTAATTTTTGTTCTGGGGCATTTTCCAAAATTGAATTTTGAGACCCCGCGGTGGCTTTAAGTTAAAAAAACTATAATTCGAAAAAGTGGTCCGAAAAATCATTTAAATTTGCGTCGATTTGTGGTCAGAATTACTTATTATGTTTTATTTTGGATTTTTACTCAATTGCATTGACCAATTATCAATTTCAGTATGCTGTATAAAGTTGTCGGGCCAATTCGAGCATTCTATAAAAAAAAACGCCTAGAAAATCGATAGATGTTTTGGGGGCTTTCCTTAAGATTTTAGGCAAAAAAATAGTATGACATTTTAAGGAGGAGTTTTTTAAGTCTAAAAAAATCACTTTAAGTATCTCTGACTACATATCGATGCATATTTAAATGGTTTTTGTGACCTCTTTTTCAAATTGTAATTTTTTACCTAAAACTGTCCCAGAACAAAAATTACTTCTTTCTAAATCCTTTTCAAGATCCATGATACCCATTTGGAATTAAAAAAAACTTTAAATTCCGATACCCCTAATGCATATATGTATATCTATCTCAACATACAAGTTCACAAACCTAACTACCAAATCTGCCAACAAAGTAATGACTTTTTTAAACATAAATTAGTATTATAATGTTCAATAACATTTAAATCACTTACAAATAACCATGACTTAAAAAAACACCATAATATTTATGTTGTCACCTTGGAAAAATTAAAAAAAAAAACAAAACCCCTTTGACATATAATTTTTAAGTGTCATAAAAAAGTAGGAACCATGACTTGAAAATTATCTCTTAAATTAAATTTAATGTGTATTTTCCATTACCGACAAACTTTTCAAAAACATTCAAAAAGTTAAGCGATCAAAAAAAAAAAAAAATCCTCAACAAAATTAACGTCATAAAATATTTCCATCAATCTCATTATCATTCAAGTGTCACAGCTCAAACCTTTTTCTTTCAAATAAATAGTATGTTATATACCCAAGCTCGACAGCAAATACATCAACAAAGCAAAACAAACATTTGCAAAAGAAAAATTGTAAAAAAAAGTCCATACAAAATTAATATTCACCTCCTGACAAAACTTCTAGTTGGGTCCCATTATCATCATCGCGCATCACTCCAATGACAACAGCAACAACAACAACAATGCTTACCGGAAATGGCATTCATTACATAAAACATTCAACACTTTAATGGCGTATAACGAGATTGACATCTATTTACAAAATTCCAACAATACTCCCTCGCGTTTTGCATTCGCATATACACACAAAACACATAAAGGACTACGGAAAAATCTTTGCCGTTAATGTAATTTTATCGGCGACGCCTTCAATTACAATTTTATGGGTTGGTTAAAGAACTACAACAGTGGGGTTTTTGGGTTGAGGGGTTTTTGTGTGATTTTTTGAATTTGTAATCACCACCGCCCATTTCCATCAATTTATAGCGCCAAAACGAAAATGTCACGTTTATTGATTGATTTTGTAAGCAATACCATCAATTGAAGAAGTTTCCGGTAAAAGTTTCTTAGAATTTCTTTATAGAAAATATTAAAAAGGATGGCTTTAAGGAGCGAGGGTGAAATGTGGTTCTTTTTTATCAGTAGCTTTGATGTTCTTTTGGCGATTGGGCTATTAATTTTAGTTTAAAAACTTATAATGGTCTGTATAGACTTATTGAGATGACAATTCAATCAAATAGATTTTGTACTTTTGGGGCTTGCTTAACAGGGGCTGCTTAAAGCATACAAAATCTTTTTAAACTTGAAACAACCTTTGTAAACAAAATAATAAAAAAAAAACGGTTATTAATGGTACATCCATTGGAACCATTTTTTAGTTTCGATTTTCCTAAGAACGTTAGAATGACTAATTTTAATAATTTTTGTATCCAAAATCTTCTAAGCGCCAGTTTTTCAATGCTGGGTTATCTCTGAATAGAAATCAGAATAAGCTAGCCCTGAGAATATATTTAACCGTAATTTAACTCTGAACCAGCTGTTCAGTTGAGAATACTCTTAATTTTTCAGTTTTGGAAAATCTTTTTTTAAATTGATGTGGGACTCTATAGATATCACACTTTAACGCATTTCACTATTGAAATCGAGATGGAACCACAGCAAAAAATCCATTTTCCAAAGATTTCAATAAGTTTGACTATCCAAATTGCAATGGCACTAAACGATAATTTCCCCTTCCCCTCAGTTTAGTTCCTAAATAGTAGTACATTAACCAACTTAGTGAGTGTGTTCAGAATTTTAATTAATTTAAAAAAAGGTTCTTTAACTCAGGTTCAAACCGTAGACGCACTGAAAACCTTGCCCTTGGAAATTTTAAAAAGTTTTGTGGAACAAAATATTTAAATAAAAATTTTTGTATTTTTAAAAAATATTAGTTTAATTTTTTTGAAAATCTAATAATTCGAAAACGAAGTTCAAGATGGTTTTTAAACTCCAGGGGTTTTGCGAGCATTAAGGAGATTGAGGAATACCATTATCATTTATCCAAATAGAGCAAGTAGGAAGCTATAAGGAAAATAGTGAGGGATTTAAAATGAGATACCGATGCACATACGTTTTGAAGCTATGAATATTAAAATGTATAAATATTTTTCCAAAGTCTGCATAACTTATTCGAAGCAAAGCCTTTCCTTCAAAATGCAAAGGCTGAGGTCTCTAATATGACATAATAAAAAAGAAGTTTTTGTTCAAAAAATTGACAGAGGTAAAGCTCTTCAAAACTCACCATTTTTTATAATTTATTGCAATTTATTTTGAATTAAACAATCCCTGCACCTACTGCCAAGTCTTACATTAAAAGGCCCAGCTGGTCAGTTTGTAGGTCTGAAAAATTACTTTAAATTAGCCGGAAAACAAAATGGAGGGCTAACGTACCGAAATGAGTTTGAAAATTTGAATTTGATTTTTTATAAAACCGGGGACTATTAAGAGTTTGATTTACAGAATTAATGAAGCGCATTTTCAAATTTGTTATCTAGGCTTGCAAAGAAAACAAAAAAAAAACGATACGACCGGGTCGTATGTGCTTACTCAAAGAGTTTAAGCTTCTTGGAAATTCAGAATTTTTAAAATATTAATTAATTAACTAAAGACCATAAAAAGCTATTTTGAATCAATAATTCAGCAAGTCCAACTTTAATGCTATGTCTTTTACTTGGCTGATTTATTTCAGTAGTATATAGAATTTGTATTATAAAAAAAACCTTCTAATAGAAACTATGCCTGGCCCCGGGCAAACAAATTCCAGCTTAATGACTAGGAATTCTAATCTTGTTGGATATAGTTTACAGTAGATTTTTGTAAAAGAATTCATGTAAGTTGAACTGAACTTAATACAAATTGCGTATGATAAGGTCCTCACTACGTCACTGATCAGCCCAAGTGAATAAGCCGGACGAAATGCCAATTTGTAGGATCAAAGGCCATAAAAAGCTATTTTGAATCATTAATTAATTATTTTTTATCGGCTAAGAGGTCACAGTGCCTTTTGCTAAGCACCCTAGTCTCGGATCCATACATGAGTACTGGCAGGTCCATGGTCCTGTACAGCAGCAGTTTTGAAGTTATGGTTAGATTTCTAGATTTGAATAGCTTTGACAGACTGTAGTAGGCTCTGTTGGATTTGAGAAGCCGCCCGCGTATTTCTTCTTCTATATTGATATCGGCTGCTACTGTTGACCCAAGGTATTTGAAGGATTGCACTACTTCAAATTTGTGCTCCGCTACCTTTATTGTTTGACCAACTGTTCTTCTCGCATTCGACGCCACCATGTACTTTGTTTTACCTTCACTAATGTGCAGCCCCAGATTTTGTGCCGCCTGCTCGATCTGGTTGGCCTTTATCCTATAGCTTAATTAATTCGAATTTGTAATTCGAAAAACCCATTCAATTTGTGCTCAAATGGGCACATAGCGAGCAAATTGTGGGGTAGTTTTAATTGTTCCCCTTATTTATGTTTACTAGGGTGCTAAATCTGAGATTGAGGTTTGCAAGTAAAATTTCGTGACGCAACATGCAAGAATTTGAAAAAAGTGCAACAACTGTATTTTTCGAACTACGTACTCTAAGACATTGGCTAACGATTTCCCGAAGATGAATAAGGGTATTTAAAAATTTCAAAAAGAATTTTGAAGTTAAATTTTTCATACTTTTCGAAACAAATTACCTCTACAAAAAATTGAAAGCCAAATTTGCATTGCTAATTTTTTTTTATCTTTATATTTGAATGTCTCCAAAACGTGACATGTTAGAGCAACTTCAAGACCAGATTCGAGCTCAACGCAGCAAAGACCAGGTTATCATGTTATCGACAAAAAGTAAGCAAGTATTTATTTAGTGCTTTCGAGAGGATTTTCGAAAACAGTACAAAATACGTCAATTATGAACTAGCGCCTTAGTCCAAATGGATTGTCGCAGAAAAAAACCTTAAACAGGGATTTATTGCAAACTGTGCATACTTTCAAGGGTTCTTTGATGTAATTTTCGAGTATTTGGTAGTTTTCGAGCCATTAGTGAAAAACTCTCAAAAAATATGTTTTTTGCATTTTTTTCTATATTTCGCTACAAAATTTTAGTCGCAAACCTCTGACTTGGATTCAGCACCCCTGAAAACATAAAAGAGCGGCAAAATCAAAGCTACCTCATTATATGCGCAGTAAAAATACAATAGGACGGGACTACTGCTAAGTTAGTTATAAAATTTTTGTATTGATCCATTTGGCTAAGAAATTTAATTTTAAACAAAAAGTTGTAAATGTAAAATTGTCAAATTCGGCTTTATTTCCGAGTTATTCCAAAAATATTGAAAATTGGCCAGTGTGACCATTTTTGCATATGGGCGACAGTTTTAAGCATGCTTATATTGGCCAAACAAACATGTCGTAAAATTTAGTTTTCATGGTTTATCTGACTTTTAATGAAAAAATAAACTTTTGGCTTTGACTACAAATATCTCAGAAAATATAGCCGTCATAAAATATCGAGGAGACTTCTGAAAGTTTTACTAAGCTTTTTATTAGATTTTTCTGTAGAAATTATTTGTTTTTGGTTCTTTACCGTTAGTTAAAAAAAAGTACTTAAATCTTTTGATTCTTTGCAAATTTTGATTGCATGACTTGCGTTGGTATGAAGATTTGTTGATTTTTATAACATCAATATCCACTGAAATATTTGTATTCACCAAATTTCAAAATATTAAAAAAAAAAACATTTTGTTTTGTTCCATAAACATTGCGTAGTCATCATCAAAATGAATATAAAAACAATATTTCCCATCGGCTTTTTTCATAGTTTTACATTGGTGAGATACTTTTTTCTTGAAATCGAATAAAAATACCCATAAAACCTATATATTAAGTAAAAATCTAAGACTTTGTGATTTTATTTTCTTCAAAATATTTTCAAATTTGTAAACACATGTCCTCGTTTCCATTAAAATAATTAGTTTTGAAAAAATAATTCTTACTTTTTCAAAAAAAAAATTGTTGAATACAATGGGAACTAAGAGGTTTAAAATTAAGAAACATTATTTTTTGTGCAATTTCCATTTAAGTACTATAATTACTTACATATTTTATTTACAAAAAAAAGACTGATTTATTACATTTCAATACTTCTTTTTTGCTTTTTGCATTGGATTCAAATATTATTTTGAAGGATCTTAAAAGTGTTTTATACTATAAATATTAGCACCAGACCTTTTACCCAATTCCTCTTGTATGATACATACTTACATATGTGTAGGTGGTACCTCTACATAATTAAAATAATATTTACCAAAACACATTCATACCAACAATTTTTTTTAACATCCACTACCATTTGATTAAAGGAGTTTACCAAACTTTAATCAGAAAAATACCGCAAAGTCAAACTAACCACCCTTTTCTCCCATACGTTTTTCCCTCATACCCACATATCTATATGTATAAGTACACAAGCTCAACAAAAAAAAAGGAACATGTAAACTCATTAAGGTGATAAAAATCTTTGACTTTCCTTGTTATTCGTATTCACCTGGATTCTGGATATAGTTATACATATTATTTCTCTTCATTCACGTCAGTACTAGGTGGTGCTGCAGTATCGTATTCAAACAGCTTTTGGTGGCACTGCCACCACTTTTCATCTTCCTGACCACCAACAAGATGAATTGTGTTTGTATGTTGGTATGGATGTACCCTCACACCCATACGTACAAATATATAGTATGTACCTACCTTCATTGGCATCAAATACTCCTCCTAGTAAACACACAGGAGCTAGACTAGGGAAGCTACCCCAAAGAACTTATCTGATTAAGATACTGAGTTTCATGCACAGAGTGAAAGAACGTACATATCACGTTATCCTTGGAGGGATTTTTGCCTCCTCTTTCACATGAACGGGCAGCGATCAACCTTTATACAATCTCTATAGTATTTATAAGGATATGGGAATAAGGGTATTTTTTTTTTTGTTTATTTGTTTTTTTTTTTGGTTTGTTGTTATTATTTTACCTATGTATGTATGTATATAATAATGTTCATGCGGTCTGCTTTTGCTGGATTGCTTCTGCCTTTTGGCTGACCTCTATGTTTGGCTGGGCTTAAAGTTGTAGTTAAGAGATTTTTATTGCTAATACATACCAAGGGATAGTAAGAGCAAGCAAAAAAAAAAAAAACAACTTTAAGTAGGCCACCCCAGCATAAAAGACATGAATTTCAGTGTAATCTTTTTATTTTATAGCATTGCATGGATTTATTTTATGTTTTTATTTTATTTTATTTGTTTGTTTTTTTAATTAATTACTATGAAATTAAAAAATTTATTTCCACCACCAAACTAATGAGACTATTGAATCATAAACCCTCAAAAAATTACAGAAAATTGCTTACTTAAGGTCATTTTTAGTACAAAAACTATAGAACGATTTAAAATTTTCCTCAACATATTTTTCATTGAGTATAAAAAGATCGTATACTGGTTTTGTGATTATCTCACATATAGCAGACCAATTCCACTGTGTCCACTCGTGAGTTTTACTTTCGAGAGCAGCTTGAGAAATTTCCTCAATCTTTTTACTCTCAAATGGAAACGACGCTTAAGGTGCGTAACTATACGAGAGTACTTTCACTAAATTGACTCTCGAATAGCTTTCTACCATCTTTGAGTTAATCTCAAGACTGTATCTACGTGTGAGTTTTACTCTTGAGATCAGCTTGAGAGTTACTCGCAGTCTTTTGTACTTTCAAATGAATACGACTCTTAAGGTTCATTACTATTTGAGAGTAAATTCACATCAAAATTGACTCTCGAAAGCTGTCTACCCATCTTTGAGCTAGGTCCATGACTGTATCTGCTAATGAGTTTTACTCTTAAGAGCAGATAAAGTGTTACTCGCAGTGTTTTTACTCTAAAATAGATACGACCCGTAAGTAGCGTTCCCATTGGATAAGACTATTACTTCAAAACTCCCAAGAATGATTCTTGAAAAGCTGTGCACCTTACAAATTTTACTCTCGCGAGAGGATTGAGGGTTTTTTTGTAGTTTGGTTTACTCTCAAATAGACAAATCCGTTTAAAAAGTCAAGAACCCATACTGTTGTAATTGATATCAGAAAATTTTTAGAAAAAAGGAAAACCAGGATTTTTTCATAAAGGCTTAGACTACTTCCTTCTGCTATTGATGGAGACTGAAACACATTTTTTCAGCTTCTAAACGGAAATACTCATACAGAATATAAGACCGATCAGTGAAGCTTAAAGAAAAATTTTGTCTTCTTAATAAGTGCCCTAGTTTTAAATTGACTGAGATGCAATTTTCTTGATTTGGCTACTAGAAAAAGCTACGATTAACGATATTTTAGCCTTTAATTATCTCTAGATCATTTTGGCATTTTATGCCTTATGAGTTATCATATAAATTGTTGTGAAAAAAATATCTCTCACGTCAGGGCTCTTTGTTGTGTATACATTTTTAATGAAGAATTGCAAATTGCATATATACCTTTCACCTCATTTTTATTATTATTTATTATCTACAAATAAACTCAATTCGAAACAATATAAAAATTGACTTTTATAAATGTGGTCATTTTAAAATAAACTTTATGCAGAATCCATTTGTTCATGGGTGAGTATTAAAATTGTGCGGCAACAATTTAAACAAAATCAGTTCTATGGAAAAAGTATTGAATATAAATTTACTGATAAATTTAAATCAATAAACACTCTTTAATGGCAATACACACATGTTTTCAAAATTAAAATAAATACCAACACTGCACACATGCATACATAAGTACATTTGACATTGTATTCAGTTTTATTTATCGACATTTTTTGAAACATACGCTTTGTATGGATTGTGCTGGATAAATTGTTGAAAGCTATTTGTATTGCCCCGTGCAAAGTGTTGATAAAAATGTTTTTTTTTTTGGTCTTTCTTGTTATTTATAATTTTGAAAACCCAACTCATTGATGGAGGGATAGTAATTAAAAAATAATTCTCAAATGTATGCAATTAAAACCCATAATTGTTTTATTTATAAATTGTGAGAATACAACAGCAATAAATAAATCTGACAAAACAATTACGTATACCTAAGTATCACCAAATATTTTTTGTTTAATTATGCTATTTTATATAGTTGCGAGAATTGAGTGCTCTTATACATTAAATAACTGGACACTGAAATTTAAATGAAGTGGAGTTTCTTCATTGATAAGTTTTATATTCTGTTATTTAGCAATTCTTTCAAATATCATAACGTTCAATTTATATACTAAAATGCAACGATAAATATTGATATAAATATAAATATAAATATAAATATAAATATAAATATAAATATAAATATAAATATAAATATAAATATAAATATAAATATAAATATAAATATAAATATAAATATAAATATAAATATAAATATAAATATAAATATAAATATAAATATAAATATAAATATAAATATAAATATAAATATAAATATAAATATAAATATAAATATAAATATAAATATAAATATAAATATAAATATAAATATAAATATAAATATAAATATAAATATAAATATAAATATAAATATAAATATAAATATAAATATAAATATAAATATAAATATAAATATAAATATAAATATAAATATAAATATAAATATAAATATAAATATAAATATAAATATAAATATAAATATAAATATAAATATAAATATAAATATAAATATAAATATAAATATAAATATAAATATAAATATAAATATAAATATAAATATAAATATAAATATAAATATAAATATAAATATAAATATAAATATAAATATAAATATAAATATAAATAAGCCTAGTTTCAATAATGTTTAACAAACAGGCACTCCTTGAATTAGTCTATGTGTAATCATTACAAATACAAACTTTTTTACTTGTTATATTGAAACAATTTTAATTGTTTAACATACTAATTAATTTTTCATAATAAACTTTACATTCAGTCAGATGGTGGTACCAGCTATACGATGTTTTTTAGCAATTTTAGAAAATCTGTTTCTTTCTTAAAAATGGCTCCAAAACTGTCTCTACAATAATAATAATAATAATTCAATAAATTACATTAAAGTTTCTGTAGGTGGTAAATTATTTTTCAAACAATCTTTTTAAAATGAATCTTCATTCCAAGGAGCCATGTTTTGATTTTCAATTTTCATCAAAACGGTTTGACTGATTTTGATCTTTCTTTTAGCAGATGCTCTCAAAAAGCTAAAATTGTATTTGGTTCCAACATTTTCAAAAATAATTTTAAGATTTATATACAAAAAAATCCAATTTTGTTACTAACTTGTAATCAAGAAAACAAGATATTTGTAGAATTTTTAAGAAAAATTTCAAAATAATTTTAAAAATTCGATTTTCAAAATCTCGCTGATATTTTTTTAACTTAATTTTTATATTTATTAATAAAAAATTAAAATATGAATATGAAGAAAAAAATAATTTCAAAAAATGTTTAAATATTTTATATACTACAAAAATAGCTGACTTTTAAAAAAAATAATTCACTGGACATTTCTTTCTGATTCGGATAGATTTGTATTCAATTTTTTTTTTTAGTTTTATGTTTAGAAAATTAGAATTTTTTTTAATGTAAAAAAGTAAAAATATTACGTTACGCAATTTTTCTTAAAAAAAAAACCTTAATATAAAAAAAAGAAACAAAAGAAAAATGAGCAAGAATATTATGGTTAGTTTATTCAAAATATTTATGAAAATTGTATTAGTAGATTGCAAACATTTTTTCTGGGCTTCAAATTTTTCGTACACTCAATTTATATTTAAAAAAATTAAACAAGAAACAATAAGTACAGATATTCTGATATTTTGGTACATGTGCACTGCGGCGTATACGCACTGCAAAATAAAGAAAATTATAAACTGGCTCCAAATCCATTTTGAAATAGGAGTCGACTCAAAACATTATTTTATTTACTTTAAAATAAATTATGATTTTTATAAGAGCAATCTTAAGAAGCGTTATTGAAAAATAAGATTTTCTTTAATAGGTAGACATAACTCTTGGGTAAATAACATCATGTTCATTCCATTAAAAAAAAAAATGAAGGATCAAGAAATGGCCAATATCAAGTTCAAAAAAATTCAACTAGTAAAACAAGTTTTAGCCAAAAAAAAAAAAAAAACAAACAGTCAGACTGTAGGACTTATTTCTCTAAGTAACTTGAGGCTTAGTGAAAATCTTCAGTTCGATTTCTTGACAATGTCTAAATGTGTCTGTTCATACTAGCTATACATGGCAAAGTTTATAAAACTTTTCAAAGGAATTCTAGAATCTGTTCGTCGAGAGTATTTTGTTCTATCCTAATCAGCAAATTTTTCCTTAAACCAAAAAGTATATCACATCCCTAATATCAAAAATTAAAGTTCAAAAACTGCCTTAAATCTACTAAAAATCATTTAATAAATGCGTTCTATTAAATGAATAGTTATATACTTTAAAAGTTCCAACCCATCATCGATCACGCAATTTCTTTCCTCTTGCACAAAAAACAAAAACAGCAACAAAACTTTTGCATAACCATTTATCCTTGAGCATATCTATGTCACTGCAGGACAAAGTATTATTCGAACGTTTTAAACCAATATTTTTACTCACATACTAAGAAAAGATATCATTTTTGAAATTACCCAATGACATATAAACTTTTGAGAAAACTTTTTTGTATAAAACAAAAAAAAAAACACATACACAACCGCTCTTAAAAAAGAAAACTCATCATTTTAAAGTAAATTTCAATCAAGTACAATTTTATTTTTAACATACCAAACTGACAACTGACCTTAGTTAAAATGTAAACTGTTCTTAGTTTCTCTCAACTTAACGAAGAGGATATAAGGAAAGGGCATACATTGTGTTCTCTTTGCTTGTTATGATGTTAGCTTGCATAAAACTTTCTCTCTTTTATCAAAAGCAAATAGGATTTATAGTAAAAGAAAATATCCCACATCAAAATTTCACTCAGCATAACACATAAATTCCCTTTTATTTTGTTGTAAAATCCTTTCGTACTTAAACCCACCCTACGCCATGTCACGCACTTCAATGAATATTCTCAATCCTAACGAAAAAAGCTCTATATCCTGTTCCTCTGTGTTTCTCTCTCGAATTTTCGATATTCTTTCGAAAATTCTCTAAAAGAGTACAAAAATATCTGAACCGATTCGTCCTTACACAATAGCAAAAAATGTTCATAGCCCTCATTTCTATAAGCAGATAAACGATACGGGAGAGCTTTTAGTCGAAAACAGTTATTTGTCCTGTACGGTATACTTGCAACATAATCACTAGGCATTTTTTCCTTCGATTAAAAATTTTATCTACAAAGGAAAAAAAAAAATGTCCTTTAAGGATATTTTATCCTTTCCGATCAAAGTGTGTTAAGTGAAATATTTTCAAAGAAAAAAAAATGTTATTCTCATAAAGTCTATCTGTTTTAAAAAAAAAAGTGATAAAAAAAAACTTAAACCAGGTCAAGGATCCGTGCGGCTTGGCAATGCCAAAGTCTAATACACCATCATGGGCATGGGACGACGAGAGAGAAAGAGAGTCAATAAAGAACATTACAATATCCTTGTCAGTTACAACAAATTTCTGCTTCATTGAGTGAGAAAATTGTATATTCTTGCGAAAAGAAAACTTTCTTTTGTAATAATTTCGTCGTAGTATCCTACTTGTGGAAAGTGGGTTACCTACTGAGCCGAACGCTGACCCTAGTTGAGTGGAATAAATCGCGTTGTCATCTTGAACATTTTAAGGACAGTGTTATTAATTTGAAGGGGTTGTATGATTTTGTTGTTCGAATGTTCAAATGATATCGAAATTTAATTGACCCACACGATGGAAAGTTTTTCCTCGTTTTCTATTTTTTATATAGAAAAAAGTAATTAATGCTAATTGCAGGGATGTGCTTGTTTGTGTCCTTGCTAGTGCTTAACTCACATATGAAGCAAATAAAATAACATAAGTGCGATTGTAAGAAATTTTACTTTATTTACTTTTTCGTCGCGAAGCACATACATTGCTCAATGTAAGGAGTAATAAACAAAACAATCAAGGAATCAGGGAGACAAATAAGTTTTTGGTCTGTAAATGTTGCTTCTTTTGCCTTAGGTATATCAACTCAAGGAGCTTTGTTCAGCTTCGCCAGTCTTGATAAATAAATGAGTTAGTGAGTTAGGAAGTGCGGTTGTGGGTGTTCAAGTGGGTGGTTGCTGTGCAAAACACCTGCTGCCAAAAAGTTGATCATAAAAGAAATAGAAGAAAAAAAAAAGAGAAAATTTATCTTATTTACCCAAGTTCCAAGCCCAAAAAAACCAATCCCCTAACCCATCCCGAAGGGCATCGTCGTCGTCGTCGTGTATGCGTGTGTATGTGTAAACAAAAAGTTTTTTTTCCGGTCGTGCTTGCTTTTTCAATTAATTGCCATCAAGACGTTTGCTGACATACGTTTCGTCCTTATGATTCTAATCGGGGTTAGGTGGGTGTAGTGTACCTACATCGTACATGTGTGTGTGTGTAGTGTGTAGTGTATGGTGCGGTCGGAAGGCTCTTGGTGATATTAAAGGACGATACCAGACTTGCTTTAGTGAAGACGATTAGTTCGTCGTCCTCGGAGACGCAGACTTAACCACCCCCGCAGTTTTGCTGTTGCTGGCCACCCATCGCCTTTATAATCAAGGAACACCAACGACAACGTCGACGACTTAGACCAACAGTGAATAGCGGATAGAAACGTGAAGGACGAAGGCTGAGAAATGGACGCGATTAAATGGACGATTATTGGGATTTTGTTGTCGGTTCTTGGTAAGTTGCTTACGTTTGGGTTACAGTTGTTTTTTTTTTTTATTTTTTCTTATATTCCTCTTATATTTATTTTGTTGTTGTCCAACTCCTTGGTATGTTGTTGGAATTTTATTCCATTTGTTAAGGTGGCTTGAGGATTTGTGCAAAAATGAAAGAAAGCAAAAAAAAAAAACAAAACAAGAATGGGACACTTGTTTGTTTGCTCGTAAGGAAGTGTATGCGGTACGGCGCGGTGGTGAAGAGATAAGTATTTATTTAGTGCGGCATCTTTTGCAAGGACGAGAAGAATGAGGCAATTTTTGTTTTCATTTATAAATGTACATACCTATATACATATATGTGTATGAAAGGCGTGGGTATATGCTTTCAATTAAGATAACATAAAGTAAAAGCGTAAGAAAGCGTCCATACCACTTTGTCTGCGTATAGGTACATATACGAGGATATATACATTTATAAGTGGCAGAAAATTACTTTTTGTTGTTGATTTTTTGTTTTCTTTCATTTTATGTACTGAGATACCTTACCTACCTATACCCAAGGATATTTATATGCTGAGGTGTTGTAGGTATATTATGAGATTAAATTAAACCGATTTACAGAGGGTACCTTCCTAATTTGTTGTCTGTTCTTCATGATTGTCTTGACAAATAAACAAAGGAAAAATTATGGCATTCAAAAAAATTAGGTTTTGTATGTGGGTAATTGTCTGCTAAGTGTTATTTTTTGTGTCCATCGGTTTTTTGGTATTTATTGTGAAAAATTTTTATGAATTTCAAAATCTAATTTTTTCTAATAAAATTTCATGAAATAGAAATTTTGTTTTTAAAAAAGCTTGAGTGCAATACTTGTTTGATAAAATTTTGAAAATATCAAGTCAAAATATTTACAAATTCCTGAATAAAATAATTATAAATTAATGTTGTCCGAGGATTTAACTGAATTCTTGAATTGGAAAAGGTTTCCTGCTGACCAGCTTTTTTGTTGTAAGCACAGTTACAAATAGTTTAATAATTTTTTGGAGGTGATTGTACTTTAAGAGTAGAAATGTTTTCATTTGAAGAAAATGCATCACAAATTAATTTATAAGTACCATGGTGGTGTTGGTTCATTATTAAAATTTTGAATTCTTTTCAGCTGCAAAAGTTAAAATTTTCTTGAAAATTGTAAACAGCTTAAATGCGTCACTACCGTGGATGTAAGTGGCATTTAAATTCTTATTGAAAATAATTTCGTTCAATGAGAAGGAACCTAATAAATCAAACTTAACAAAAAGAGCTGCCATCCAGAAAAAAAGACTCAAAAGCACTAATGGTTATTAGAAATTGTAGGTATATTACATTACATACATATACATATAAAGACATGGAAATTTTGAGATAAATATGTTTAAAGGCAAAAAATTTAATATTTGAATCTGGTAAAATAATTCTTGTTATAGTTTGAGGTAAAAAATGGTGTCTAATTTCTTAATGAAATATGAATTTATACAAAAAGAAAATTGAAAATATGCGCTAGTTTTCTAGTTTTCAGTTATTAAGTAAATAAAAATATATAGTTAGTAATTAATTAATTGGTTTTGCTCAATATTGAATTCTTATTTATTTATTTTTAAATTAGTTATAAAAGTGTAGGTACCTTTTTCTATAAAAAGTTTATTTTTTTTTAATTTTGTCAATCGGTAGACGGCAATGCCATGCACAATGATTTTGTAAACTATGCATGTATATAGAATAACAAAAGGAAATAGTAAATATATACTAGATTTTACAATGAAAAACATAGTTAAATTCTCCAAAAAAAATTATTAACTTGATTTAAAGTATTTGTTTAAATTCATAAAATATTTTCTTTTTTTTTTAATTTGATATGCAATATAATTTTAACTTTTTATGCGTTTTTGTAAAAGAAAATTTATTGAAATCCGATCGGGCAGTAATTAAAAAAACTAAAAATCAAAAATTGCGTAAGAAGGCAAGAATACTATTAATATTTGCTAAGTGGAAATTATTTTTAAAATGCTATAGTAAACAGTTATAATTTTAGAACCCAGAAAAAACTACTACCTATATCAAAATGTTAAGTTATTATCGTTTTCGAGAAAAGTGAAATTTTCTTCAACGTTTTTTAATATTTGTATGGAAAAGTACCGTTAGTTTTGCATACAATTTAAATATTTGCTTAGAAATTATAAACGGTATTGAGAAACCGTTAAGTATCAAGCTTAAAAAATCGATTGAGTCATTTTTAAAATATTGAGTTTTTAAAAATGTTTGAGAATTGTTATAAAAATCCAAAAAATAATACTCTTTGAAGAAATTGGTGTATTGTATACGTGCAATTAAAGTTGTTTTAGAGCTTTTCCATAAAAAAAAATTATAAGAATCATATGCTTTCAAGGTACAAAAAACTAAAACAAAAACAAAAACAAAAACAAAAACAAAAACAAAAACAAAAACAAAAACAAAAACAAAAACAAAAACAAAAACAAAAACAAAAACAAAAACAAAAACAAAAACAAAAACAAAAACAAAAACAAAAACAAAAACAAAAACAAAAACAAAAACAAAAACAAAAACAAAAACAAAAACAAAAACAAAAACAAAAACAAAAACAAAAACAAAAACAAAAACAAAAACAAAAACAAAAACAAAAACAAAAACAAAAACAAAAACAAAAACAAAAACAAAAACAAAAACAAAAACAAAAACAAAAACAAAAACAAAAACAAAAACAAAAACAAAAACAAAAACAAAAACAAAAACAAAAACAAAAACAAAAACAAAAACAAAAACAAAAACAAAAACAAAAACAAAAACAAAAACAAAAACAAAAACAAAAACAAAAACAAAAACAAAAACAAAAACAAAAACAAAAACAAAAACAAAAACAAAAACAAAAACAAAAACAAAAACAAAAACAAAAACAAAAACAAAAACAAAAACAAAAACAAAAACAAAAACAAAAACAAAAACAAAAACAAAAACAAAAACAAAAACAAAAACAAAAACAAAAACAAAAACAAAAACAAAAACAAAAACAAAAACAAAAACAAAAACAAAAACAAAAACAAAAACAAAAACAAAAACAAAAACAAAAACAAAAACAAAAACAAAAACAAAAACAAAAACAAAAACAAAAACAAAAGCAAGTGAATAGATTTTATATAAACATAGCTAATTGTTTGTCAGAAAAGCAAAAAGTTCTTAAGAATTAAAACTATTTTATCTTGTTAAATAGCAAAAAGTAGATAATAATGGTAGATAATGATGGGTGTAAAAATCAAAATCATTGAAATTATAAAATGGAAATAAGTTGTTATAAAGGGTGTCCCAACTTAAACGCAAGATTTAAATTTGTGTATAAAGTAAGGTGTTGGTTGTTGGCAACCTAAAAAAAAAACAATATGACAACCTGTCAGAGAAATGTTACTAAAAGCAGAGCATTACTTAAAGAGAATAATATTTTTTCATTGTTAAATAGTAATTGAATAAAATGCACGATTGGGTCGCATGAACTTGTTTTAATGTTCATGTTGCTTGGAACTTAAGAACTTTCGAAATATGCAAGTAAATACATAAATAGTATGTAAACAAATAATTTCAGTCTTTTTTTGACCCGTTAGACCTTAGAACTCATAAGCAGGTAAGCCATTTGATTACTTGGCAAATATGAAAATAAGCAACAAAACAAAAAAAATAAAATTGTTGGAGCGGTTTTCTTAAAATTTAATTTGTATGTATAAAATTTAGTAAAATTAAAAAACAAAGTTTTGTATGCAAATTTTCATGAACCCGTTTTTTAAATATTAAATTTTCAAAAAAAAATATTTTCTTAAAAATCCAAAATTTTCAAAATGACATTTTTAATGAGCTTTTGCATAAATATTTAGATTTGAATCGGCTGAACCATTAATGAGAAAATCAAAAAGCAAAAAACCGTTATATGGCTAAGTAATACACCGATTTTTTTCTATCAAAATTGGAAGGCCCGTTTTTGAAATAAATAAGCTTTTCCGTTACGGTTGTATGTCAATTACAGTTGTTGTTGAAGCTAAAAAAAAACACTTCACTGGCTTTTTACTTTTACTTAATTTAAACTGACAGCTGTCAAATAATTTTTTGTTTAGAGTTTCCAACATTTTACAACACAAAAAATGTTCGTAAATTCAAATTGATTATTGATAATTTGGCAAATTATATCACCCTAAGAAAATTCATGTGATCTTAGATGGGTCATAATCATAACATATACATTATGTACATCGCCCTGTTTTTGCAATATCATCAGCACTCAAAGTTTGTTGTTTAAGGACAAATCACTTCCCTCAAATTGGGTTTTTGTAAATACCTTTATAATGTTTTGATAGTACTACGCTACCTTGCCATTACACAACTAAACAGAAAACCCCTTCCTGTTTTTTTTTTTTCATTTCGTCATTTACGGATAAATTTCAATGATGTTTTTGTTCTTTTATATTAAAAATGAGTGTTCTGAATCCATAAAACTAGTGCATTGTTTTTAAGAAATGATGTTTCATATATAATTATTAAATTTTAGTAAACAAATCTTTGTTTTATTAATTTTGGAAAAAGTACGTCGATGACGACATTTTATGATAATGATGCGCAAGGCACTATCTTATTTAATTGTATCATGCTACCTTGCATTTTGAATAAACGTTAGGCCTAGTTCACACGTCAATGCATATCGCTCGTTTTTTTGCATGATAAATCCAAACGGCAAACATACAAAAGAAAAAAACGACGTCGGAGCAAAGCAATTTGCATGTTAGATGCAACAACAATTAAGCCCTTTCGGGCTTAGCTAAGCCGAGATAATTTTCGGGGCTTAACTTTAGCCCACAGTTTAAAAACTGTGTTACCGGCACGTTTTGCATACTTGTTATCGATAGTTTGTATGGAAACCTCATTTTGTTTCTGTAATGGCGTCACTAAGCCCCGATGTCGTTCTTTTGGTCCAATTCCCCTGGGCTTTCTAAGAAACACACCTAATATAGACATAATGTTCCCTTAATGTCAGAAACATGAATGTGCAAAAATGAAAATATTGCAACTCATCGTTTTTGAAAGTTTTACTAAATGAGTTTTAAATCAAATAATGGCTTAGCTGATATTTTAAAATATTATTTTTTCTTGAAAATATACGTACATTAACAGTACTATATAATGTCATGGGTAACTACCTTGAAAAAATTTAATTTGCAAATTCATGCTTCTGACATAAGGTGAATATAAATGTACGTCAAAGCAATTCTTAGACAAAAATTTGCGTAAATTGTATGGCTTTGACGTAAATACTATATTTTGGCTTTTCTTTTTGGCAAGATTTATCATGGATATGTGAACAAGGAAAGTTAAGTACAATAATTATTTATATATACTTGGCCAAATAAAGGGTGGTTAAAAGTTGATTTTGAATAAAGCACAAAATATTTAGGAAATTATTGTCATTTCTTTTTATTAAGATAATATTTGTTTGGTTCAATTATGTAAAGAACAAAACAAATGGCCGCTGCGACTTCGGCGGCACACCTCCATCCGATGGTTCAAATTTTCGATGACGCTGAAGCATATTTGAGGTTCTATGCCGTTTATGTGCCGAATTATCTCCTCATTTAGCTCTTGAATTATTGCTGGCTTATCGACGTACACCTTTTCTTTTAAACAACCCCAAAGAAAGAAGTCCAACGGTGTCAAATCACATGATCTTGGTGGGCAATTGACATCACCACCACTTGAGATAACACAGCCATTGAATTTGTGGCGCAAAAGAGAAAATGTTTCGTTAGCTGTGTGGCAAGTGGCACCATCCTTTTGAAACAACATATCGTCCACATCCATATCTTCCAATTTGGGCATAAAAAGCTCATTATCATCTGACAAGAGCGAACACCATTCACAGTAACTGCCTGACCAGCATCATTTTGGAAAAAATACAGCCTGATGATGCCACCAGCCCATAAACTGCACCAAACAGTCACTCTTTGTGGGTGCATTGGTTTTTCGACAGTCACTCTTGGATTATCATTCGGCCAAATGCAGCATTCTGCGTATTGGCGGATCCACTGAGGTGAAAATGTGCTGAAGAAAATTGATCATCCACTGTAGCCATTTCTTGCCACCATTCTGACCACTGACGACGCTTGAAATGGTCAAAATGCTTTCCATAGTTCAAATTGAGTTAGTCTGAAATTGAGAGATGACAAATGAAATGCAGAAAAAAACTTGACGTTTTAGTGTGATTCACATTTAACATCGGGCCTTAGAATTTAACCAGCCTTTATTTCATACGCAGAGCTATTAACTCTGTACCCATTTGAAAAAAAAATACGGTCACAAAAAAAGGGTTTTGTATTTTTTGGTATAAAACTTTTTGGTATAAAACTTATGAATTTAGTACTACCTCGTGGCATAATGGTTAGTGCGTAGGACTGTCATGCCAAAGGTCTGGGTTCGATTCCCGGCCATTGCCACCTAAAAACAGAAATGTTTTTTTCCGAGGTACTGCCTCTGGCGAGGGACTGGTAAATCCTCCAAGAGTATACTTGTCATGAATAAGTGCTTCTCATCTAGCCGTTCGGACTCGCACACAGGAATGGTTGAGAGTTGTTAGTCACTACGCCCTGGCTCTTCATGAGCTGTTGTGCCCCTTAATTCATTTAATTTATTTTTTATTTTATGAAACTTATGAATATTATACAAAAATAAATATAAATTATATTATTCAAACGAATTTTTGATTTACAGAACTCTGTACTAGGTTCACGTTTTTTGCACTTTATGGTTGACCGTTTAAAAAAAATGAATTCGTTCCAAAAAATGTTTTTTTTTTTTTGAAATTGTTTTTGAAATGTTCGTAGTGAGTTTATATAAAAAATTAAAAAATCCTACAGAAATTTATGTAACTAGCCAGATTTCGATGAACGGAGCTCTTTAAAATAGCACGTTTTATGCAGTATTTCTCAAAATCAGTTTCTTCAGTCAAAAAAGTTTAACAAATAGCTCTGTTATTATGTAATGCGTGCAAAAGAAAAGTATTTTCGCAAAATGATTGAACCTATTCAAATAACTGGCAGTAGGTATATGAATTACAAAAAAAAAAAAAAATAGGTACCAACAAATATTCAAAAGCATAAACTTCATTCTTTAAATTTCCTTAACCCTGTTCAGTTATTCAATTAGTGTTTTTGTTAAACACAACACAATCCATTAAATCCATATTTGGAAACAGAATTCCTTAAAGCTGACATATCAATTGATATGTGCTCCACGCTTCGCAGATTTGTTCACATTCACATGGTTCTCCATAATAAAAGCAAAACTAACTTTTGTGATAACCTGTAAAAAATATTAAACCTTTTTGTGCTATTAAATTTATATTAGCCCATCACCAATACAAATTTTTATACTTTTACTCTACCACCCACTCTCATCTATACTTACACAGTGTTGTCAACGTTTCGTTGTATAGTTAGTTATATACTATAAAACTCGACCTAGAATTTTAGAGTTTTTTTGAACACGCCCAAATAAGTTTCACTTCAAAGATAATAAAAAAATTAACTGTCTAATGAGTATTATAGTTTATTTTATGAGTCAACAAATTTTCAGGGTCACTAGAACCATGTAAAAAACATTTACATCCTATCCTTAAACTAAACACATGACCTGATGTCCATAAATGGAACAAATTGAATGCATAAATAAAATGCAAGAGCTAGTTGGATCTCTGCATATTAAGAGCTGAACAGGTGTTTTTAGAAAGTGTAAGTAACCAAGAATTTATCTATTTTATACCAAGTGGAAAACCTTCCCTAAAAAGCAGAGTTCCTTGTTTTATTCCGACTTATACTGTGTCATGCTAAGTTCAGTAGGAGTTCAGATAAACGTTTCCTTATATTAATAAATATATGTATGTAATGTATGTATAAACCAAAACAAAGGACCATCTATGAGGTATAAATTTCTGAAAACTTTCAATTCAGTCACTTCGTGGAAAAATGAAAAAAGCCACAAGACTTCCAGTTACTTATTCGACAGATGGTTGCCAGCACCTTTCAATTTTATGTATAGTTTTCCTTCCTTCTCAACTAATACGGCCTTGAGTTCTTGGAAAATTGATTTTCATAAAGTATTTTTCACATCAATTTTTTCATGACAAACATAAAAGAAAAAACACAGAAAAAAAAAAAACAAATTGTAAGGCAAGGAGAAGAAGAAGAAGAAGTATAAAAATACCTGAATTTAACTGTCAACTGTCATGATATATCCAGCTCCGACTGCATGTAGCATATTTATTTTACTTTTCATATTTGTTAGCCTTCAAGCAACAATCACCCACCCGCACAGCATCTCGTTTTTCCTCGACTTATTTTTTTTTTTCAAATATAAGTATTATGCTATAAGCTATGCATTGACCCGTATACCTCAAGAAAAAGAATGGAATGTCAAAATCAATTTGTGGCATTTTATTGCATTACACATGCAAAATTGATATTGCTCAGCTCAGCTTTTGAAAAAGCATTTATGGTTGAAATTGTTGTGCGGTGTGTATGTTTTATTGGTATTTCATGATTCATATGATGTAGCTATGTCTTTGTAGCTGCATATATACCATTTTAATATATGAAGGATGGATGAATTTGTTGAAATAATTGGTTGCTGGAAATAACACACTGATTGTGTGCTCAGGTATTCGAATAAGAATTTACCTACGACTACAAGTACATTATAAATTTATCTTGAATTTTATAAATATAAGAGAAAAATACTAGGAAATAAATATATACAGAATACAGCATGTAGATCTATGATAAAATCTAATAAATGATACACATTTGCATATAAATATGTATAATATAGGCATGTAGTTAAAAGCAAAGTGGCTTATCAATTCTTCTTGAAAGAATTCCAGAAACTATGGCGATAGAAATATAGATATTCAGCCATTTATGGAGAACAATTAATTTATTTGACTTAACCTTTAATTTAAAAAAAGGAGGCTTTTTTCCTTATCATAACTCTAAATATATCAATTTTTACACTAATCATACTGCTTTTACAGATATTAGGTAGCACTTGATGAATTTGATATTCTTTGTGTTTTAAATGGTCAAATAAACACTCCAAATCTTTGTTGTATACGTGTTGTAAGAAGACATCAGTGCCCCTGACTGGTAGTGTGGATTATTTCAGAATTATCTTAGAAAAAACTGGTATCAAAAACTTAAAAAAATTACTCTTACTACTACTTACTACTACTCGAAAATTATATATAAAAAAAATTAGCAGGCAAAATTAAAAAAAAAATCCAAAAATATAGACAAATTTATATATTTACATTTATATTTATATTTATTTTTATATTTATATTTATATTTATATTTATATTTATATTTATATTTATATTTATATTTATATTTATATTTATATTTATATTTATATTTATATTTATATTTATATTTATATTTATATTTATATTTATATTTATATTTATATTTATATTTATATTTATATTTATATTTATATTTATATTTATATTTATATTTATATTTATATTTATATTTATATTTATATTTATATTTATATTTATATTTATATTTATATTTATATTTATATTTATATTTATATTTATATTTATATTTATATTTATATTTATATTTATATTTATATTTATATTTATATTTATATTTATATTTATATTTATATTTATATTTATATTTATATTTATCCCAAGTAACATCGTTGGAGCTAATAGAAGCCAAACTGTTCTTTAACAGCTTGTGAGTAGTGAAATACAACACTTTAGCTCTGTAATAGATTATTTTATAGCTCCCTACATTTTATTTAAAAATTATGTTCTATAACCTAAGTTCAGGAACACTGTGAGCTCCATTAATTTTGTAACGTCTCAAGATTTAAAATTATGCTCCTTAATAACGTTCAACGTTCTTTAAACGAGCAAACTTTAAATTTGAGCTCATAAACATGCATTGTAGAGCTTCTAAAAACCCATGTTCAATATTCTTTGCATGACTCTACAGAAATGTCAAAAAAAGCATCACACAAAGTGGCTGTAGAGTACAATTACTAATACTTTCGCACAAACGCATGTGCATTGGAGATCTCTCTTAGAATGGTTAAATCTCTCTGAGCATTTTGAAATGCGAAGGCTCAAGAGAGCTTCAACAAAACGACTATAGAGCTTAATACTGAATCGCTCTCAAATAAAATTCTACTACTCATATAGTAGGGTGTTCCACAATAACATACAATAAACATGATTGCACCGGGTAAAATGTAATCAAAACTAGAAAACAAATTATTCCTTTCCTATCTAAGGAATACCGAGTATGCATCTCAATAGTCGAATTAGGTGCGAAATTCCTAGTTTTTTTCTACTAAGATCAATTGAACAGTTGAGTCACATAAGTACTTACTTACGAACTTAAACTTTAAATAAACAAAAACTTTTTCCACGATTTAGAAATATTCAAAACTTCAATTTTCAAAACACCCTACTTTTCAGCAATGAACGCTAAACTCTCATTTAGTAGAAAATAGCGATATTGCAGCTCTATTGAAGGCAAACTATTTTCATGATAAAAAATATGGTGACGGAAAAAAAAACATTGAATAAATTTTCTTTATTTTATTTGAAACGAATAAAAATTCTTTCTTTTCAATATAAAACACAGTAAATATTGCAAGTATTGCAATAAAATAAAAAATATTTTATTTTATGTTTAAATTAATTTTTTTTAACAATTTTTTGTGTTGCTTAAGTTAACTTTTTTAATCATTTCACAGCTTAATATCAAGAATTTCGGAGGCGCGTTTAACTTTTGCGAAGTACATTCAGTACAATTGTGATAAAACTAAACGCGCACTAAAAATTCACCAATATGGGACAGATAAATATTAATTTAATTTCTCACGTAATTATTTACTCTTCAAATATTTTATAAATTTGTGTGACATTACAACACATGAAGTTCTCGCGGGTTACTATTACACATAAAGTAAACACAATGTTCTAATATCATTTTAAATTTCATTTATATTTCCCAAACTAATACCAACAAAGTGCTGTCAAAAGTGCTGCTCTATAGATTTCCAATTAACGTACCAAAGAGCTCCAAGGCCATACTAGACACTGATAACAAGCTGGTTTGGAACAAAATTAGCTCTCAAACTCAAGGAATTCGCTGTAGGCAAGCTCTCCATTTGCTTTAGAAGTGCATTTAGAGCTTCTTTTGAAATCAACGAGCTTTAAGACTAGCTCTGAAAGCGCTTTTAGAGCATTTAAACGGCTAAAATTGTTTCTTGGGATATTTATATTTATATTTATATTTATATTTATATTTATATTTATATTTATATTTATATTTATATTTATATTTATATTTATATTTATATTTATATTTATATTTATATTTATATTTATATTTATATTTATATTTATATTTATATTTATATTTATATTTATATTTATATTTATATTTATATTTATATTTATATTTATATTTATATTTATATTTATATTTATATTTATATTTATATTTATATTTATATTTATATTTATATTTATATTTATATTTATATTTATATTTATATTTATATTTATATTTATATTTATATTTATATTTATATTTATATTTATATTTATATTTATATTTATATTTATATTTATATTTATATTTATATTTATATTTATATTTATATTTATATTTATATTTATATTTATATTTATATTTATATTTATATTTATATTTATATTTATATTTATATTTATATTTATATTTATATTTATATTTATATTTATATTTATATTTATATTTATATTTATATTTATATTTATATTTATATTTATATTTATATTTATATTTATATTTATATTTATATTTATATTTATATTTATATTTATATTTATATTTATATTTATATTTATATTTATATTTATATTTATATTTATATTTATATTTATATTTATATAAAATCCGAAGAAAAATCCTTCAAAGCTGAATTTTTGTGAAAAGCTTTGGTACAACATCTTAAAAAGTACGCTGAATTTGGACTAGGTATAAGTTTAAAATGGGGTGAAAAGGGGACATATCGGGTTTTGTTAATTCATTGGAAGCTATAATATTTGTTTTCAAAAGGAAAACAAACTTACGAGTATCTCCCTTAACACATATCGATACATGCAATTTTCATAAATTTTTTTGATTGAAATTGCTATGCCATCAAAGTTCTTGCACGTTTTGCTCTTAATCTATTGATTCTACGAAAAAATTTCGCTGATTCAAATTCATTCTGGAATCGTGTCTAATACTCAATACCTATCCGACTGCAGCGTCCCATGAAAAGAGGAACTTTCAACAAATTTTTTAATTTTTTAATGTTAATTTTTGTTTGAAGCTTAGCCAGATTTGTGAATCGCTTGAAATGTTATACAGAGCATTATTGTGTAAATTTAAAAATTTAGTAATATACGAGTACCTTAAATTAATTTAAATTTGGTGGCACAACAGCTCGTGGAAAACCAAGGCCTAGTGACATACAATTCTCAACCATCCCTGTGTGCGTATTTTTGGCAGGAATGGACGAGGGGACCTACAATTTCTTGCCAAGTCCAAACGGCTAGATGAGAAGCACTTAAGTATGACAAGTATACTCTTGGAGGATTTTTCAGTTCTTCGCAAGAGGCAGTACCTCGGAAAAAAACATTTCTGTTTTTAGGTGGCAGAGGCTGGGAATCAAACCCAGACCTTTGGCATGACAGTCCTACGCACTTACCATCATGCCACGAGGAACTACCTTAATAATATACCTTACAGCCTCAAAAATGTCTCAAAAATGAAAAAAATATGTGTTATCATGTGAAATAACCAAAACGATACTTGGAATCTCGAATTTTTACTTCATTCAAACCGAAAAAAAGATTAGAGTACTGAATTCATAACCTGTTGGACACTATCCGTCGCTAATGTATTAAATAACTACTCAAAATTACTGCCAAAAATTCTGTAGAACAAGTGACGTAATTTGTCTGTACGTGACAGCACATCATAAGCAAAACATGGCTTAAAAAATGACGATATGCTTTTTTGATATTTTCTTCTCGCTAATACTGCCTCTAATTGATTCTCAGTAGTTCTAACACATTTGTTATCGATGCTTAATTTCACTGAAATTTTAACGTTAAGATACCAATCTAGAACATTATTTGACTCGACCCGTTGTACGTAATTGGTTGGGGTCAAAATCCCGGGAAATAAAATCCCTCATGACGAAATCCCGAGTGTCAAAATTCCGTTTGACCCGCCATTCAAGTTCCCGAAAATCAAAATCCCGGCAATCAAAATCCTGACGTTTCTACTACAATGCGACAGCGCATTAGTATTTGTCATTCCTACGAAATTTGTGACATCTTTTCATGAATCATAACAACAACGGACATCGATATGAACATGACCTCGATGTCACCTCCGACGACGACAATGGTAGGTATGATGGGGTTGGGTTTGACCGAAGGGTCTGAGATTGCGATAAAAGTTCTGGAGTTGGGTATGGGACATTTTTTTTGTTTTGAAAAATGTATTGAAAAATCCACTTTAAAATTTTTTTTTTTAGAAAATCTCACTAAAAAAATAGCACTTTTACACATTCAAAATCAAATTGCTTTTACAACAAAATATTTTCTTGATAATGTAAAGAAGAAATACTTTTTGTGTTTTTAAAAATTGATTTTTCGACGAAATGAAAAAAAAGTTGAGAAATGTCATCAATTTCAAGTTTCCTTTAATGTGGGTTCTCAGGATTTTAACTCCTTTTTTGAGTCCTCTGTTCCGCTTAAGCAACTCTGTTACTCTGCTTCGGGTATTTAAAGTAGTCCAGCAGGCGCCAACATCAACAGTTTTCTGGAGCAACAGTACCTTGGGGGTCCCACTTCGCGAGTTTTCACAATTTTAACTCCTTTTTTTGTCCTCTGTCCCGCTCACGCAACTCCGATTCTCCACTTAACGGAATGTATTTAAAACAAAACAAAACTTTCACAAATGTAATTTTTTCCATAAAAAAAATTGAAACAAAGCTGTTTTTTTTTTAATTTTTCAAAAAAAAGTCAATAAAAGTTTATATATTTTTAAGATTTTTCAAAAAAAAAAACAAATGTATCTCTGTTCGGAATACAGACCCATCTCTGTGTCCTGATTCAGACTCATCTCTGTGCAGATTTAGAGCCACCTTTGTCCATATCTAGATACACTTCTGTCCAGAATCCAGATCAACCTCTGTCCAGATCTAGACCCACCTCTTTCCAGATACAGACCCACTTCTGTACAGATCCAGACCCACCTTTGTGCGGATTCAGACCTAAATCTGGTCAGATCTAGACCCACCTCTGTCCAAATCAGGGGGAGTGGCTTCAATAAATAATAAATTCACCAAATAAACGAAAAATTTGTTCAAAAGTATGAAATAGTGTTGTTCTCAAAAGTATCTCATAATTTGGAACTACCTATTTTAAAAAAAGTACTGAAAATGCCATAAAATAGTTGAAGGCTACTCGCGGCCGGATTTTGATCGGGGGGATTTTGACTGGTGAGACTCGTGTTCATAATTAGTAATTTTATTTTTCGGGACTACGGCTTGCGGGATTTTGACCTCTTCCCATACGTTATAGCTCTTCTTTATTTGTTTTTCATAAACATTTAAAGGAATACCTTCAGAATATTTGAAAATAGTTAGAGAGACTCGTGCACAAACTTGTAAATAAAAAAATTTGAATTTCTCTGTACGTGACCTTGGAATACTTCTACTTGGCATTGATTTTTTGTTAGCGTTTCTTTCTGTTCTCCTCAAATGATGATTGAATGATTTAAGTATGAAGCTTTTACTTAAGCTAAAAGATCAATTCAAATAACTCAAACATTTAATTTAAATTAATTGACATTTTGTAGTTGCATTTATGAGTTTCTTACCTAAATTCTGGGATTTTGCATGTCCTGCAGGCAAATAAAAAACCCTTCAAACATATTTCATTTGTAAATTGCAATATTGTAGTCAAAAATTAATACTCAATCCATCTATTCGAAATAAAAGCTGTCAACGTCATATTGTCATCATTGTAATAATTGTAACATTAAATTTAAACCACATCATTTATCTAATTGACAATTACACAAAACATAAATGGATACCCGATACCCCTAAAATATTGTCTCATCAATCAATAAACATTAAATTAAATAAATATTTTGCAATCATATCACTTCACAATATTCACCCACAGAGATTCGATATGTTTTCTAGCTAGAGGCTGTGGTAAAAATTATAAACCAATTTTCCTTTATGAACCTAATCATTTGGAAAATAGTAAAATATTCGAGAAATAATGCCTCAGTCTTCAAGCCAGTTGCAGGAATTGACCTGTTGACAGAAGAAAATTCCAATCAAATACCAAAATGTTTAATTACAAGGAAATAACAAAAGATAATAATAATTATGATGATAAAATATTATAACAAAGCAATCAGAGAAATAATGGAACAGCATCAATTTATTTATATTATGCCATTTTGACTATAGGATATTTATATTATTCAATGCTCCTTTCAAATGTCCTTTGAACCATGAGACTCTGGGCTTCTTTGATTTCGTTCATTTTGTCGTTGTCGTTGTCGTCGTCGTCTTCATCTTCGTCTATTCTGCTTCTCCTTACGTATAGACTTCAACTTCGACAGCTTTTGTGTCGTTCCGTTGAATTATTCTATATAAGATTCCAAACTAAGACAATTATATCTTTCTCGATGAAGGCACATCGCACAAAAGAGGGTGAACTCGGTTCTGTGTTACAATGACTGCATTGCCCAAGGCTCAGCTCCCCATCATCTCAATATTGCTGACAAGTTGTGCAAAAGTGTATAGAATTACCTTATTCTATGTCTGGGCTAAGGCACCACATCGCAAGGCAGAGCAAGGAACAGCAAGACACGGCAAGAGTGTATTTGCCTATAGTCCTTTGTTTCATTTTATACTGCACCTGCTACCCTTATACAACACTTGCCCCATCATCATCCCCATGCCATAGGGTCTAAGTCCTGTTTGTCTATGTTGCTGTCGCCATTCGTTCGTTTGTTCGTTCTTTGCTTTCTATTTCAATCGATTGATTTTCGATTGAAGATAAAACATGGCTATAAGATGTAAATGAGAGTGGTTTGCACAATAAGAAAGTGTATCCACATCCTGCAGGGTTATCGCATAAAGATATCCAATACCGAGTTAATGTATGCATTACTCTGTTATATAAAGAAAAAGATATCCAAGGGAATAAGGTGAAACTGTCAAGACCTCAGAGGTTTTATATCAAAGGAGGACGTAACGAAAGGAAAGGTTATTCCATTATTTACTGCAAATGTAAACAAATGAATTTTTGATTCACTTTCATCTTGACTAAAAGGCAGCATACCTATATCTAAATACACATTATAATATATTATAGGAAGGAGGTTATTGGTTATATATTATATTCAACCAGAGATTGTAATAAAGAACACAATATACATACTTAAAACCTGGGTGGATATAAAATAGGATTATGCGTATATGTTTGTTATATAAATTAAAACAATATAGAACAAAAACCAAGGTTGCTCCCTTTCATACAAAGCTCTGAGACCTGATAGTGTTCAAGTG